>OZ030008.1:154692564-155152564 GCA_964023405.1 Apodemus agrarius
CTCAGCACACACACACACACACACACACACACACCACACACACACACACACACACACTCATACATAGTCACACACGTCACACACACTTATATAAACACACACATGCACATTTACACACACACACACTCTCATATGCAGACACACATACTTTCATATGCAGACACACACACACACACACACACACACACACACACACACCACACCACCTGGCTGTTACCCACTCACACCTTCTGTTGGTCATCGGGCGTTTTCCCACTGGGTGAGCGGGGTCATGGGTTCAGATGTGCCTCTAATTGGCTCCCTCTAAGAGGAAGCCCCCGCTTGCCCACGTCCTCTTGCCTCCTCCTTAGGCTGTGGGGCAGGAGGAGAGCCATGCCCTCTCTGTAGAACTTCAAAGGAGCCCGGCAGGCAGTCTGTGCAGAGAGAGATGAAAAGCTCCAGGAGACCCTGTGCTGGGAAGGCCAGGCTGCAAGACTGCCAGAGAGACTATGCCAGCCCCTCCCCTCCGGAGGGCCAGTGACCTGCTGTCACATTGGTAGGGCCACAGTGTCCCCACGCTGCTGCCCAGAGCCCACCTACCTTCACAGTGACTGAAGAGACGGTGCCTTCTCCTTCCTGTCCTTCTGATTTGCTGGAGGAAGTGGCCTCCGCCTGGTGCAGGTCAATTTCCACAGCTCTGGCGTCCATTGGGGAGCACACAGTGTCCGTGGGACACCACACGTGAAACACTAGGCACAGCACTTCATAAATGGCAGCTCAGAGCACTGCTTTGCCAGAGTCGGCAGGCACTGGCTGCCAAGCCTGGGAAATGTGGCGGGGCGCCAAGCCCGGGGGTACCATTTCCAGTCACAAACAAGGAGCGGGCTGTTTCCTTCTGGAACCAGCAGCTGTCTTTTTCTTGCAGGGGGTGGGGGTGAGGCAGCTGTCAACCTACTGTGTGTCGTCAACAGGTTTGGGGGGGGACGGCTTCCAGACCTACTGTGAGCCATCAGCTAGCTTGGGGGCAACTGTCAGACCTACTGTGTGCCATCAGTTGGTTTGAGGGACAGGTGTCAGGCCTACTGTGTGTCACCAGCTTATGCTGATGCTGGTTCACCTTCAGGAATAAGGAAAGGGCTCAGAGGGGGAAACATGGCTTAGGAAGGCTTCAGGGCTTTGTTGCAAGTCAGGGAGCCTTGGGGAGCGGGCAGCAGCACACTTTGAGGATAGCTTCAAAAGTTGAGCATTTCCCCGGCTCCTTCCTCCTCTACTCCCAGAATCCCCCGCTGGGCAGGCCCCTGCCTGTCCCCGGGTCAGCAAGCCCCTCAGACTAGGACAATCTAGAGTCCTTTCCTGGGGCTATTCTAAGGTCTAGGGACCACTGCTGCCCCAGGGTCATGGCCTGTGGGGGAGCATCCCTCCGCCACCCCCTGGTTCCCAGTGTCTCGGTGTAACGCCAAGTATAGCAGCCTCCTTGAGCGCCCCAGTTCCCTCAGAGGGGGGTTCCCGACTGCTTAGAGCATCCCTCGAGCATGTCTGAATGCTGTGTGCCAGCACTTCATGTGTGTGTGTGTTTGGTTGGTTTTGAGACAGGGTCTCATGTAGCCCAGGCTAGCCTCAAAGTTGCTGTGTAGCCGAGGATGACTTTGAACTTTGGTCTTTCTGCCTCCAGCTCCTGTGTTTTGAGGTTTCTGGAGTGTTTCCGCCACCCCCGGTGCTGAGGCTCGAACCCAGGGCTTTGCACATGCTCAGCAGGCACGCTGTCAGCTGAGCTACTTCCCTGGGCATGCTCTCTGATTCCTCACATAAGCTCTCGGGCCTGGGGCTGTCACACTCTCCATTTAATAGATGAGGAAACCGAGGTATGCCTGTTGGAAGCATCTGGGCCGCGCCTGCAGGCCTCTGTGTGCTGTGTCTCGGGACTGCCAGCTCTCCGAAACGCTTTTCATCCATCCGTGTATGCTCAGCACATGATGGGCGTTGGGGCAGCCATGATTCCGTGGGAGAAGCCGGGACTTGGCCCTGGCCCCTGGGTTCCACAACAGGGTGCTCCCCTGGGCTGAGAGACAGCCGGGCTCACAGGAGTGCTAGCTTAATTTCTTATCTACCAGGTACAGGACATCTTCACAGGGCGAGCATATGCCCTGCCACCTCTAGTCTCCGACCACCCCTAACCCCAAAGGTCACCCACATTCCCAGACTTGGTTTTAACAACTGCCAGGTGGGAGCCCACGTCCACCTCTGCACAACTGCAGTGTAAGGCCTGTTCCACCCTCTGAGGAGCAGATGGACGTCTGTGGTCCCAGATCCCACTGGCCCCTTGGGATTCCAGCTCCAAGGTCAGCACCATTGCAGACATGGGCTGGGCCGGGCAGGGTTATTCTGCAGAGGACACTCTCCTGGGGAGGCACCCGGTGTCGACATGGTCCTCTGGCTCTGCGGACACTCAGGACAGTGGGCTATACCAAGTGCAGTCTTGATTGTCCTTTGAAACCGCCCAGCACCATCTGCAGGACCATGGGAACCACACGCTTCCTTGGCAGAGCCCCCCGGGTGGGACTTCCAGGCTGAGCCAGTGGCAGCAGGAGACCGGGTTTTAAGAATCAGAACCAAGAAAACACACGCTGTCTGCCTTCCCACTCATGGCTCCGGCCCAGGAGGCCCTGGCGTCGTCGGTGAGTGTTTCTCTGTTGCCTTCCAGCCGGAAGGCAAGTGAAACTCAGGAGCTGGGCCAACACCCACTGCGGGCCCGGGGTTGATCGATAACCACTTTGCTCTGGCCTTGAGTTCTCAGCCTTTGCCTACCTGGGAGGCCTGGGGCTGAAGGAGGGGATGTAGACACTCCAGGCCTGTGTCTGGCATCTGCCCGTCCAGCTGATCCTTGCTCTCTAATTAAAGGCCGCCATCCTGTCGTCATTACTATAATCCAGTTGCAGTTCGCCCTGGGCCTCGGAGTCGACACCCACCGATGCACCCAGCACCCTGGTCTTGTCCATCTGGCCAGCTGGAGCCCGTGGACCTTTCAGAATTTGTCAGGCCGCACAGCGGGCCGCAGTGGGTACCAGCGTGTGTGCAGGGACGCTCAGCCACTCGATATTTGACCTGTGACTAGTGTGGCCCACGGCAGACACCAGGAACCTGATGGCAACGGTTCTTAAAACTGTGGGCCTGGATCCATTGGCAGGTGGCGAAATCAATTTCCTGGGTTGCGATCAACGTTGCTTTTTTAAATCGATTAGAGCAGAGCAGAAGAGGCCGCAGTAGGAAATGGCGCAGGCTGCTTCTCTCCTGCCGCCACCGCCGCTTCCGACAGAAACTGTGTGGCTGTGTGTGTGGGCTGGGACGTGCGCGTCTCTGGTCCAAAGATCTCAAAAGTCCTATCTCCAGCGCCACGGCAGGGATGTGTGGTGGCCCCACACAGGGGTGGGTCATAAAGTCTCTTAGTCCAACTGCAGTGCCCATGTTGGAAATGCTGGGGTTTCTTTGTATATGTGCATGCATGTCCGTGTGTGTGTGTGTGTGTGTGTGTGTGTGTGTGTGTCCCCAATTTATATACCTTTTTTTTTTTAAACTTGAGAGTGTGATATCAGGCTTGCCAAGTAGGAAAAACTGACTGGCGAGCCCGTAGGGATCCACCGCGCCGTAGGATCCCCTGTCTCCGCCTCCCCACCGCGCGCCTTATACTTGTCTCGGCTTCGTGTTTGTGTATTCCTACAGTGCCAGTGCATTCACGTGGGTGGGTGTGCAAGCTCACAGTGTGTTCACACGGGTGTGTGTGCAAGCACACTGTGCATCCGCACGGGGGTGGGTGTGTGCTCCGTGCTTGCGACGCCGACGCCGGAGGAGAGCGTTGCCTGTCTTCCTCTATTGCTTTCCACATTATTGCCTCAAGACATGATCGCTCACTGAACCGGAAGCTCGCCATTTCTCCTAGGCTGGCTGGGATCCAGCTGTCTCTGTCCTCTAAGGCAGAGAGTAAAGGTGCAGATAACCGTGTCCAGTTTTCTACGGGGGCCTAAGGGTTCTGAACTGATCTATCTCCCAAGGCCAACGTTATGGTTTCTTCAGGGCCAAGTCTAACAGTCTAACATGAGTGTTTGCCATTCTTAATTTCAGGGTCACTTTGCTGGGTAGACAAGAAGCCAGAAGCCCTGGTGGGCATAGGGGGTGTGTGTCTGCCGTGGGTGACCGTTCAGGTGGAGTCCACGGTGCGGTGGGGACAGTCTGGTGGCTAACAGCAGCTGCGTCGCAGTGGAGCAGTGGCTGGGCGTGTGCTGGCTACCTCGCCACAGTCCCAGCTCTCTCTGCCATAACAGAACACGGAAGCAGCGCAGGGCCCATCTGTGCCGGAGGAGGGGTATGGTGAGCAGCGGGTGCTGCACAGGAAGCGGCGGCTCGGCACCATCTGCCTGGGGCTCTGCCCTCCTGACTTGGATGTGCTTTACTGTGCCCTTTAGGGTTAGGGAAAGGCAGGACCAGGCCAAGGTCCAGGAACTAGAGCTTGGGACCACCGGCCCCCTGCAGTGCATCTGAAGAGCAGGCTGGCCCGGCCCACTGCTCTTTGAGGCTGGGTTGCAGAACTGGGAGGCTCCATCCAGAAACCTTAGGGTCCTTTCTGTCCCTCGGCCTTTCAGGAGGGGCCCAGCTGGACCTCTGTGCTTTGACCCTCAGCGCCTGCAGCCTGTGCTGGGCTCCCTGCCTGTGGGAGGTGCGGGTCCTCTCTGTAGCAGGCGTCCCTGTCTGGTCTCATGGTTTCATTCCCATGGGGGATTGGAAGCCTGGCGCCCCATTTTCACTAGGCAAGGCACTAGAGGGGTTCCTTTGTGGAGGTCCTGGGTGCCGAGCTTGCTGTCAGGGGTGAGGAAGAAGGGCAGATCGGAGCTATACAGCGGGCCAGTGGGGGTCGGGGTTCCGTCTCCCACTAGGAAGTTGCATTTCTCTGTGCAGACCTATTTTCCCCTCTGCCCTAGATCTGCTCTGTGTCCGTGTCCGTGTGTGTGTGTGTGTGTGTGTGTGTGTGTGTTGCAGAGTCCCCTGCACACGGGCCCTTCTATGTTTTCCTGGTCCAAGATCCCTGAGGGCAGTCTGGACCTTGTACCTTGGACTCAGTTTCCCCAGAGAGACTGGATGGGATTGTGTGCCGTAAAGAAGCTGGTGGCACGAGGAAGTCTGGGGAGGACTGTAGCGCTGCCATTTGGAAGAGAGCGGGGTAAAAAGGCTAGGTGAGGAGAGGAGGCTGGCCGGCCTGCTAAGCTCCTGTTTCTCTGCCTAACCAGGACGGCCTGCACACCCACTGTGGGAGGCTCCGTGGGTCCTGACAGCCTGTGGTCTTTCACAGATGACAAAACAGGTCTGGAGAGGTGAGGCGATCTGTGCAGCAGCAGCAGCAGCAGCAGGCTCTGTAGTCCAGGCCCTCAGCACCTAACTCCATTTGATGGGGCTGGGGCCCTAGGGCCTCCAGGGGGAGCTTGGCCTGCGGGGGGCGTGGGGTGGGGGCCTCCAGACTGCTGGTCCTGGAGATCTCCTCCTCCTCCTCCTCCTCTCCCAGCAGAAGCAGGCTCAGCCTGTCTGCCGCCTTCGCCTTCGGGAGGCCTAAGCTTCTGCCAGGATTAAGCCTTTCAAAGGGCGCGTGCTCGGGGTCCCAATGTGCGCCAGTCAATACGGCTCTCCACACCGCTCAGATCTCCACAAGCCTTATCGAACTTCCTTCCACCCAGCGGGTCCCTCCTGAGGACTTGATATTTCAGGGCAGGACCAGGTCAGGGGAAGCAGGGAAAAAAAAAAAGTGTCATCTTCCCTCTAGCGTGTGACGTCAGAGCTGCCCAACTGTCTGTGACTGACGTGTCCCTGGGGACCTGGTGCAGACGCCGATGCTCCGCCCGGGCAGCCGGGCAGCCGGGCGGTTCCGAGCTGCCGGAACCGGGCTGCTTAGTAATGAAAGTGGCAGCCAGCGCTCTGACATCAGACACAGACACAGATGGAGGCAGGTGGGCGCTGCCTCTGCAAATGAGCAGGAAAAGGCTTGTTAAACAGAAAGGCGGCGTGGGCCAGGCGGCCCCAGAACGGGACTGTCAGCGATCGCGTAAATACGCGTCAGCTCGGCCGGGACCCGCACCGTCCTTATTTCAAGGCAATTTAACCAAGGGGACTTCAGACTCCCAAATCGAGAATGTTATTAAAAAGAACAGAGGCGGCTCTGGCGGCTCGGCGGCTCTTGGTACCCGAGTCACACCCGAAGCCTGCTCTGGGCTCACAGGCCTCCCTCGAGGAGGAGCGGCTTGGGTTCCCGGCTCCCAGGCCACACCCCCTGCATCCTGCCGGGAGGGCGTGGTTTGTGGAGAGGTGCTGGGTGAGAGGCGGGGTCTGGGGGTCATTGTTAAGGTGAGGAGTTGCTTAAAAACTTGAGAATGAGGCCGGGAGGTTAGTCCCAGCACTTGGGAGGCAGAGGCAGGCAGATTTCTGAGTTCGAGGCCAGCCTGGTCTACAGAGTGAGTTCCAGGACAGCCAGGGCTATACAGAGAAACCCTGTCTCGAAAACAAACAAAAACAAAAACAAAAAAACAACCCCCCCCAAAAAAAACAAAAAAACTTGAGAATGGACTGAATATTACGGTGTATGCTATAATTCTAGCATTTGGGAGGCTGAGGCAAGAGGATTGTTATGGGCTGCTGCGTGGTGAGTTCCAGATAGAGGAGTACAGGGGAGATGCTGTCTCAGAAACAAAACAGACAACAACTCCAATCAGGCATATGCCCCTCCCCTTCCCTGTCTCCCCCACCCTCCCTCCCTCCCCCCTCCCTCTCTCCCCCCACCTTCCCTGTCTCCCCCCACCCTCCCATTCTTCCCCCACCCTTCCTGTCTCCCCCCCACCCTCCCACTCTCCCCCACCCTCCCACTCTCCCCCACCCTCCCTGTCTCCCCGCACCCTCCCTGTCTTCCCTCCCCCCTCTCTCTCCCCCCACCCTCCCTGTTTTCCCTCCCCTCTCTCTCTCCCCCCACCCTCCCTGTCTCCCCCCACCCTCCCTGTCTCCCCCCACCCTCCCTGTCTTCCCTCCCCCCCTCTCTCCCCCCACCCTCCCTGTTTTCCCTCCCCTCTCTCTCTCCCCCCACCCTCCCCGTCTCCCCCCACCTTCCCTGTCTCCCCCCACCCTCCCCGTCTCCCCCCACCCTCCCTCTCTCCCCACCCCACCCCCGTCTCCCCCTCCTTTCCTCGCTCTCCCTCTGTTTTTAACTTTGTCTCTTTCATTTGCGACAGCATCTCATGAAGCTCATGCCCTTGGATTTTCAGTGTAGCCACAGATGACTTTGATCTTCTGCCTCTGTCTCCTAGTGTCATGAACAGACTCCGTGCCTGGCTCGCTCAGGCCGACAAAGCCCAGGGAGCCCGTGTAAGGCTTGCAAGCACCATGTCAGCAGGGCCGCAGCTTCCTAGTGAGAGCCCGAGAGGCTCAGCCCGGAACCCTGGGCCTGGGAGCTGAGGTTCCTGTCTGTGGCAACTCCTCCCTGTGAGGACATCCCAGGGATCTGTGGTGGGTTAGTCAGACCTGCCTCTGGTCACCACGAGCCTCTGAGGCTCTGGTCTACTCCAGGTCCCAGAGTCAGGAGCTCTTGAGAGAAGTGAGTGGCTTGGCCCCAGCCCCAGCCCATCCCTGTGTCCCACGCTGGGGGGGGGGGAGGGCCTTGAGGAAGGGTGGAGTGTCGGGTGTGGGGTCCTTACACCACTGGCTCCAACGCTGCTATACCTCCTCTGCCCTGCAGGTGTTTCAGCGCCGGGAGGATGGCTCTGTGAACTTTTTCCGAGGCTGGGAGGCTTACCGGGAGGGCTTCGGCAAGCTCACCGGGGAGCACTGGCTGGGTAAGCTCCCCGCCCTGGGGTCTCCACACACTCTGCCCGGTCCTTGCCTGTCCTTAACCGGATTCCACTCTAGCCTCTGGGGCCACTCGCTGGTCTGTGGGAGTAACTAAGGGGTTCAAGTGGTCGAGAGCTTGAGAATTGAACCAACAGGGGACCATTGTCCGTGGGTCCCATGCATGGACAAGCAGTTCAGTGTGACAGGGAAAGTACCTGGGGTGGGGGGTGGGGGACAGGGACCCCAGTTCCAGGACAGCCAGGCTACAAAGTTTAAGGCCAGACTGAGCTCTGTCATTCAAGGCCAGCAAGAAAAATGAAAACAAAAAAAGCTACACTTGATGGTTCACATTGTAACCCCTGCACCAGAGAGGCTGAGGCAGGAGGATTGCTGCAAGTTTGAGTCCAGCCTGGTGTGCTTAGGATTTCCAGACCAGACAGTGCTACATATTAAGACCCTGTCTCAAAAACAACAACAGTAGCAACAGCAGTAATAATAAACCACACTCAGCAGGCAAAGGCACTTACCCCCAGGCCACATAGCTGTTCTTCTGTTCTTGGGATTCATGGAGGAGGTAGGGAGGGGTTGTCTCAGTAACTCTAGGTCTGAAGCAGGAAACATTGTCCTGTTTAGGGACTACCGTGGGGCCCTGGACAGCCCTGGGTCACTCCAGCCATGGCGGGTGAGGGGACCCCATCTCGGGCCTCAGGAGGACTGGGGATACTCCGGGCATTGCCCTGCCTCGGGGCCAGCAGTGGCTTTCTGGGGAAGCTGAGTGTGAGCCCCAGAGAGAGGTCGGGCCAGGCCCCTCCTGAGGGGTAGAATCCTGGGTGTGGGTGCCCGGTGGTGGTCGGTGGCTCCCTGGTGAGAAGAGACTTTCACTGCACCTGCGGGCAGGTGGAAATCAGACGTGGGTGCCCGTAAGGCACCAGCATGCCGGCCTATGGTGTTACTTAAGCCATGTGCCTTGACCCGAGGCCAGGAGGGCAGGGCCCACCCCATCCTGGTGCCCAGATGGGGACTTTCCATAGGCGGGGACTGTACACCATTTAGGCCATGGTCAGAGTTTGTTGTGCTCATTGTGGGGCCCTTTAAATGTCACACATCAGCCCCTGGGGCCTCACACCGGCCAGGAGGGTGGTCCTATACCCATCACCCCCTTCTGCGGATGACAAAGCTGAAGTTCAAGCGGGGAGATCACAAGTCCCATCGCATATGCTGGGCGTGGAAGCCCAGGCAGCTCCGTGGGATGGAAGGGGGCGTGCTTTGTTGACATTTTAGGAGGGACTGCCAACAGGGGTGGGTGGGAAACTCCTCCTCACCCACCTGAGGTGGCTGTGTGAAGGAAGAAGTGGTGGTGGCCGGTTAGAGGCTGTCCCCGCTGCCCACCCTTAAGCTTAGAGCGGGGTTGGCGGCTCGCGGCTCGCGGCTCGCGGCTCGCTGCTTGGTGGCATCTTAATTGAAATCTATCAGCAGCTGTAGAAGGTGGGGAGGAAGCATTTAAGCAGGGCCTTGATTAGCTCTGCAGACGAGAGGCCCTGACAAGAATGTCAACCGGGAGGCCCTCAGATCCCTGTGGCACCACCCCTGCTTTCCTACCCCTCCACCACCCTCTCATCGAGGGCTTCCTCTGTTTCTATTGACTTACAGATGCTCTTTATATAGAATGGCTACAAGTAGGCATCACACATGGCTGCTTTCATTAATTTACCTCTCAGCTTCCCCCCCCCCAACTATTGCTTGTTTCCTGAAGTTTTAACTTTTGTATGTGTATGTGGGGTGATATGGATGCACGTAGGAAGTATGTTTGTGTAAGTGTGTGTGTGTGGGGTGGGTGTGGGTGTGTGTGTGCCAGAGGTTGACCTGAGGTGTCTGTCATTCCTCAGGCACTATTTACCATGCTTCTCAATTTCATGAGATTTGTTCTTTTGTGTGTGGGTTGTTTTTTTTGTTTTGTTTTGTTTTGTTTTGTTGTTTTGTTTTGTTTTGTTTTTGTTTTTCGAGACAGGGTTTCTCTGTGTAGTCCTGGCTGTCCTAGAACTAACTCTGTAGACCAGGCTGGCCTCGAACTTAGAAATCTGCCTGCCTCTGCTTCCCAAGTGCTGGAGTTAAAGGCATGCGTGCTGTTTTGGTTTTTTTTAAAGAATTATTTATTTTATGTGTGTATATGAGTACACTGTAGCTGTCCTCAGACACACCAGAAGAGGGCATCCGATCCCATTACAGATGGTTGTGAGCCACTATGTGGATTTGAACTCAGGACCTCTGGAAGAGCAGTCAGTGCTCTTAACCGTTGAGCCACCTCTCCAGCCCTCGGTTTTGTGTGCTTTTACTTTAATTTTATTTGTTGTTCTTTATCGTGTGTGTGCATGTGTGTACACGTGTGGTGTGCCGTGGCGTGTGTGTGGAGATCAGAGGCCGACTTAGGAAAGTTAGTTCTCTCCACTCTGTCGAGGACTGAACTCGGCCTGTCAGACTTGGCAGCAAGCACTCTCCCCACTGAGCCATCCAGCCAGCCCCAGTTGCAAGGGACTGGGAAAGTGTGCCCGGAGCCCAGGACCGTTAACCCTAACTGTGGTGTGTGGTTTTTTTTTGGGGGGGGGGATCCCAGTGACCGTGTAGTGATGGAAAAGAACATATCCCAGCATCCCCTGGGGACTGACTCCATCATACACTATTCCTGGGAAATGCAATCTGTCTCAGCTAAGGCCAGAAGAATAAGAGTCTGGGCCCTTCTACCTGGGTTCAAATCCCAGCTCTGCTGCTTGCCAGCTGTGTGACCTGGCCAGGTGGCTGCACCTCTCTGAGCCTTCCTTCTCCCACCCATACAATGAGGTATCATGGTGTCCACCTCCCTGTGTCCTTGGCCGGCAGCAGCTCGTTCTGGGCTGCGTGTGGTGGCATCGGTCATGGGGTTTTGCTGCCTGATCGGTCACCCACCATGCAGGAGGTGCTTAGACTGTTCCTGGCTTCCAGGTGCAGGCTGTTGTCATTGTCACTTGCTGCTTGAGCATCTGTCCATCAGTCCGGCACAGGAGGACAAGGACAGGCGGGGAGGCGGGATGTAGTGGGATTGCCTGCTCTTGGGCAAACCCCACAACCTCCAGGTCCGGGGAGAGGGTGGTGCAGGAGTCAGCGGCTCCTAGTGGGGTTGGGGGTGGGGGAGAGTTAGGGGGGACAGGAGTCCTGGGGCGATCTGCTGATTGCCTGGCAGAGAACACTGGGACGGAGCAGAGAGGGTCCACAAAGCTCTGGGGCACACGATAACCCAAATACTAGCCCGCTGGGTGGGACTGATGGAGCACTATGGGCGCGTGAAGCTATGAGGCGTTTAATTAAATGCCCTCTTAATTAAAGGTTGATCCTGATGGCAGGAAAGTGCCCTGTTTGTGTGAGACCCCGAGATGGCCCAAGGGCCAGCGAGCAGGAGAGTGGGGGGGAAGGGGGTAGGTGGCAGGGGTGTGCAGAGCCAGGCCCGGGGATGGCAGGAGACCAGGCACTGCCTTGGCGCTGTGATCTATTTATCGATCACGTGCCATGCCTGGCCCTGCTGTGCCCACTGGGGTCGCAGCAAACACTGACCGAAGAGTTGTGTTTGGGGAACTAAGCTGACTGGGAAATTCACACGGAACCAGAGAGAACCAGAATGGTGGATGTTAAGAAGAAGGGGGGGTGCCTGGGTCAGCATGGGAGACAGCCGCCTTCCCAAGGCTGAACAGAAAGGCGACAGGCTCGTAAAAGACAGGCAGGGAAAGCAGACACCTGCACAGCCACCCATCTGAACTGTAAAGTCTGACCCGCTCTCTGCCGGCTGTCACCTCAAAAATGCATACATTTGGGGGACTGTGGAGATGGCTCAGTCAATAAAGACAACCTCAATGTGGATCCTCATACCATGTTAAAACAAAACAAAACAAAACAAAAACAAATAAAGGGGCTGGAGGGATGGCTCAGTGGGTAAGAGCACTGACTGCTCCCCCAAAGGTCCTGAGTTCAAATCCCAGCAACCACATGGTAGCTCAAAAAGGCATCTGTAATGAGATCTGATGCCCTCTTCTGGTGTCTGAAGACAGCTACAGCGTACTTACATATAAGAATAAATAAATCTTTAATAAACAAATAAATAAAACAAAACTAGGTTCAATGTGCTGTACCTGCACCGTGTGTCCTGGTGCGGAGGAGGTAGAGATGGGGTACGGGGTTCCTGGGGGTCACTAGCCAGGCAGCCTGGCTGAATCAGTGCACCCCAGGTTCAGGGAGAGACCCTGCCTCAAAAGTAAGGTGGAAAGGATGGAGGAAGATACCTGAAACTGACCCGTACCCGGGACGCCAATACCAAGTTTGGAGAGAACAGAGAACACAGAAAATCAGACACAACCAATAAATCTCTAGCTTCCTGCTAAACTCCCACCAGCAGGGAGAAGGAAGTGACCCAGAGAGCAGAGCACGCCCCCCCCCCCCGGGGTTGTCCCCGCTCCTGTTTGGGTGGCTGGAGGGTGTCTCCCCTCATCCCTTGACTGCATCCATCTTTCTCCCCTCCCGGGCCTCCTCAGGGCTCAAGCGGATCCACGCCCTGACCACACAAGCGGCATACGAGCTTCACGTGGACCTAGAGGACTTCGACAACGGCACCGCCTATGCCCACTACGGGAGCTTTGGTGTGGGCTTGTTCTCTGTGGACCCTGAGGAGGATGGGTACCCGCTCACCGTGGCTGACTACTCAGGCACAGCAGGTAAGGCTCCGGCGGTGCAGCGGGGAGAGCCGGCCGGCCAGGTCAAGCCCTCTGCTCTCTGGGGTCAGGATCTAGGTGACAAGAGCCATCGATCGGGTCCTCGCTCCTGCAACCCTATGGAGCTTGGGGGACTTACCCATTTCACAGAGGGAAGAGCTGAGCCTAGAGCCGGAGCCAGGAGATCCCCATTAAGTGGTAGATGAGGCCTCTGGGGTCATCTCAGAAAAAGGAATGGGAAAGTCTGAAAGATGGGAGCAGGTTAGAGAGAGCCTGGACCCAGGAACAGCCAGGAGGACGCCTGCGTGGGTGGGGTATAGGTTGACGCGTGAGCTGCCTGGACACAGCTCTGGGGAGCGGTGTGTACATTCGCACACCCAGATTCACCTGGTTGGTGGGCGGTGTCCTGGGTGGGCTGTGCATGCTTCTGCCCCGGCGTCTGGCCAGGTGCCCACCCCTGTGTGCACCCGCCGTGCAGGTGACTCCCTCCTGAAGCACAGCGGCATGAGGTTTACCACCAAGGACCGGGACAGCGACCACTCGGAGAACAACTGTGCCGCCTTCTACCGAGGAGCCTGGTGGTACCGCAACTGCCACACGTCCAACCTCAACGGCCAGTACCTGCGTGGTGCGCACGCGTCCTACGCGGACGGCGTCGAGTGGTCCTCCTGGACGGGATGGCAGTATTCACTCAAGTTCTCGGAGATGAAGATCCGGCCGGTCCGCGAAGACCGCTAGACTGGCACGCGGACCACGCCAGTGTCCTCTGGTTATGTCTGGTCCCCGCGCACTCATCCCATGCCCATTCCATGCCCACTGCTGTTAAGAACGTGCCCTGCCCACCTGTGCATGGCCTGCCTGCCTGCTCTTTAGTAGGGATGGCCCAGGGCCAGCCCTGAAACTCAGCTCCCTGAGCCTGTGATACCCCTTTCCAACCAAGTCCCTGTTCATCAGGGGCATGATCGTTTGTTCCTACCGGCGGAGCTGGCACCTGGCAACCCCAAATCCCACCTGCCCAGGCTTTGGTCCCTGCCTCCTGGTAAGACAGCACCCCCACTCTTCCTGGCTTCCGGAATAGGGGGCAGACAGCGCTCAGGGCCCTCCAGGAGATCTAAGGGGAAGGTTCAGACCTTCTTGCATCTGACACCTGCCTGCCCTAACCCCAATCCCTCAGGCCCTGGGGACCCTACCTCTTATCAGAGGACCTCGGACGGCTGCCGCAGCACTCACGTGGCCAGCTGGGCTGGGACACAGCTGTCTACAAAGCCCCAAGGCCAAGACCAGTCCCCAAGGCCACCCTTCCCTGGGTCTCCGCAGACCTGGGGGTTTTCTATTCTCCTGGTTGTTTTCAAAGTTCATCTGCTCTTTCCCACCTCAGACGAGGTCCACCTGCCCTCATGCAGAGCAGCCACGGGTCCTGCGCCACTTCACCTGCCTGTGGGGCAAGGGTGGGACTGGCCTACGCCAGTGAGGACCTTCTGGGGTAAGGCTGTGCCAGGCTCTTGTGTCCTGCCATCCTCCATAGACTCAGCATGGCCCAAGACTACCATCTCTGCAGAGAGGCTGCCCCCTGCTGGCTATTATGGGCACTGCCATCAGGGCCTGATGGGGTGGGCCTGGCATGGGGCAGGCGACAGAGCATCAGGCAGGTTGGACATCTGGACGTTTCCTTGTCCAGCCGTCTCAGCACCTGCACAGGTGATCCCCCAGGAAGGCAGGCTGCAGGCCCCGCCCTCAGATACCTGCTTGGCAGGTGGGATGCTCTTATGGGAACCGGACGGGGCTTCAAAGGACTGGATGGTAAGGGTAATGGTGAGCTCCTCTGTCTGGAGGCAGAGACCCGTGCCTCTTCTTTCTGCCAGACTTGTACCAAAGCCTGAACCCACCAACGAACTGTGTGGCCTGCTGGGTCCCTCACACTGGGCCTCGGGTCTGTAGCATATCTGTGAGGGTCAAAGCCGTCCTGGGGGCTGGATGGACAGGGCTGGTTATTGCTTCTACGGTCCCCAGTTGGTGGCAGTAAACATGGGTAGAGTAGCCAAGGTTCTGATGGGACAAGGGATGGATACACAGGGAAGTCCCTTCCCGTTCCCTCTCTGTCCCCGACACCTGGCACCTAGCTTCATTGCAGAGGGGTGTGGGAACCTCAACACAGCCTGGCACACGCTACCGGCCCCCGAGGCTGGTGCTGAAGAGGCTTCTGTTGCCAGCTGCCGCTGTAAGCGCTGCTCAGAAGTGCCGAGCGCTTTCTGATGTGGCATCAAACAAACCCCTTCGAGTGAAGCAACGGATTCACACATGCAAGTGCGGGCCAGGAGGAGGGTGGCGGGCCAGGAGGAGGGCGGCGGCAGCGGTGGGCCAGGGCTGGGCTGCAGGACGCAGGAGCTGAAGCTCATCCCACCAGGGCAGCTGGTGGGCAGGTGACTGACAGGTGACATGCATCCCTGTCTGGTCACATTGGAAATGACAGCCTTTCAGCCCAGCCACCGCCCCAGGCACACCAAGCCCTCTCCCAGGCCAGGCTGGTACTCTAGGGGGTGTGGTTTTGCCAAACCCTGGCTGAGTGGGCGGGGAGGGGTAGGGAGAGACCATGTCAACCTTCCTGGTGTGCACCCTCCGAGGGCAGATGGGAGCACTGCTCCCGCACACTGGGCCTCAGCCTCCAGCCCTGGCTATCATTCACTGGTCTGATGTTTGTGTTGATGGCTGCCACCCATGATCAGAGTGACCACAGGAAGCAGGAATGCTGGGAAGCCTTTGGGGGGAAGGACTGAGACATGGTAACGCCAGGAGGCTGTGGTCCCTGATCCACCAGACCTATATTGCTTTGGCAGTGGAATGACTAACTGGGGCGAGTCACTGATGTCACCTGGCACAACCACACTGCCTAACTTCTCAGGCAGAGTCTCCACATCCCACACTAGGGTCTTGGCACTGTGGCTGCCTCTACTTTACACAGCATCGAAACTTCTTTCCGAGCCCAAGTTGGCTCTGTGGATTCCACCAAAGGCCTCACGGCTGGCCATACCTGGGTTGTGCCAGTGACCACCTAGCCAGCATGCAGGGGGTGGACAGTGCCTTGGGTCCCTTGCAAACTGGGTTGGTGAGTGGCCTCTCCTGGGACATTAGTGGCTCATGTGTGGGGGACACTAGTGTTTGAAGGTGGGAGTGGCATCTCCAGTTCCTGGCTCTTCCCTGCTCCATCTGTGTCACCCCAAGCCTCCAGGTGGAGAACAGGCATCTGTGGCCATGGTCACTGCAGGTCTTGGCCCCTCCCCAACCGGCACTTCTGGAAGAGAGCAGAGCCTTGGATGACCAGAAAGTCTGTGAGCAACAGTGTAAGCTTCCAACTTCGAATAAGATGATTTGACCCCAAGGCGGGAGATGCGCACGAGCCAGGGGCATGGCCGCCCCTGGGATCTGAGGAGTGACATGCCAGCAGAAGTCTCATGGAACCCAGAAGTGTGAAGGAACAATATGAAGCCAAGCGTCCAGGGGCCTCTCAGAGCCTCAGTTCCTTCATCTGCCTTTGGTGAAGGTTGCCCGAGGTTCTAATGGCCCAGCAGCTGCAGGAATCCATAAACCCAGAGGCCTGGGGTCAGGCTGCTGTGGAATTGGGGGTGGGGGAGGGGTCTGACCCGAGGCTAGCTGTGCCGAGCAGGGCAGGTGTGCGTACTGGCAGATACTATGAAACCCTGGGGCGGGGCAGCAGCTCTGAGGGTCAGCGCAGCACCCCGTGGGCGAACAGTGTGGGGCCGTGTGCACTCGGCGTCTTGTATATCCCCGTCTTCAATAAAGTCTCGTGGTGACCCAGCGCCAGCCCTCGCTTACAGTTCTGCGCCGCGCTCCATGGCCGCAGAGAGAGACAGGTACCCGGTGCTCGGGGACTGCTCTGCCCTCCTCTCCTGGGAGCTTCGTGCTCGCTCCCAGGGAGTCCTGGCTAGGCAGAGGAAGGCAAGCCTGGGCAGAGGGGCGGGTCTCGGGCCAGCTTTCTGCATAGGTCGTATGCAGCAGGGCGTGTGTCCTGGAGTCTAGGTCTCATGGGTACACCTAGGCTGGCTCTGTGTATCCCACAGGTGTCTTTGTGGTGATGAGCTGCCCTTACAGGGGACGGGTCCTGGGGTTCTGAGGAGTCGCCCCTCTGAGGAACTAATTAACAGTCATTTATCTCTAATTGATGCTTCAACTCAAGGCAGGGTTGACTGAGTTCCCACACTGCAGGAAGTACATGGGGGCAGACGGGAGGGATCCCACTCCTGTACTGTGGGCGTGTCCTGAGGCCACGTCCACAGGACACCAATTCTCAGACTCTCTCCCAAGATCCTCAGTGTCCTGTCCTCCAGGCAGATCATTCTGGAACACAGGACTGGATGGATGGGGGCGGGGGAGGGGGATGGCAGGGGTGGGATGCCAGGTACAGAACACCCCCGCCCCCCGCAGGCCCTCAGAAACCCACAGAGATTATGTCTGTTTCTGTGAGAGCACGCCCACCTATGTCGGGGCCCTGTCCAGCTAGCCTGTGCCCTGACACTGCTAAGCCACGGCCCTGACACTTCCCTCAGCTGAACTGCTCACCCTGTGGCTCTGAGAGCCAGCAGGACGGGTCTTCCCGACCCAATCTCAGAGCTTTCTAGAGCTATCAAGGGGCTTGGGGACCAGCCATCTACAGGGTGTAGTACTGAGGGAAGAGATCTCCCCAGGGTTCTGCGGGGAGACTGGAGGGGCCCGAGTGGTGGCGAACACTGTGGGAAGGGCACCCTGCTGGCCTTGCCACCCTCAGGGTGTAGTGTGTTCTTCATGACCTGAGGAACGTTGTGACATCATCAGTTTCAGAGACCATAGCCATATGGAGTTCCAGGCTGGGTCCTGTTCTGGGGAGGGGAAGCCGTTCAGATGAAGCCAGGACCTGCAAGGGCACAGCCCAGACCGGCTGTCACACCCACTGGCTTCACACCCAGTCCCAGACCTCCCTCACACCATGAGAAACATGGATGGGCCAGGCTGTCGGGGAGCTTGAACAGGCTGTGTGGAGCCCTGTGCCCTCAGGACTGCAACCCAGGAAGCTTTGGAACCTTCTGGAAAGCTGCGTCCTCTCCCCTTCCTCTCCCCCTCCCCCTCCCCACCACGATTCCTCCCATAAAGCTGCTTCCTGCTCTGCTCAGCCTCGTCCTGCTTGATGACATCAGAAACACCCTCAACTCCAGCCTCCAAGCTGCCCTGGACACCAGCTGCTGGCAAAGTCCCTCATGATGGCAGACAGCCTCTGAAGACACTGGGGCTCCAGGATCAGAGAGACAGATGCAGGCAAGAACCCAGGAGTGTGCCTGGAAAGTCTGCCCAGTCCTCAGAGCCAAGCCTTTGATTAAGGCAAATGGCTGAGCTAGCCTCCCGGTCTGAGAGGCCATGGAGAGGCACAGCATGGCGGGTGGTAACCCAGTCTGAGCTGAGGAGTAAGGGGGAAGGGGGAAGAGTCCCACCCTACCATGCTCACCTGGGGGCTTGAGGGGGGCATTGTCATTAGTCACCATTAGTAGCAGCCCCGGAGCAGGCAGTGACCACACCTCGGCCAGAGCACCCGTGGGCAGCTTCCAGAGGGAGTCTGGAAAATGAGTAGGGCTGTGGAGATGAGGTGTCTCCAGCCCCTGCAGACACTGTGGTGGTGCGGGCCGGTAAGAACAGCACCCAGCCGTGGACTCAGCTAAGGAGAAGCCTTGGTGTGTGGCTAGGGGTGGCGGTGACAGATGACCCTGTGGGTGCCAATGTGGGAGGAATGAGAACTGATCACCTCATCACATGCTCTACGCCTTTGCCAAGGTCCACGCCTTATCTCGCTGGCAGTCACTGGGGAGGTGAGTGTGATCCTACTCCGCTGTTCAGAAGGGCAGGCCCTGTGGTTTTATGTCCGGATGGGCAGTCAAGTCTGAAAAGATATATCCAGGCATCAGGTACAGCCCAGCCATGGGGCCGCAAGGTGAGAGAGACAGAGTGTGCCATCTTTGGGACGGACTGGGTATGCTGCTGTAGCTGTAGCCCGAGAGGGGCCTGCTTAGTCATGAGTTCTAAACCCTGATGCCCTCAGAAGCAAGAATTTCTGCCCAGTTTCATGTCTCCTAAGACTCCTAAGGAAGCACCAGAACACCTCACCCGCCCACAGAAGGGACTGGGTGTCCATGACCCTCCAACCCCCTCAGCAGTGAGGAAGCTGCCTCTGTGAACCCACCGTCTCTGGAGGGGGACCAAGGCAGCACCATCAGGGTTCTCAAGAGCGGGCCTCCATGTCTCTGCCCAGGACCTCCAGGGTCAGAGCCTCCAGTTGACCGGTGATGATGCTTCGCTCTCCAACGGTGACACCCGCCTCTCATCAGACCACATCCTGTTTGCGTTGTCTCTTTGTCCTGTGGCCCACGGTGTCCCTTCCTTCACCACCGGCAGCCCCAAAGGAATCCTAGGGCCAGGAATGCACAGCCATCAGGAAGGCTGGGGCTCGCCACACCAGGGATCTTCATAAAGCAGGGAAACCCCAGCGCCATGCCTACTGGACCGGGGCCTGAGCAGCTCTGCCTGACACTGGGGCCCGGGGACTCACCTGCCCTTCTTAGAGCAGCCCACAGCACAGTGAGTACAGCAGGGGACGGGAGGACAAGGCTCTCCAGGTGGGCTGGGTGCAGGCGTGCAGGGTCCAGGTTTGCGGGAGACCCACTCCTCGCCAGAGCCAGCCAGCCCTTTCTGCCAGCTAGGAAGGATTAATCTCCTAGGGTAAAGAACATTCCTCGGTCCTCCCCGTCCATGGGGAGAAGGGAGTGTCTGTCCCCTGTGGGGGGCCCTCTCCACCCGGGCCTGAGGAAGGTCGGTTAGCAGCAGCAGCAGACTGGAGGCGACTCCAGCCCCTGGAGACCAGGGGGCTTAGCCAGCTGGATTTGGGTAGAAAGCAGGGCTGCTTTTGTTGTTGTTTTTGAAGCTTTCTGACTGAGCTTACTTCTTTGAAATGTTTTCAAGGGAGCTGTTTCTGGAAAGAAGTCTCCCCCCTCCCCTCTATCCCAGCCTCAGGGGCTTCCTTAGAGGATGAGCCAGCCCAGCCCAGCTCACCCATGGTCACGGAAAAACAGACTTCCTCTGCGAGGGAAGGGAACGGGTCCCAACAAGGGTGTGGGGGGGACCTTGAGACAATGGGACAAATATGGGGGCGCAGAGTACTGAGGCTACCTTGAACTCAACTTAGAAAGCTGTAGGACCTAGGGTAAACCCTTAGCCTCTTTGAGCCCGAGGTATTGAGGGGTGCACACACACACACACACACACACACACCCGCCCCTGCCGCCCCCTCCCCCCCCCCCCCCGTTGGTGGGCTGGATGGCTGTACTCAGGAAGCAATTGTTTCCCCAAGGACTGGCACAGGGGGAAACCACACTGACATTAGAGCCCAGAGCTGTGTGGAGGGGCGGAGTTCGCTGCAGACAGACTTACTGTGCAGAGATGCCCCGTCGTGTGTGTAATCTCTAGTTCCCCAGCCTGTCCTGTCCAGCGAGCTCAGTGGGTGCTGGCTGTCGCCAACTGTGCCTCCAGCCCCTCCCCGGGTAGGTGTCTGACTTACACAAGGGCCACCAGATCCATATCCCCCCTCCCCCGCCTAAGAGCAACGTGTTCCCGAATTAGGGAGACAGCAGGGGTTTCCCAGCAGAGCTGCTAGACCTTTTCATTATCAAGTTGAAAACACGGCGGCGGCGGCTTCTCACTCTGCCCACGGCCCGAGAGTCAATAATTATAATAGAAAATTGAGCCCAAATGCACACAGCCCCGAGGGCCACCCGGGTGCCTCTGCGAGCCAGCTGGCGGCCTCTGGTATTCTAGCGCTGAGCCACCAAGGCAGGCAGCTCCCTGGCTCAGGTGAGTGGGAAGCAGCCTGATTGGTACAGCCGGCCAGGTGGCGGCTAAGACAGCCTGGTGTCCCGGCTGCTGCGGGGCCAGGCTAAGCAGCCAGCAGCCCTCCCTCCAAAGGCTGCCCAGACCGTGGGGCCAGGGATCACATGTGGCCCAATGCTGGCCACTAACCCCTCCTCTCTCCTTCCTCTGCTCAGATGAGGAGCCTCTACCCTTTGCTCTCCCTCCTCCTGCCTCTGAGCGCCTGCTTTCCCCTGCTGGACAGAAGGGGACCCACGGACACCGGTGGCATCGGAGCCAGGACGAGCTGGGCCCAGCTGGCCGAGGGACAACCCCCCCACTCAGTTCAAAGTCCACAGCCACAGGCGCTGCTCGTGGTGGCCAAGGAGCAGCAGGCCTCACGCAGGCAGCACACCGGCTTCCGTCTAGGGAGGCAGGACGGTAGCCCCGAGGCCGCAGGGTTCCTGCCCACTGACTCGGAGAAGGCCAGCAGCCTCCTGGGGACTCTGGCAGAGGAGCTGAACAGCTACAGCAGGAGGAAGGGAGGCTTTAGCTTCCGCTTTGGACGGTGAGGGCCTGCGTGGACTCTGCCCTGTTTGACTGTCTACTGCTGCCCCGCCCCAACCTCAAGAACCCAGGAAGGCCCAGAGAGAGTGTCACAGTGAACTAGTGGGGGTGGACGGGTGTGTGCTCTGATTTTCATTTCCAACTTTGCTAAAGAGAAAAATCTGGGTGGTGTACCAAAAACAACAACAACAACCCCAAAACTGAACAATCAATGTCCCCCCTACCCCCCGCCTCCCCCTCAAAACCCCACACACCGGAGAACCAAGTATGCCAGGAATACAATGTGTCCTTGTCCCAGCCCACGACTCGGGCTACTGTCTGTCCCAGCCTCTGACTTCCCCCAGTGGTCTGACTGGAGCGGCCCCCGGCCCCCAGTGGCAGGGCATTGAAGCTGTGATGGGGCCGTGGATACAACAGGCCTCTGGCTCTGTTGTTCATTTGTCGGTAGGTGGACTGAGAGATTACAGCGGGAAATCAAAGTTCTGACAGTCCCCGAAGGGACGCCCAGGAGCTGACATCTGAAGGGCCGCTGTGAAAGCGTGTACTCCGCCGTGTATAGAATGTGAGTCGGAAAGTAGAGAAATGGAGGGGAGGGAAGTAACCCAGGCACACACAAACCCAAACAGGCAGTGTGTTCTCCACCCCATTAGCACAAGACGCCTCTGGCAAGAAAGCCCAGCGGCGGCGGCACCAGGCTGCCCCAGCGGCGGCGGCACCAGGCTGCCCACGGGTGGCCGTGCATGCCCCCTGGCTGCCCATCGCCTCTTGTCCGGGTAGTGTTAGCTAACTTAGGGCCTCCTGGGGCCTGAACCCTGAAAGGGTGGGTTGGGTTTTATTTTTTTTTATTATTTGTTTTTGTTTTTGTGCTAAGCAAGGTTGAGTTTCAAATACCCAAACTAGGAATTGCCATGTGTATCTTTTGAAATAAAAGTTGTAACAACTGCAGCATCATAATGGGCTGCTGGCCTCCTCCTTCCAGGTCCTCTGGGCCCCAGAAACTTCTTTTCTTGAGTTCCTGAAGCCTTCACTTTGGGGAGATGGAAATCAGGCAGCCTGTACCCCGTACACCTCTCTGAGCAGCCCCTTAATTGGCAACTGGGCGAAGGTACAGGGAGGGAAGGCACAGGCTGTTTTCCCTCTCCGCTTCCCTGTTCCCTACGTTTCTCAGAATGAGTGTGAGGGGGAAAAAAAAAAACCCCGACATCTCCACCTGGGGGAGGGGAGGGGAGGCATGTGGGGGGGGGGGACAGGCTCAGTCTGGGCTGTGTGCAGGTCTGGGGCCAGGCAAGAGCATCCCTTTCAAAGGCTGCTGAGTCTCCTCCATCCCATCCCAGGTCACACACAGCCGTCAGAAGCAGCTCACTCCAGGGCTGGCTGTGACTGCTGAGGTGAGAACTTATATTGATGTTTCTATGGCAACATCTCCCCTCCTCCTTGAGAGTAGCGGCTTGCCCCCGTTCACAATTGAATAATTTTCCATTGAGCTGTCACAATTAATTGGTGGATTTTTATTAGCCTTTTAGAACCACACTGGGCCAGGCCCAGCTTGGCACCTCACAGTATTCTGGTGTTTTCCATTCTATTAGTGACTTACGTCCTCAGTAGCAGCTTTCAATCCTCGGCAGCCGAGGAAGCCACTTCATTAAGGTTGACAGATCAGAGCCACAAAAGGACCATGTTGACTGGGGAGCAGGGCTGGGAGGGGAGGGGAGGAAGGGGACCAGAGCCAAACACCTGACGCAGTGGGGCACTGCCTTCCCGCCTTCCCGCAGAGCCACCCTGGGCTCCCCCGGGGCTTTGCACATGGGTCCTGGGCTGCAGTCACAGGGACAAGACAAGCACACTAGGATCTGTAAGGCACGTCACTCTGCCTTCTCCACCGTCTCAGGAAGACGTGGCAGAGGGTGTGTCCAGCAAAGGGATGCCACTGCTCTCCTCTAGTGTGGACATCACGGGCACAGCCACACTCACTGGGCCAGTGTCTGTGGAGACAGTTCTGAGAACACGGGTCAACTGTGGACATGGAGAGGTGGCTGTGGTCCCACCCAGCTCCCTCGCCAGCCAGGGATGCCCACCACCCTGCCTCTGTGGGGCAGTACCCTGGCTCATTCATACACATATGAGACGGGCTGCAACAGACAAGAGCATGAGCCAGGGCAGAAGGTACTCCGGAGCCTGGGCCCTGGCGCCTCTCTTCCCCGTGAGGCTGAGCCTGCATCCTCACTCTGTGGGTAGGTCGGGCTCATTTTGACTTTTCTTCTTTTGTGGTGCTGAGGTCCCAGCTCAGGCCCCTTGTGCATGCTAGGCAAGTGCTCTACCACTGAGCTGCACCCCGAGCCTGGCCGGTTCTTAATTTAGCAGGATTAGATTAACCTCGACGGAGAGGACTGAGTTGAAGGGGGGAGGCCTTCAAAGGAACACATCTGCTGTCATTACCTTTAATCATTAAAAGAAAACCAACAAAGCTATTTTTTCCAGTTTGCTTGTACATTGGAGCTCAATAGCCCTGAAAATCAGAACAGTCAGACTGCTAAGGCATTGATCTGCTAAACCAGCTCGCCTACGTGGCGCTAAGCTTCCTCTTTAACCCCCTGCCCCCGAGTTTCCCACGCTCCAGCAGGGTCTAGGCCCTCCACTGTCCTCCTGGGAACAAGGAAAATCACTTCTCTCCAGACTGGGGAAGGGGAGGCTCTGAGAACCACCCACCCCGGGGTGGACTCAGCCCCAAGTTGCTCTGCCTGGCCTGGTAGCATCTCCTGCTCACAACCAGGAGCTGTCTGTAGCGCCTCCCCGCCTCCCCGCATTTATTCAAGACATAAGCAAGAGGCAGGGGGAGTGGTGCAGGCCTCTAATCCCTCGTCCTCAGGAGGCTGAGGCTGGAGGATCAGAAGTTCAAGGCCAGCCAGCTTTGCTTCCATACTGAGATGGAGGCCAGCCTGAACTAATGAGTCCCTGTCTCAAAGAACAAAAGAAAAGAAAAGGCAAATCTTCCCCGTACACCTACAGGTTATACTAGCTGCTAAGATAGATAGAAAAGGTCTGTCCAATTTCCCTGTGTTTAAAATAGTAATTAAATGCTTAAGAAGAAGAAGAAAGACCCAGGACAGCTAGCCGAAGACCCACAGCCCCCAGTTTTGAGTTCCTGGTCACCCTGTGCTCATGGTCTATAGGCACAAGTCCCAAAGCCCTTGGGGAACAGAATCCCAAAGGTGTCTTGACTGCAGAATTGACATTAGCTGGAGCAGAGTCCCAGGCAAGAGGCTAAGTGACTGACACATGAAGGCAGATGGGGGGGGGGTGTTTCCTGGCCACTTAATGCCATCTGTGCAAGACCAGACTTGGGAGAGGCTTCTCGGGGCTGAGGGCCACAGCTCTGTAAAGAGCTTGCCACGCGTGAGCTTGCCACGCGAGCCACGAGAGGGAGCAGAGTTCAGGTCCCAGGCCTGTCATCCCAGCACCGGCTGCGGGTGGGTGGGGCAGGTGGCAGTGGTGGAAGTGGGAGAGCGAGATTCCTGGAGCTCAGTGGCCGGTTAGCCTAGCCAAGAGCGGGTATCAGGTTCAGTGGTTCTGTCTTGCAAAAAATATATTGGTGACCGCCCCCCCCCCACTGTGTGTGTGTGTGGGAGTGGGGTGGGGAGGGGGGCGGGGGGAGGGGGGGAGAGAGAGAGAGAGAGAGAGAGAGAGAGAGAGAGAGAGAAAGAGAGAGAGAAAGAGAGCACTTCCTTCCCTGGAGAACTTGGCACCCTGTGTGGTCAGGCCAGCCAGTTGGCCAGCACAGAGCCTAGCCTGGAGGGCACTTCCGCCTCCACTGGGCGGGATTGTAGCTCTCTGCTTTGTCTACACTACACTAAGTGGCTTCACCTTTTTGAGCCTGGACAGCACCAGACCTCAGGGCTGTGCGAGCATTCCACACTGTGACACCGCTATCAGTTCTGCTTTCCTTGTTTTTTGTTTTTTTTGTTTTTTTGTTTTTTTGGATTTTTTGGATTTTTTGAGACAGGGTTTCTCTGTATAGCCCTGGCTGTCCTGGAACTCACTCTGTAGACCAGGCTGGCCTTGAACTCAGAAATCCGTCTGCCTCTGCCTCCCTCATTTCTGCTTTCCTATGTGCGTACTCAGGTGTGCATACACACGCACTACGGGGCACACGTGGGGGCCGGAGGACAACTTGCGGTAGTTGGGTCTCTTCTTGAACCAAGAAGATGATTTACATCAGTCTGGCGGCAGGTGCTCTGAGCACTGAGCCATCTCAGTGGCCCCTCAGAATAGGCATGTGCAGGGGTGTGTTTTTCTGGGCAACCCACAACTACTAGATTCTAAGGAGCAGCTATGATCTAAGGAAGTCAAGAAAGTCAGTCTTTTTACTGTTTTCTCAAGCCAGGGTTTCTCTGTGTGGCCCTGACTGCCCCTGCTCTGTAGGCCAGGCCACCTGCCTTTGTGGGTACATCTGACTAGAAAGCTAGTCATAGAAATAACAAACTAAGTTTCCGATGACACATCGGGGCCTTATTTGGGAGACAGGAAGTATTTTATGCTTGGGGCGAGGTCTCACTCCTGTGGCCTCATAAGAAACAGAAAACAGACAAGCCGGACTTGCCTGAGGCCACAGGGGGCCCTCTTGGGCGCATGTCACACACAGAAGCACCACTGGTAGCTGTCCTGGAACCTCCCGCTGCCCGTTAGACAAAGCAGACACTCAAGGGTGACCCTACTGCTACGGAAAACCCGCGGAGGGCCAGTGCCCACACTGCCTGGGCAACTCTGACCCACTTCAGCGTCTGTGAGGAGTCAGGGGAGGCAGAGCAGTGTGTGTCGGGTTGCCAGAGTGACAGGGCGCCCTGCCTGTGGCCTTGGCATCCCTGCCATGGGCTTCAGTGACTAAATCACAACCCTCCCAGACCTGCTGGAGGGGGGGCTGGCTCACTGCCCCCCGAAGCCACGTGTGTGAGCGTCCTGGGCGGCTGAGCACTAGGCTGGGGTGAAGGGGCATGCCAGGGAGGGGTTCACCCTGCCAGCAAGAATCTCAGGTGTTAGCCACTCCCACCGCAGGCCTGACACAGGACACCGCCATCTGCTGCGAGGCTGGCAAGAGCTGGCCAGCTGGTAACTGTGTGCTCAGGACACACGGCTGAGACTGTGGGACCTGAAGGGCTGCAGGACGAATCACAGACCAAGCAGCCTGTCAACAGTTCTGTAAACATTTATTTAAAAAATACTACAGAGAGATCTGGATTCAAAAAAACAGAGTCATATACAGAAACAGAATGTACTGGACTGAGAAAAGGGGGAATGCTGTTGGTGTGCCAGAGGGGCACAGTGGCGAGCTATTTACATGTCATTCATAAGAGCGCAAGTCTATTTTAAAAAAGAGTGTAATACCAAAGTGTAATACAAAATATAGTGGCACCCCATTGCAGCAACAGAGCAGGACCTTGTGAGCACGGTGTCAGGGCATGGTAGCGTCTCTGGCAGTGTGGCACGGCCTCCCCTGGGCTGCAGAACAGCATTTGGAGGTAGAGGTGATGTGCTACGAGAACCATGGGAGAACATCCAGAGGAAATCATCTCCGCCAGCCCCGCGCCTAGGTGATCAGTGTGGGCCTGGGGCCAGCGCAGCACACCTGCAGCGGAGAAGCAGGGGGTGTGGAGGTGTCTTCCGGCCTGGTACACGGCCTAGGCAGGTGCCCTGTTCTTCAGCTGCTCTGGTCAGTCAAGGAGTTGCCCACACCTGTCCCTGTGCTCAGCTCTGGCCCTGGTCCCTCCTTAGGAAGGAAGGCATGCCCTGGCTGAGTCGCTGTGCGTGCCCTCCCCCCAACCCCCAGGCACCCCGGGCTAAGCACTGTTCTCAGTGGTTAGGCGGCAGTTCTGAGAAGCAGTCAGGACTCAGGAGAGCCCCGCTTCCTTCCTGCCTGTTTGTACCTAGTGGCTGTTCCTTTCTATGCAGACCTTTGAAATGCTCAAAAACACCAGAAGGCTGGACCCTTGTCATCAAGGCAAGGACCCTGAGAGGATGGGCCTGACCTTAGAGAAGGAGAGTGATGAAGAATACTCAGAAATTCAGATTTTTGGGGAGCCCCTGGGGCCCTAGGCTTGGTCTGGCCACGTGCCTGGTTAGCCACTCATGAAACTCAAGCCTGCTGTCCAGGATCTATAGGGCATACTGCTGAGGATACTGAGGGCAGGTGACAGAGCACTCTGCCCAGTTCCTGTTTCCAGTGCCCACCCACCTGGGCCCCTGGCTTTAGCACCTCATGACCCTTAAAGCAACAGCGTCCTTTACATGAACACACAGTGAGCACAGGCTCTCTGGGACAGCTGGTAAGCACAGAAGGGCCAGGGACAGCAAGCACAAGGGCTCCCAGTCCTTGGTGACAGGAAGGTCCATCTGAGGAGGTTGTTCTCCTGCAAGGACAGGGAAGGGCACTCCCAGGCTGACCTGGGAGCTGGGTCTGAGGCACCAGGGAGTGAGAGGCCTGTTGGTCAGGCAGGCTGGCGGCAGTCTTCCGAGCAGGAGGCCCGCCCACAGGCAGTGAGGAGAGGTGGCTTGAGGCGCCTGGGCTGGGCAGGAAAGGTACAGGGCTGCTGGGGAACAGCACAGGAGGAAGGGCCGACTCCACCAGGCCCCGGCTCTGCTTGATGCTTTGTAAAGCCCCTGGGAAAAGATGCCAGCTCCCAAGTCCTCTGTCCCCATCTTCATAGGCACAAAAGCCCCGCGGACTGCAACATCTCTCGCTGACACACACAGGTTGCTGCTACCTCTGGACAATGTCGCTGATCTCCTTCACAGAGCTAAGCAGTTTGCTGAAGCCCTGCGTGGCCGCTGGCCCACTGGAGGCCGTCGCGGGGCAGATCTGCAGCTCCCGGAGGTTGCTCTCCAGCTTGTTGATAGCCTCACGGAAGGCAAACTTGTTCCTCATCTGCTGGATAGAGTCCACATAGCTCACACAGAAGGTGTACAGGTTCTTGCCGGCCTCCAGCACAGCACTGTGGCTGGCCATCTGCTCTGAGTTCCGGGAGATGGCCAGGCACAGGGCCTCCGTACTGTCCAGAACCACACCCTTGGTGATGGTGCCACTGGCGATGCGCTCTGGCGGCTGGCGGGTCTTTCGAAGAGACACACGGGTTGATATGAGGGGGATGAAGGCGGCAGAAGATGGCTGCTGGTCCCCAGCCATGGGTGAAGGCGCTGGAGCTGTGGAGGGGGTAGAGACTGGGCTGGTGAGGGTCCCTGGAGGCTTAGTAGTTGACTGGGGCTTTGGCACAGATGGGGTCACAGGCTTTCTCAGGCCTTCTCCGGGTGGGCCAGTCTTGGTGGGGTCACTGTTCACAGCCTCCACAGCCAGACCCGTGCATTTTGTCTTCGGGGCCCCGCCTCCCTCTCCGGCCTCTTGGCCGGGGCTCTGTGCAGGCTTTCCTGCTTTCCCGGTGCAGGCAGGCGGAGGTGGCGGGGCAGGCTTGAGCTTGGACAGCCGTCCCTTGTCTCTCCCCGGGGACTCCGAGCTGTGCTTGTGCCTCCTTCCTCGGGTCTCCTCAGAGGAGGCCTTGCTGAGGCCCGCTTTGTTGCTGGGGGGTGCTGGCTCTGCAGAGGCGGGAGTCCCTGGGCCCGAGGCACTGCCCTTGGTGGCCTCTTCCTTGTGAGAGAGGCCAGGGGAGGGCGAGGCGGTGAGCTGCCTGCGGAGGAGTTTGGGAGTCAGGCTGGGAGGGCTGGAGCCCGGGCTGGATTCCATGTCTTTGAAGACTTCCTCGGCGGCCTCCTCGGTCTTCTTCACCAGCCGGGGAGGGGGCGTTGCTGTGCTTCTGGCCACCTGCTCAGACCTGCTCTCACTGGTGCGTTTCCGAGGCAGAGCCGGCTTCTCGCTTTTGTGCCCTCCAAAGGTGGATGAGTCAAACTGCTTACCGGCAGATGGCAGGTCTCGAGGCAGCGTGACTGACCGCCACTCTGTGTCCCTAGTCCCATGGGGCATGCAGGAGGCGGAGCACGAACGCAGGAACCGCTTGCTGGAGCTGATACCACTCTCCTCTTCGGCGGCGGCCAGGCGGCTGCTGGCCAGTGCGCTGGACTTTTTCCACATGTGGGGAGAACGGAAGCCCGAGCTGCCTGGCTCCCGGAAGGCTCCATTGGGGACGCCGGCCCCATTGCTGGCTTTTGGGGACTTGGCAGGCTCTGCTGCATCTGAGGTGAGAGCTGGTGGCCCGCCGATTTCCCGGCCGTCGTCCTCACCGGCCCCTCTGCGCTCTGGCTGGCCGTCCATCTCTCGGAAGGAACTGCTGCGCTTAGGGGGCGTCGGCGCCATTTTCTTCTTCTTCTTGATCAAGGCGCTGAACAGGTTGGTCTTTCTGTCTTTGGGGAGCAGGCGCTCATCTTCGTTTAGGCCGCCATCTGGGGGCCCGCGTTCTTTCCGAGGAAGCAGTGGCGATACAGCAGGCTCGCCATCCAGAGCATCTGAAACAGGAGAGAGTAATCAACCGCGCTCAGGAGGCACCGCCCCCAGGCCGGCTGACCCTCTGGGGGGCTCCCCAGGCGCCCCTGCACCCTCGGCCTTCAGGGCGCAGGCAGCACGGAGTTCAGAGCTACTGGAGGGCAGACACAAAGCCGCGGCACTCCCACAGCTTGGCCTTGTCAGCAACAGCACTATCAGTAGAAGTACAAGTGCCTCTCCCCGATCACAAAGGGGCCAGGGCTGGCTCAACCCTGCATTCCTCATCCTGAAACCTATTAAAGCTGTGGAGCCCCTCCGATGCCAGCTGTCCTGTGGGGGCATGACAATCAGCTGCTGTGACAAACAGGGAGAGATGCCTTTATAAAACTTCACGTGGATTTATTTAAAACATGAGTGACAGCTGGGCAGAGGTGGCTGCACCCCGGCACTCGGGAGGCAGAGGCAGGCAGGTCTCTTCTGAGTCTATAGAGTGAGTTCCAGGACAGCCAGGGCTACACAGAGAGACCTTGTCTTGAAAAACCAAAAAAAAGCCTTTGTGCTGCCAGGTGCTGCAGCCAACTCTACGAGGCTTCCTTCCCCCGGCCTCTAGGACTGAGGCAGCCTGTGCATCAGTCCTAAGACCAGCAGAGGTGGGCGTCAGAGCGAGGCGGGCAGAGGACCTCCCTGTACTGCAGTCCTACTGAAGGAGGTGGAGACTCTAGGGGACACGGAGCCATACCCAGAGCACAACCAGGACACTCCTGGCTCACCAGAGTGACTACCAGAAACTCCCGTAATGGCACTGACGGGAAGAGACACACGTGTGCTCATCACTGGCTTTTCCTAGCCACGCTCCTGCAGCAGCCTTTGTCCCTGCTGTGTGTGTAACACTAGCTGGCCCTTAAGTTTCTGAGGAGTAGCTGGAGTTACAGACATGTGTTAGCACATGTGACCGACAACTGCCCAGCAGCTGCTTTACACCGAGCCTCCCCTCGGTCCGTTCCAAACACGCTCCTTTGGCACCTGTGTGTGCTGGATTGCTTTAGGACACAGCTCTAGTCATCTGAGAAGAGAAAACACCTCCATAGCCTGGCTGTGGAGAAGCCTGTAGAGCCCTTTTTAAATTAGTGACCAATGGGCTGGGCCGAGCCCACTGTGGCTGGAGCCATCCCCAGGATGGTGGTCCTGGGTTCTATAAGGAAGCAGGCTGAGCAAGCCATGGGGAGCAGCCCCGCCAGCAGCACCCTCCATGGCCTCTGCACCAGCTCCTGCCACAGGTTCCTGCCCTGCTTGGGCTCCTGTGCTGACTTCTTGATGACTCTAAAGTGGAAGGGTGAGCTAAGGAAACGCTCTCCTCCCGCAGCAGCAGTGGCCCCGGCTAAGACAGCGCCTAGAGTACTCTTACTTGTTCTGCGGGTCTGACCATTCAGCTTCTCGTCAGTAGGAGTATGGGTTTAGAATCACAACTGTTTAAAAAAACAGAACTGTGCGTCCTGCTGAGTAAATGCCTCTTATGAATTTCTATCAGAATCAAACTTTGTCTTGCCTGGTCTTAATCTACCAGGCCGATGAGCCATCAGCCCAAGATGGGAGCCCTGAGGGCTTTTTTTGAATTCAGGTACCATCACTTGCACCCCCCATCCCCCACCCTGCTGCCAACTGACTTCAGTGGGTCTGCAGGAGAGGAGGATGCTGTTCTCCTGGTCCCTATCAGTGCACAGCTGGCATGCAGGAAGCCACAGATACATGGCTGTCCGCACTATCCCTGTACATCTCCAGGCACCTCCTGACCCAGCCCCACTGCCCTAGCTGAGCCTGGGAAACAGTTTTAAGAGGACAGCCTTTCCAGACCCACAAGGAACCCAGTGCTGACCCAGCCCTCCACTCTGACGGCTCCATGGTGTTTGGTGCTGTGACTGCCCTGCAGACGCCCACGGGGCCGTGAAGAGCACAAGCAGGGATGGGCCTGCTTTTCTGGCAGGTGTCCCAGCTTTTGGCTTGTCTAAGCAACTCCTGAAAGGCTCCCCTGGGCAAGAGGCGAACTCTTTCTCCCTGGGCTGGACCGCTGAGGAGGGACTGATACCGTTCCGTGCCAGCTCCACCAACAGCTTCTGCTCACCCGCCTGGCTTGAGGCTGGAAAGGGCAGACATACCGCTTTCTCCCGGGCCCTTCGCGTGGAGCGGCTCAGGGGTGTCAGGTGCATCTTTCTGCTCAGCCGCTCTCCGGCAGGTTCTGGTCTTGGTGGGCAGCTCTGGGGCCTGCAGCATGCTCCCAGCAGCTCCTCTCAGACCTCGTTTCCCCAGCTCCTTCTCCACCTCTAAGGATCACACAGACAGCCCAGAGTCGTCAGCAAAGGGGCCATATTGAAAGGGATTCTTTTCCTTTGCTTTGTTCCTAATTTATACATATTTAAAGTTATTTTTTGTATGTGTATGGTATTCTGCCTGCATGTATGTCTATGTAACCACATGGCTGCAGAGGCCAGTAGGTGGTACTGGATCCTCTGTGACTGGTGTGTGAGCTACCATCATTTGGGTGCTGGGAACTGACCCCACGTCCTCTTAGCCACCATGTTAGCTCTCCGGTTCCTGGGATTCTCTTTTTCTTAAGATCTATGCGGTTAGAGAAAAGGAACACAATGCTGAAGAAACAGCTCTTAGCAAGCTCTAGAATGCTGTGTGACTGTACCTGACACAGAGCCACTACCAAAGCCTCTGAAGTTGTCTGGCACTTAGTCTGGGCACTCTCACCAGGACTCAAGTGAAGGCTTGTGTAGCCCCAACCCAACTTCTCAACCCCACCGCAGGCCCCTGGGAGGAACCTTACCATCGGAGATACTGGATTCCTGGAACATGGTTTCAAAGGCTTGGTGGATTTCGGCAAAGGAGGGCCGGTCAGAGGGGTTCCACTGCCAACCTGGACGGAGGAGACCCCTGTCAGAGCAGCTGGAAAGCACTGCTAGCAAACCTGGACTAGTCGTCCCCAAGTACCAGCCTGGACATGAAAGAGGTATTCCAAGCCTGCTGACAGCTGATGCTGTGACAGGTTAAAATGGCAAGTGCTCCTGTGCCTATGACAGACACTAAAGAGTTAAGACATTATATGCAGGCAAAAATATGGCTCGCAAAACTCCAGAGACACCGACAATAAAAACTGCATCTATCGGGCGGTGGTGGCGCACACCTTTAATCCCAGCACTTTGGAGGCAGAGGCAGGCAGATTTTTGAGTTCGAGGCCAGCCTGGGCTACAGAGTGAGTTCCAGGACAGCCAGGGCTACACAGAGAAACCCTGTCTCGAAAAACAAAAACCAAAAAAACAAAACAACAACAACAAAAAAAACTGCATCTATAAACGTTTCTCCAAACCCCACCGATAGAGAGGGGGCTAACAAGGAAGGGCCTGTCTCGGCCACACCCTTACTGATGTGATCAGGGTCTGTCGTCCTCATCAGCACAGACGTGCTTCTCTCTTGCTGCTTTTGTTGCTCTTGCACAGGACCCAGGTTGAGTTCCTAACACTCAACCATCTGTAACACCAGCTCCTGGGGACACAATACCCTCTCCTGGCCTCCATTATTACCAGACACGTATATGATGGACAGACATACATGTAGGCAAAACCATATACATAAAACAAAAACTTAAAAAAGATGACAAGGACCGATGCTTTGGCACGTCAGTGAGGACGTGGTGGAACGTAAACTGCCACAACCTTCTGCTAGATGATAACTTTATCCACAGCACAGAGCTCAGACCCAACAGTCCATACAACCTTCTGCTAGATGATAACTTTATCCACAGCACAGAGCTCAGACCCAACAGTCCATACAACCTTCTGCTAGATGACTTTATCCACAGCACAGACCTCAGACCCAACAGTCCATACAACCTTCTGCTAGATGATAACTTTATCCACAGCACAGAGCTCAGACCCAACAGTCCATACAACCTTCTGCTAGATGACTTTATCCACAGCACAGAGCTCAGACCCAACAGTCCATCCAACCTTCTGCTAGATGATAACTTTATCCACAGCACAGACCTCAGACCCAACAGTCCATCCAACCTTCTGCTAGATGATGACTTTATCCACAGCACAGAGCTCAGACCCAACAGTCCATACAACCTTCTGCTAGATGATAACTTTGTCCACAGCACAGACCTCAGACCCAACAGTCCATCCAACCTTCTGCTAGATGATGACTTTATCCACAGCACAGACCTCAGACCCAACAGTCCATCCAACCTTCTGCTAGATGATAACTTTGTCCACAGCACAGACCTCAGACCCAACAGTCCATCCAACCTTCTGCTAGATGATGACTTTATCCACAGCACAGACCTCAGACCCAACAGTCCATACAACCTTCTGCTAGATGATAACTTTATCCACAGCACAGACCTCAGACCCAACAGTCCATCCAACCTTCTGCTAGATGATAACTTTGTCCACAGCACAGACCTCAGACCCAACAGTCCATACAACCTTCTGCTAGATGATGACTTTATCCACAGCACAGACCTCAGACCCAACAGTCCATCCAACCTTCTGCTAGATGATAACTTTGTCCACAGCACAGACCTCAGACCCAACAGTCCATACAACCTTCTGCTAGATGATAACTTTATCCACAGCACAGACCTCAGACCCAACAGTCCATACAACCTTCTGCTAGATGATGACTTTATCCACAGCACAGACCTCAGACCCAACAGTCCATACAACCTTCTGCTAGATGATGACTTTATCCACAGCACAGACCTCAGACCCAACAGTCCATACAACCTTCTGCTAGATGATAACTTTATCCACAGCACAGACCTCAGACCCAACAGTCCATCCAACCTTCTGCTAGATGATGACTTTATCCACAGCACAGACCTCAGACCCAACAGTCCATACAACCTTCTGCTAGATGATGACTTTATCCACAGCACAGACCTCAGACCCAACAGTCCATCCAACCTTCTGCTAGATGATGACTTTATCCACAGCACAGAGCTCAGACCCAACAGTCCATCCAACCTTCTGCTAGATGACTTTATCCACAGCACAGACCTCAGACCCAACAGTCCATACAACCTTCTGCTAGATGATGACTTTATCCACAGCACAGACCTCAGACCCAACAGTCCATACAACCTTCTGCTAGATGATGACTTTATCCACAGCACAGACCTCAGACCCAACAGTCCATACAACCTTCTGCTAGATGACTTTATCCACAGCACAGAGCTCAGACCCAACAGTCCATCCAGCTTTTAGAGATACCAGTGCGACCTGCAGAGACAAGGCTAAGTGTGTGTCTCTCTGCCTTATATACAAGCTAAGTGTGTATCTCTCTGCCTTATATACAGTAGCAAACACAGGGATCACAAGACAGTGTGCTCTGCCTGCTGAGACTGAGGCTAAGCTTGATCACTGGGACCCACACAAAAAAGGGGAACCAGCTCCCGAAAAGTATATGTTGTGGAGGGCATGCTCCCATAAATAATAAATAAATTAATTAAAAATGAAATTAAAGCAAACAAATGTGTTACATGAGTGGATGTCTCACACCATTAACTGAGATGCTAGACGGCAGCACTGACTAAAGGTGGCAAGCAGGGGGAGGGGTCTAAACACAGGGACAGGAGCAGTGTCTCTAAGACACTAAGAAGAAAAAGGTGAGGGAATGATCACATGAACATGACACGACCATGTGCACACACACCCCACACTGATGCACACACTCACTCACATGATAGAGACACCACAGTTCTATCACCTGGAACAATTTATAGCCAGGTATTTAGAAGCAGGACCTAGGAATCCATGTCTATTAATAATACCCAGGTTTGGCATCCATGTAATCCTTTTTTTTTTTTTTTTTTTTTGGATTTTTTCGAGACAGGGTTTCTCTGTGTAGTCCTGGCTGTCCTGGAACTCACTCTGTAGACCAGGCTGGTCTCGAACTCAGAAATCCGCCTGCCTCTGCCTCCCAAGTGCTGGGATTAAAGGCGTGCGCCACCAACGCCCGGCTCATGTAATCCTTTTTATGCTTAAAAAAAAATGAAATGACCCAGGCATGGTGGCTCATGGCTGTGAGCACGGAGCTTGTGAGGTTCAAGCAGGAGAGTCACTATGTAGCCAGGGCTATAGAGCTCAAGACCCTGATCCAAAACAAAAACCAAGCAAAAATATCTCTCCCAAAGGTAAACAACAACAACTCCTAAGTATTGTATCTGTAAATAAATGCACTGAAAGACACCCCAAAGCCAGACTCCATGACTGGCTTGGGGACACGGACAGAGAGCAGAGGCCCACTGGAAAGAAAGGCTTTCTGAATGGGCTGGGGACGCTCACACGCTCGCATGAGCTCGTAGACCTTCTCCGGGCAGCCTTCTGGGCGCTCCATGCGGTAGTCTTTTTCCAGCAGCTCATAAACCTGAGACAGGTCAATTCCCGGATAAGGTGACATGCCATAGGTAGCAATTTCCCAGAGCAATACTCCAAATGCTGAAAGAAAGAAGGGAGAAGAGGACATCAGGGTGTGTGAGGCACTGGCCAGGGAGGTGGGAGAAGAGGACATCAGGGTGTGTGAGGCACTGGCCAGGGAGCTGGCATTCTGCACAAACCCAATGACCTTTCAATCCTGGAACTCGGCATAAAGGTGAAGGAGAGAAGTTGTCCTCTGACAGGCACACGTGTGCCACAGCATGCCCACACCCAAACACGCGAAGCTGTTTCCTCAGGCTACGCTAAAGCATGTAAGGGAGAGAAGGGAAGGTGAGGCTCCTGGGGCACAGGGCTCCAGGTCAGCCGTCATGTTCTGATCATAGCTCTGTGACTGTACAGCCATGTCTGACAGGCCATGGCTTGTTTCTAGGTGGGTGAGATTATCTCCAATGCCTTCCAGCTCTAAACAGTTTGTAAAAATCTTGTGAACTCCCCCCCATTCCACCCCACCCCTGTGGGGGTGGGGGATGGGGAGGGGGTGGTGGTGCACGCCTTTAATCCCAGCACTTGGGAGGCAGAGGCAGGCAGATTTCTGAGTTTGAGGCCAGCCTGGTCTACAGAGTGAGTTCCAGGACAGCCAGGGCTACACAGAGAAATCCTGTCTCAAAAAAACAAAAAACAAAACAAAAAAACAAAACAAAAATCTTGTGAACTCTCCAAGTCTTGGCATTCTTCTTCCCACTAACAGAACCAGGATTCCTTAGAAAAACAGGCAACTCAGATCTGGGACAGGGAAGAAGCCTGGACTATCTTGTCATTCCAGAGCACAGATATTACAGAAGACTACAGGGTACTGTCAAACGGACAAGGAAGGAGATGGCCAAAGAGGAAGAGAAGAACCACAGTGCAGTGCAACACAGGGGTGTGTCAACACAGAGCTCATAGCAACACCACAGAAGACTAGCAAATCCAACTGCAGCCACCACAGGGTACTTGGAAAAGTGGGAGTCATGAGAGGCAGCCTCTGACACCAAGCCCACCACTGGACAACCAAGCACACAGATGCTTTCCTTTTATACTCCATGGCTAACTGAGTATGGAAGAAAGGAGGTGGAGCCTGATCATATGAGACAGCCCCGAGCGAGCCACCGCCAGTCATTAACCGCTGCTATACCATAGCCCTGCAGTTAGCGGTTTCTCAGCCTTCCTAATGTTGTGGTGACCCTAAGCATAAAATTATTTTCATTGCTACCTCATAACTGTAATTTTGCTACTGTTATGGATTATAATGTAAATATTTTTGGAGATAGAAGGTTGCCAAAGTGGTCATGACCCACAGGTTGAGAAGCACTGTACTAGAGGGAGAAAAAATGAAGCATCATGGATCAACCAAGCTAAAAGCATCCACCTCTGCTAGTGTATTTAATGAAAGAAACGTCAGCTCAAATGTCAGCAGCTACCCAGGTCTGACTGCAGCTTCTAAGAAGACCGAAGCCAGAGGCACAGAATAGATCACAGCACAGAGACACGATGAACAAAGTCTAGAATCTAGAAAGTCTAAAGGAAAGGTGACAGAGTTTATCAATAAGTGAACAGCAGGGAAATTCAATCAGTGACAGCGGATACAGGGGCTAGAGACACTTAGAAAACATTACTGTAGTGAGGGAGCCGCATCTGCTCCCAGGTGAAGCAAATACTGAAATGTGTTATGTACAAAATAGTATGTCTGGGATTTACTTTAAAATAACAAGAGGCAAGGGAGTAGGCGGGGCACAGGGCTCACTACACAACTCCACCTTCTTTGGTCACCCTTGGCATGAGAAGTTCTTAAAGACGGACATTGTGGTGCACACCTTTAATCCCAGCACAGGGGAGGCAGAGGGCAGAGGCAGATGGATTTCTAAGTTCAAGACCAGCCTATCTACAGATTGAGTTCCAGGATAGTCGGAGTTGTATAGGGAGACCCCCATCTCAGAAAAACAAAACAAAACAAAACAAAAACGTTCTTTCAAAAGTTAAAATAAACAACAGGTGACACTCCCAGATGCAGTGCCCTGTTTATAGCCCAAATCAAAGCAAACGGCTTTCCTGCAGAGACTATGATTCTAGATGCTGCCCTCAGGGTCAGCTACATCATCAAATCCAAGCAGCAAATATGGAAAGAAGACCTGAAGGAGGTGCTATTCTGGATCATTCTAGAAGTTGCTCTTGCTTTGCTCTTTAAAGAAAAGAGGAGCTGGGCAGTGGTGGCGCACGCCTTTAATCCCAGCACTTGGGAGGCAGAGACAGACGGATTTCTGAGTTTGAGGCCAGCCTGGTCTACAGAGTTCCAGGACAGCCTGAACTACACAGAGAAACCCTGTCTTGAAAAAACCAAAAAAAAAAAAAAAAAGAAGAAAGAAAAGAGAAAAAAGGAGTTTAAACTAAACCAGAGCCAGGGTGCAGCGGTGGAGGAGAGATAGAGTGTAGCAGTGAAGAGCCAGTGACAAAAAGGGGACCCCTTAGCCAGGACTGCCCAGGACCTGGCCCTTACCCCAGACGTCCGACTTGATGGAGAACTTGTTGTAGGCCAGGCTCTCAGGTGCGGTCCACTTGATGGGGAATTTGGCTCCAGCATGGGCCGTGTAGGTGTCCCCTGTCATCAACCTGCTCAGGCCGAAATCAGCCACCTTCACCAAGTGGTTTTCCCCTACCAGGCAGTTCCGGGCAGCAAGGTCTCTGAGGAAAGAAAGGGCCATCTGTGGGTGCTCCTGGCTCCCTCTCCAGCTGTGCGGCTCCCCTACTATTGACAGCTACAAAGGCTGACAAAGGAAGCTTTCAAATGCCCTGCTGGGGAGCAACAGTCCCTCAGCAAATAAACTCCAGTCAGCTACGAGCGGGTGGCAATGGGGGCAGGTCCTGCCCACGACCTGGAGCATGTTAATTACCTTGGAACTTGGCGACCTCAGTCATAAAATGAGGACAGTAACAGGGTGTCCTTGGGCAGCTGTATGTGATACCCCTACTTTTCTCTGGCTTCCTGATGCTGGCTCAAGTGTATGTGAGAATCTCCCCCATAATCACCTCCTGAATCTTCACAGGAGGAAGGGTCTAATCTTTGGCTCATGGATGTTAACCATCAAGTCCTGAGGCAACTGGGAACCGAGGAATAAGGGACGAGGCAGCTCAGGGCAACGACTGCACGGCACAGCTTCATCACCAGCAATGAGAGGAATTAAACACACAAGAGTTGTGCCTAATAGGATTTTCGGTAAGGCATTTTAGTGTGTGAATGGAGGGGGACGGAGTTGGCCATGCAAAGCGAGCCAGAAGTCAGGAAATCTCAATTTGCAGCATCAGAGGCTACACTGTGCTGAGCGACAGGAGCATTTGGATTGGGCTCTCGTGGAGCAGAAAAAGATCTGTCTTCCGAGGGGCTGCCAGCATTTCACACACGCTACTTATTCCTGGCTATGAAATCTCATGTCGAGGTTTCACACTTGAGTTAATTGGGTAGGAAAGGTCACCACAGTGGCGTGGAGACCATCTTGCATGACGGAGCTGGGCCAGGTCCATCAGGCTCCCTCCTGCACAGGGCGCCACTCTGCTGGGAAGCCACGTCCACCAGCAAAGCATGCAAACTCAGATAATTGTGGTACACTTGAAGGTCAAAATACTCTGGGTTTTAAAAACAGCAACCAGCTTGCATGTGTAGAATTCTCCAGCCATGGAAACGTTCCCAAGCCCAGTGACAGCTGGTGGACAAAGAAACACAAAGAGAAGGAGGAAAGCCACACAATGACGCTAAGCCCAGGCAGTGAGAGGTTTTAGTGCCTGAGTGCTGGCCTCCGGAATGCTCGGTTTCAGAGGGAACCAAGATTATCAGGAAGAAGGTCTTTTACGTATTTCATTTAATATTCCACTAAATCCGAAATGGCTCAGAAATGAAACCCTTCCTTCCCAGGGGATTAGCTGCTCCACTGGCCCAGGCCTCGGGCCTGAAGCACTTAGTCCCGCCAGCCGCAAGCAGCGCTTACAGCAGGCACTTGTGTTTGCCTTCGTCTCACGGGCCAGTGAGTTGCCAGGATCAAGGCTGGGGGCTGAGCCCTACGACCCCACAGCTGGGTCCCTGTGCTTTGCCCAGCCCTACCTGTGGATGAAGTTCTTCTTCTCCAGGTACTCCATGGCTGACGAGATCTGTGTGGCCATGTACAGCAGCACCACAGCGCTCACCTCCTGCCGGTTACACTCCCTCAGGTAGTCCAGCAGGTTCCCATAGGTCATGAACTCAGTGATGATGTAGAACGGGGGTTCCCGGGTACACACCCCTGACAACAGACACGGAGGCTTCAGCTTAGGGGAAGGAGCCCTAGGAGAGTCTGAAGAAAGGGCTCCTGGCCTGATAGGAGGGCTCAGTGAATGAAAGCACTTGCCACGCAGGCCTGACCCCGGAACCCACATGAAGGTGGAAGGAGAGAACTGAGCAGACAAAGCGTCGTCTGGCCTCCCCCACATCCCCCCCCCACGCTTGGTTCTATCTATCAGGAAGTGATGCCCACTGAGCAGACATGTGGAACAGAGCCCTTCACAGCAGCCCTGGCGGCCCCTCTTCTGAGGCTGGGCTTGGTTACCTAGCAGCTGCACCAGGTTAGGGTGTTTGATCTCCTTCATCACCGCGGCTTCCTTCAGGAACTCCTCCACCTCCATGGTGTCCTCCTGCAGAAGGCAAGGTCAGATGCATGAGATTCGTGTAGCAAGGAGGTGTCTAAGAGGGCAGACACAGCTTCAAGGCCTTAGGCAAACAGCATGGCAACCCCACTGAGCCCAGGCCACGCTTCTGATGAACACTGGTGAACTGCCCTTGAGAGGCTCAAGGCGTCCCGTCCTGGTGATGTGAAGACTCCTGTGGGGCCGATTCTCCCCAGCTGCTGGAGCAACTGTGGGAAGCTGTGGAACCTTCAGGAGGTGGGCCTTGCCTGGGAGGAGTTCTCAGTACAGGCAGGTCTCTAGAGGTCAGCCCCAGTCTCTGGCTCTAGAGCAGCTCTTCTCTTCCTGGGCTATCACGGGAACAAGTTCACCACACACTCCTGCCACCATGCACCAAGCCACTCTGCCATGCTCTCTGCAGTGATGGACTGAAGCCTTTGACGCCATGAGCCAAGCTGGATCTTTTCTCCCTTAAGATGTTCCTGTCAGGTATTCTGTCTGGCCCAGCGAGTCAATGGGGCCATGGGCCAGAGCGGCCCGGCAATGCTGCCTGCATCTTCTGTGGGGGCTTGGAGAGATGTGCAAACACTATAGGACTATTTCTACAAGTACTGTTTACCTCCCGATCTAACACCCTCAACACGAAAGAGGAAACAGTGCGAAGAATCTGAAGTGGAGCGGTTCGAGAGCCCTTTCCAGAGTGCCTCACACTGGCAGAAGACCCTGAGCTACTTAGGTATGCAACGTCATGAGCACCTAATGAAGCAATCACCACTGACTAGGGGGTCAATCACCCAGATTCGAAATCAGTCTCACCAGCAGCTCTCTGATGACTCACAGAGTCATCTGTGTAGGTCACACAACACAGGGCCAGAGATGGGTAGGCCGCTCTCCACCTTCCCAGCTGAGTCTGAAGGGCTGTGGTCCGTGCTCCTCAGCCTCCTTGAACCTAAGCCACTGCTCCTTTGAATCAACTACCACAAACAGGAAGCAGCACCAGTGAGGGGCAGGGTCTCCCTAGCTGCAAGAACAAGGCTCTGGAGGCAAGGAGAGCAGGCCACACGTGTCTGCAGGGAGCCTGCCTGTGTGGTATGGAAGGAGCTTCATGAACATCAGCTCCCTGGGCAGACAGCTTTGCCAGACCTCATGCTAAGTGTGGAAGTGTCTACACTGTCCTGTGCTACATGTGGAGCTGTCTACATGGTTAGGACTATGGCTGTTCCAGTTCCTGCCATGGAAAGGGAAGTGACACGCCAGAGGATGGACCAACCTTTTCTTGGTGCTTTTTTGCTTTGGTCAGCCATACTGAGAAGCAAATCATGACCACAGCCAGTGTGATGGCTAATTATCGCCAAACAGATTCCAAAGGACTACGAAGATGCTGTCTACTGCTCTTTAACAACACGGGCTGCTCTAATATACCACAGCATGCTGGCTGGCTGCCCGGCTGTGCAGAGGGCACTCGTCCCAGGCCACCCACCACTGGCTGCTGGTCTCTTCAAGACTCTTCTGTTCCACAGTTGCCCGACAGCCAGTCTGGCTCTGGTGTGCAGCACTCTGATGTACCTGGTGACACACTATGGATGTCCACCCAAACCAGGAGGTCAATGCTGCACAATACAACTGGTTTTGACAAGGTTACTCTCCAGTGATCCTTTTCAACATTCAAACCTTTCTGTTCTAAAGCAATGCACCACAGTAAACCACACAGGCTCATCATCAGAAATCTCAGTTGCTCTGGAGCCCCCTACCCTGATCCAGAAGACCCATGATCTCAAGGCAGAATTACTCAACAGCACCTTCCTACTGTGACTACAGATTCCCACGGTCTCTCCCACATGCACTCACACCCTGTGCAATCATTCCTTCTTGTCTGTCTTTCCTCCCTGCCCCCCCCCTCTCTCTCTCTCTCTCACACACACACACACACACACACACACACACACACACACACACACACACCATGTATATGAGGCAATCGTGGGGACTTTTTCCTTTCAGGAAAAAAAAATCAGTGTGAGTTTGTCTCCCCCTGCTGGAATTAACTATGATTCAATTAATCATTTAAACTGTAACTTTTTTTTTTTTTTAAATACTGAAATTTAAAAGATAAAATACCGGGAGCTGGAGAGATGCTCAGTGGTTAAGAGCACTGGCTGCTCCTCCAGAGGTCCAGAGTTCAATTCCCAGCAGCCACTTGGTGGCTGTGTAATGGTATCTGATAGCCTCTTCTATCATGCAGATAGAGCACTCAATACATAAACAAATCTTTAAAAACAAAAACAAAGCCCTCATCCCAATTTGTGACGTCCCTCTGCTTTCTTTTAATCCATCCCAAGCCTTCTGAAGACACTTTCCTTTTGCAGTCGAATAGAGCTGTGCAGGCTTAGGTGAGAGAACTGCTTGGAGGATTTTCCTTTATCTTTATTCCTTGTGCTTATGCTTAGGGAGAGGGGCCAACTGCTCTCTTCTCGGCCTGCATGGCTCCACCCTTGAGGCAGCGGGAACTCTGAGACAGTGCTATGGGGGCTGAGAGGATGGCTTGTCAGTTTTGCTGACCTACAACCCTCACCCCCACACTTCTGTGGATCTTTTCTTTCTTCTGTCTTCCCTGAGGCTCATGTGATGACCTCAGACTCCCGCTCGCCTTGACCCCACCTTCCAAGAGCTGAGATTCCAGCTGTAGACCATGCTAGCGACCAAGCCCAAGGCTCTGTGCACACTGGACAAGCTCTTTGAGCAGGGCCACACCCTCGGCCTCCAGGCTGTTTTCAGCAACTGGCCAGCAGGCGTCAGGGACACACACTGCACTGCAGAGGCTGTTACCTCAGGCTGTAGGGACGGAAGGAGGACCAGTTTTCTAGAGTACTGCTTCTCACTGTGAAGTGAAGGGAGTGCCTTACACAAGCAGGCCTAGCCTCCCCTGCTTGTAAAGGATGGGAGAAAGCAATGCTCTGTGAGGCTGCCCAAGGCCAGTAGGACTCTCTTGAGAGGAGTTTCAGAGCCGTAGCCAGCAAGGGAAGTCCACGACGCAGTCTTTCTCAACCTGTGGGTTGCAACCCCTTTGGAGTCACATATCAGGTGTCCTGCATGTTAGGTATTTATAATTCATAACAGGAGCATTACAGTTCTGAAGTAGCAATGAAGTAACTGTGTGGGGTCAGCACGGCATGAGGAACTGTGTTAAGGACTGCAGCATTAGGAAGGCGGAGAACCACTGACACAGAGGGTGGATGCGGAGGACGGGTTCCTAAGGGCAGAGTCCAGGCTTATGCTTCTTTTTCATGGGGTCTGAGGAGTAAGACTCTAAAGGAGGGAGCCGGTGAAAGGAATGTGGTTCGGGAGCTGGGGGCCTGGGTTGAGTCCTGGTTCAGGGCTCCAGCTCCCACAGCCTTAGTGGTGATGCCTTGGTACTCACACGATCTCTCAGCACCATGAGTCGAGCTGCTGCTGCGTGGACTGGCACATCACACACTCAGAGCTCCGAGCTACACTACACGAACTCAGTAACTCTGGCCATTTCTGTAATTTGTGTGGTTCTCAACTCTGCCAAGGAGGTGAAGAGCCAAAATCCTTCCCTCCCCTTATCTGAGAAATGGGTAACAGACGGCAGAGCTTGACTCCGCGGGGCTGGGCAGAGTGGGGCAGTTTACTCAGCAAGTGGCACGTGTGTGTTGAGTTAACACACCTCTCCTTTTCTGGTCAGATGCTGTGCAGGGTCACTGTGAGGCACCCCCAGCAGACCCCACTGCTCTTTACCAACTGCTGAGGTCTTAAGAGAGCACCAGAAGAGGTCCTCCTCGGAGTACTTCCTGCCATGCAGAGCTGCAGCCCTGCCCCTGACGGGGCTTCCAATGTGTAACCCCCACTTCCTTTAATGTTCTGATTTCACATATATTTGTTTGTGCCGTGCCATGGCACACGTGTGGCAGCAATCAGACCTCTCCTCTTACCATGTGGGTTAAGGGACTGCTCAAGGCGTCGGGCTCGGACTTTACCTACGGAGTGGCCTTGCCGCCCTCTCCTCAAGGGTTTCAAACAATCCTTCCCTCCTTGCTGAATCTGGGATTGTAAATCCCCGCCAGCAGTGCCTTGCCCTCCAAGCCAGCGAGTGACACTGAGGCCCGGTGTACTGGACACGGGTCACCTGCGCTCTCCCCTCCCCTCTGCAAGACTGCCGGCAGCAGGTCTGCTGTACGGGCCTGCCCCTCAGTGCTTCCTCCTGCTCAGCTACGGCTTCCTGGCGCCTCTCCTGGCTTCTGCTCTCCCTCACAGCAGTGGTCCACGCTCTGCTACCCAGTGCGACACCGCCTCCTCCCTGCACGGTAGAGCCCTCATACCCTGTGGTGCCATCATCGGGCTTTGTCCATGTCTGTTTAACGTGGGCACCCAGGACAGAGCCTGCCTGACAAACAAATGTGAAGAACTCATATTATTACATTTTAAAAAGTTGAATTGGATGGCTGGAGAGATGGCTCAGCAGTTAAGAGCACCGACTGCTCTTCCAAAGGTCCTGAGTTCAAATCCCAGCAACCACATGGTGGCTCACAACCATCTGCAATGGGATCTGATGCCCTCTTCTGGTGTGTCTGAAGACAGCTACAGTGTACTTACATATAACAAATAAATAAATCTTAAAAAAAAAAAAAAGTTGAATTTGGAAAATGCCCAAGAGTACCCCCAGGCAATCCCCCTCTGCCCCTCTCCTCCCCCAGTGCTGGTCTGCCACAGGGCCAAAGGAAGGGGACATGCTGGAGATGGTGACTGGGAAGCTGCTTTTCACTCTGTAATTAAGGAATGCAGTCTTGCTCTAAACAGTTATTATGGCAGCCAGAAGTCCCCGCTTCTGTTTTCCTGCCTCTCATTGGCAGAGCGTGCCGTGAGCTGCCCTGCCTGGCTGAGCTAGGGGCAGTGCGGTCAGCCCTGGGGCTCCAGCAGCGGACAGCAGCCACTTACAGGCTCTCATCAGTCCGCCCAAAACACGCACACAAGCAATGTCATTCAACACTAGGGGACACTCTCACCACAGGACAAGCTTGGATCACGCAGATTCAAGGAAGAACATGAACCGCCTACAAGCTCTACACACAGGTCAACAGTGGAGAGGCGTATGGATGGCCCTGTGACTCAGGGAAGGCCACGGTCCAGTGAGAAGCAGGATGCTTCTGTGCAGACGCCTGCCATGTGAGAAGTGAAGCACACCGGGCCAGCGCACGCCTGCCTTTCCTCTCAGCCCACACAGGTCCACATGGGACTCAGGGCTCAGACTCTCCTCCAGCCCGGCCTCTGTGCTCCTTTCTCTGAACTCTCGTAAGGAGGCAGTCTCCATGTCACCCAACCAGAACAGAAAGCAGCTTTGAAAGAACCCAGCTCCAGAACAAGTGTCCTCTAACGACTAGCCTTTCCCACCCTCAGCACTGCTCTGGGCAGTGCTCACCATCTGCAAAGCCACGGGTGGGGACGACGCGGAGGCTGGGCCCTGGAGAGCCACGGCAGGCCCCACACCCACCTTCAGGGTCTTCACGGCCACGGTGAGGCTGTACTTCTTCCACACGCCCTCGTACACCTCCCCGTACTGGCCGCCGCCCAGCTTGTGCTTCATGGTGATGTCTGTGCGCTCCATCTCCCACTTGTCATAGCTGGGGGACACGCCGTAGACGGTGGGCTTGTTGCGCTTGGGAGCTGGGTAGTGCAATGTGGTGATGAGCCCGTCTGCCACCGTGGAATGATGGTGAACCAGCTCAGCCAGAGTGTTGAAGCGGCTCTCCGAGGAGACGTACAGCTGAGGAAGACAGGGGACAGCCCTCATTCACAGAGCAAAGCCCGAGGGGAAAGGCTACAGTTGAGTCACCTTCTAGCAGGGGCAGAACTTACCGACAGATGCTCAGAAGCCGAGGGCACGTGCACCTGCACCTGCCTCTGCTAATCCCCACTCAGCTCTCCCCCTTTGATCTTCAATGTATTACTTTTAATTAATTTTTTTATTATTTTTGTGCTATGAGTATGGGCATCACAGGTATGTATGTGCACCGTGCGCATGTCTGGCGCTCTCGGAGGCGGGGATAAGTAACTAGAGTTCCAGAGAGTGGCTGTGAGCCACCATATGGGTGCTGGTGTGGGACCTGGGAGCCTGTGGAAGAGCAGCAGCCAGTGCTCCTAACCCTGAGGAGACATCTTTCTAGGCCCTAACCTCCTATTAAATGTTCCCCTCAGTGCCCAATCTGAAGCCACTACCAGGGTGGAGGACTGTGGCTCCACACCCAGCCATGTTTCTGTCAGCACCTTGCAGGCCAGGAGCTGGCACAGCCTTTTCCCAGTTGGGATACAGGAAGACTGAGAGGGGAGTACTTTCAGGCTTCTCGGAGCCACAGCATGGGGACAGCAGTGGCAGAAGCACTTGGTGGGAGGGCAGCCACCTTTGTTCCCTGCTGCTGTGCTGTGGGAAGGAACTGCCCCATGCACATCTACATGGACAGCTAGCTGGGCTCTGGGCACAGTAAGCACCCAGTACCTGACTTGTCCCAGGAGCCAATTCACAGTAAGGGCTGTGGGGGTGCTGGACTCTGACAGTGCTGATACTTGGTAAGAGAGGGTCAGGCTATGATTACAATGGTGATATCTGGATAGCAGGGGGGGAGTAGGTGGGTGGGGGGGAAGCACAGGGAGGGAGGGGGAGGAATCCTAAGACACACACAGCAGACACAGACCTTTGGCTGCTAGTCGTGCTGGGTACCACTGTCATGACGTCTGTACATGGTCTCTAGGCAGCACTGTGGTGTGGTGAGGTGGGAAACTTTAAATGGTGTGGTCTCAGAAGGTGTAAGGCCTTCCCGAGAGCCCAGAGTTTTCCTGCTCCAGAGTGCAAGACAGGGGTTCCAAAGGAGCCAGCCTGGCCTCCCTGTCACTCTCCTGCCCTCACTCAGCTGACTAACTACTCCACTAGTCCACTGCTCCTGGGCCAAGGTTCCTGGACCACGCTGCTTCAATTTTCAGCTTTCCACACGAAGAGTTAAATAAAACTGTTTCTGTGAATTAGTTGCTTCAGGTTATTTCATTGTGGCAATAAAATACAGAATATACAAATATTTTCTATAGCTTACAATATTAATATTAGCTCATTAAAACATTTGAAAGGCTGGGCAGTGGTGGTGCACGCCTTTAATCCCAGCACTTGGGAGGCAGAGGCAGACGGATTTGAGTTCGAGGCCAGCCTGGTCTACGGATTGAGTTCCAGGACAGCCGGAGCTACACAGAGAAACCCTGTCTCGAAAAAAATGAAAAAACAAAACAAAAACAAAATTTGAGAGGAGATAACCACAAGGGGGTAGCAATCTCCCTTCTCTGCTTGTCCAGAAGATATGCACACATTTTTACACTCAGGCAGGCCAAACTTGAATCTATAATTCTACTAAAATAAAAGTCCAAGACAACCAAGATTTGCCCAGACATGTCCCTCACCCTTGTGTGACAGCTGTGGTCTCTGGGAGAAGCTGCGTCTTAGCAGCAGGACCCTCCAGGCTGAGGAGGCCCCTCTCTCCTCAGAGCACCTAAGAAAGGCTGTGTGAACGGCTCTGGAGCCACAGTGAGTTAGACGGGACATGAGCTGGTGAAGGAAGGGGTGAGGTAGCCCCACCATAAGCTTGGGACCCACACAATATTGCCCACAGCCCTCCCCTCAGAGCTGGTCACAGATAGTGCACTCTGTAGGGTTTCGGGGGACAGCTCCCTGCCTTGGCCACTCCCCAGAGAGCTGTGGCTGAGTTCATTCTCCGACCTAAAGTCTACATAGCATCCGTCACCCACTATTACAGCCAGCTGCCCTCAGGGCACTGTGGCTCTATCCCCACCATTCCTAGAGTCCCAGGTCCACTCAGGCGATGGGAAGTTAGGACTGTGGGGACTGTTCTGTGCCGTGCCTGCTCCACAGGCACACGGCACCCCAGCCAGGCTCATGAAGAAACCCCATACCGACTCTCCTTGGCGCCACACCACGGGCACAGGCCATCTGTACTTCAGAACTGAGCCCAGGTCCTCAGAGCTGCGCAGACCCTCTCAGAGGCAAAAAAGCACTTTAGTTCCCACCCTGCTGCATGGCGGTGACAGCACTGTTCCCTCCCAGGGAAGGCAGAGCCCAGATAATCTAGAGGCCCTGGGGCCAACCCTTCCTGCCTGGGCTCCATTTCTGTTAACTCCATCCTACTGCTTCTGACCATGAAAACAATGGATGCTGGGAAACTTCGAGAAAAGGAAAGGCTTCAAGACTCTTGGGAACAGGGGCTGCACAGCTGTGGCCGCAGAGTAGGACCAAGAAAGGCAAGAGAGGCAGTCACCCAGGAGGAAGCCCTGGCCAAGACCGCCTCAGAGAAGCACACAACACCTTGAGAGAGGAAAACAAGAGTCAGCAGACGGAAACAGAGATCCTTTGGGCCTACAGAACAATCTTCTGCACCTACTTGTTGGCTGAGGATTGGCTGATTTTGAAATAAAATATAATCATTATCAGTCCCAGTCTGTGCTTCCTACCGTTCTTAAATGTTCTCTTTAGTAATCAGAGGATTGCATCAAAGCAGAGCTATGTGGGGCGCATTCTTCAGTACTGAGCCCCACTATCCCACCCAGAGCTGAGGGACCTCCCAATCTGGACACATGTATCCCACTCTGGGGACATGATCCCAGCCAGTACAGCTTCCCTGCTTGTACCCTCTACAGAGAACAGCCTCATCCAGGGCTGAGGCGTCTCCAAGCCTCTGCGTGCTTGGACAGTAGATAGAAGAACCTCGTCCAGGGAGGGGCAGAGAGCAAGCTGTCAGATGAGGCCTCTCCTCACTGAGACACGTACCAGCCTTTAGACAGGGCTCTCAGCACTAAGCACAAGCTACAGAGCTGCCTCTTAGATCCGCCTGGCTGCGCTGTTCCGACACTGGTGACTAAAGGTCTCTGGGGATGAGACAGCCATGTTTTGCTCGGTGTGGACCTCAGTGGCTATCCTGAAGCAGCCTGGCTGGCTACGTAAAAAGAAAGCAGATGGGAGCAAGCCGTCAGCTGCAGAAGCTCCAGGGGAAAAGGCACTCTGTAGCCTGGGGGCTCTTTCAAAGGGTCAGCACCCCACAGTCCACTCCCCAGCATAGGCAGCGGCTAACTGTGGGCTGCACGGCTAGCCTGCCTGAATTAGGAAACACCCAGGGCACAGCTTGGGTGCTTCTGTGACGGAGTCTCCAGCATGGCATGGGTGGGGAAGATCATGCCCAGTCAATGTGGGCAGCACGTCCCATGGGCTGGTGTCCTGGATGGCATAATGGGATAGAGAAAGCCAGTGTATTCCCTGTTTTCTGCTTCTTCATCCTCTGGGATATGAGCAAGCAGCAGCACATTCTGATAGGCCAGCCCCACCAAGACTAGCCAAAATACACAAACCTTCCTTTCTGTAAGTCGCTTTTGGTTAGGCATCTGGTCAGTGTTGAGAAAAGGAATTAAAGCATACCAGTAACAGACTGACTGCACTGAAACCACAGTGCTACACTACACTGTCCCAGAGACAGGCAGGAGGGTGTGAACAGTCAGAAAGAAAGAAATCAGAGAGGCATGTGGATGGGCATGGTGGCTCATGACTGTAGTCCCTGTGCTCTGGAGGCAGGGGCAGGCCAGCCTGGTCTACAGAGCAAGCTCCAGGAGGGTTGTATATATAGATGCTCATATGGTACAAATGAATACATGAGCGGCCGGGAAAATGCTGCAAAGATCACAAGGGTGCCGGCCCCTGGACACGGACTCGAAGGGCAGGGCGGCAGCTAGCTATCTGAAGTATCACACTAGAATCAAACACGCAGAGGACCCACAGACTCCACAGTCTGCATGCACAGACTTCTCTAAGCAGGAGAAAAGCAAATTTAATAAGTGGAGCACGAATGACACATGGGCATGAGTCCAGAAGCGTGACGAGGGCGGCGCGTGGTCTGGTGGGCTGCTGTACCCTGTGAGCTGTCTGTGAGAGGGAGGGAGGAAGCACTGCAGGTGTAGCTTTAAAGGGAGTGGAACCTTTGCTTGGCTCAGCCTTTCTCTCTCCCATGCTTATACCGGTGCAGAGAAACAAATGTAGCAGGCCACTTTCTGGTTTGTGGCTCACTATGTCATGCTGGCTGTATTCAAACTCAGCAATCTCCCTGCCTCAGGTGTAAGCCACCACAGGAGGCGGGGCTAACGTGCCCTGGGGAATGGCCAGGTGCATGTGTGCAGGCGTCACTCCTGTCTCTGCTTCACAGGATGATGCACTGAAAGGCGCTGGCAACTGTGGGCAGATTGCGCTAGGAGACAGAGTCAGTTTCCATTGTCCTTGGTTTTTGTCATTTGAAATCATGCACATACATTACACATACATAAGAAGCGAAGCAGCGTGTGCCAATGTACATTGTAACCCCAGCACTCAGGGGCAGAGGCAGGAGTGTTGTAAGTTTAAGGACAGTCTGAGTTCCAGGCAAGCCAGCATTACATGGCAAGATCCTTTCTCGAAAGCAAACAATGTGTGTGTGTGTGTGTGTGTGTGTGTGTGTGTAAAATGTATCCGCATTAACTGCAGCTCTGCAGAGAACACGCGATCATGCTAGGTGAGCACCATCCATGGAGCCAGGCCACCCCCCACAGTTCAGACGCTGCAGTGGTTAAATGGTCCCCACGGGCTTATATATTTGTGAAACTAATGGAAACTCCTGCCGTTTACTTGGAGGATTCCTAAAATATCGTCTGTTTTGTTTGAAACAGGCTCTTCATGTAGCCCAGGCTGCCCTTGAATTTACTATGTAGCCAAGGATAGCTTTGAATTCCTGATCCTTCCTTCTGTCTAGGCCACTCGCCAGGATTACAGGCATGAGCCACCACACCCTGCTTGAGGCTTCCTGGTCGAGCCTTGCTGCCAGAACTCAGCGTCTTGGGCTACCATCTCCCTCCCCTGTGCAGTCGCAGTCGCAGTCGGGGCGCTACCCACCTTGCCATCCGAGGCAGTGTTGATCCTGTAGTGGTACACCCTCCCTTCACACCGCAGCGAGATGGACCTCTGGCCAGGACTACTCTCACTCTCCCGCACTAAGAAGCTGCCGTTGATTCCGCTGCTCAGCAGATACTCAGCAGCGTTTCGAGACACAGGTCCGTGATACCAGGAATGCTTCTCCAGGCTGTTGACGGGGGTGATGTAGTTGCTGGGGACCCATCCTTGGCCGTTTTTCGTTTGGGCTTCACACCATTCCCCATTGTGATTATAACCCAAGACCCGGAGCTTTTCACCTTAGAGAAAAGAGCACACAGACATACTGTTGGTGCCTGACTCTCTCCTTCCTAACCGTTCTCCAGCACATCTTGTTTTCCTGTTGGTCAGGAGTACACAGGGGGCACCTCTGCCTCGGCATCTAAGGCCAAACAAGTTTATTCAAGAGTTTTGCTCCTATTGCAAGGAAAAATGCTTTTGCCTGGGGAATTAAAAACCGTAGAAAAACCCCAGGTTTCCAGCCTGGGGTTCAGGTGTCTTCTGTAGGAACATGGGGAATCGTGTCGCCTTGGAGCCTCCCAAGCGTGGGCGCTATGCTCTGCAGGCATTGCTGCCCTCAAACTATAAAGCTGCCGCCTTGGGGAGCAAAGGCCAGGCCCCTCAAGCCACACACCCCACCCTTGCTTGCATCTCTCCTTTACCTTTAGTGATGCTGAGAGTGTTATCTCCACTGGCCACAAAGTCGTAGAGCGCCACAAACAGGTTGGGGTCGTTCTCGCTGGGCCCAGCGAGAAGGTTCTCCTTGGAGTTCCATCGAGCTGCTTCGCTGAGACCCTGGGGCTCAAAGTCAGAGGCCACTGGTCTCTGCAGGGCTTCTGCAAGACAAGGAAAAGGCGACTGAACCGGCGAGAGCTGAGCTGCGCTCACTGGTTAGCACCTACATATTAAAATGTTTAGTTGCCTTTATCAAGTGTTCCACAGAGCACTAACCATTTTCACTCTACTTGATAATTCTTTACGGTGGTTTACGTAAAATGCGCTCCGTATGCTCACATATCTGGATGCGCGGCCTGCTCTTCAGAAGTGGAACTGTTTGGGGAGGATCAGGAGGTATGGTCTCATTTGAGGTTTCCAACAGCCGTGTCACTCGCAGTTAGCTCGGCCACTGCTTCTGCGCCATGCCTGCCTGCCTGCGGCCACACTCCCCACCATGATGGCCATGGACTCTAACCCTCTAGAACCACGAGTCCCAAATTAAACATTCTCTTTTATGAGTTGCCTTGTTCATGGTGTTCTGTCACAGCAACAGAAAAGAAACTAAGGCGTCCCTGCTCCCAAACAGTTTAAGCCTTTAACTTCATTCTTCCAGGCAGGCAAGATGGCTCAGCAGGTAAAAGCAAGAGCTGCCAAATCTGACAGGCTGAGTTTGATACTCCAGAGAGCTGCGTTCCGACCTCTGTACCTACCAGGGCATATGCACACCCCTTCCTCAAACGAATGTGATAAAATTCATTAATCCAATATGAATTTTCTCAGAAATAGACATAACCCATCTGTCACTACCTACAATAGAGTATACATTCTTTTTTCTTTTTATTTTCCCCGGCCCTACTCGCTCCGGCCATATTTATTTCCTATATGTATGTACACTGTCTCGGTCTTCAGACACCAGAAGAGGGCATTGGATGCCCATTACAGATGTAGTTGCTGGGAATTGAACTCAGGTCCTCTGGAAGAGCAGTCTTCCAGTCTGGAAGTGCTCTTAACCACTGAGCCATCTTTCCAGCCCCAGAGTATACATTCTTTAAAACACTTTTTGTCTTGGGAGGCAGAGGCAGGTGGATTTCTTAGTTGGAGGCCAGCTTGGTCTACAGAGTGAGTTCTAGGACAGCCAGGGCTACACAAAGAAACCCTGTCTCGAAAAACCAAACCAAAACAAACAAAACACTTTTTGTTTTTTGTTTTTTCTTTTTTTTTTTCCAGTTTTGCTTTTTGAGACAAGGTTTCTCATAACCCAGAGTACCCTTAAAACTCCTGACCCATCCTCTCAGGTACAGTGGTAACAGGCCTGTGCCACTACAGCTAGCTTAAAACACTGAACTCTATCAATGTTGATAAAAATAACCAAGCACTGGCCATCCCAGCCCTCTCTGTCCTGGGTGAGAGCTGGTTTTTGTGATCTCTACTTCACACTGCCCTTCTGCTTCTGCCCCAAGATGGCCGCTCCCCACAGGAGACTGCCTCTCTACCTTCCTCGTCCACTCAGATATGCTCATCCTTACACATTTTTAGCCTGTGAAGGCCATTCCAGTCTCTGTGTTCTGAACTGTGTCTATGACAGCTAAGGCTGGAGGTGACCAGCGGCGTTTGCACTACATGTGGCATGGCTCAGACAGCTTTCCATTCATCCTCTTTCTAACCTTGAACTGTGTGCCAACTGTCTCAGACACCTTTGTGATAACAGTTTGCAGAAGAGCGCTTCTGAGCAGCCCAGTCTCCTCCAGAAGGCATGGCAGTGCAGAGTGCTATGGAGTAAAACCTCAATTCCACTTGAGTGAAATCACAGTGAGATATCAAACTTGCGCAACAGTTTGGACTTGAGGAGAGAAGAAAACTTACAAAAGAGCCACACACAATCGCTAACAATCATGCCTGCATATACTAGCCACCACCATCGCCCCCCCCCCAAAACATCATTTTCTTGGGGCAGTGATACCCATTTTGGGGATAGGCCTGACTGCTTTCACCTAAAATAATATTAACAAAATGATGGAAAGCCACTTGTAGTTCCAGAATTAGGGAGGCCCGAGGCACAAAAGTTCCTCAAATTCAAGGCCAGGCTGGGTAACTGTCTTAGTCAGGGTTTCTCTTCCTGCACAAACATCATGACCAAGAAGCAAGTTGGGGAGGAAAGGGTTTATTCAGCTTACACTTCCACATTGCTGTTGATCACCAGAAGTCAGGACTGGAACTCAAGCAGGCCAGGAAGCAGGAGCTGACACAGAGGACATGGAAGGATGTTTCTTACTGGTTTGCTTCCCCTGGCTTGCTCAGCTTGCTTTCTTATAGAACCCAGGACTACCAGCCCAGGGATGCCACCACCCACAAAGGGCTGCCCCCCTCCCCTGATCACTAATTGAGAAAATGCCTTACAGCTGGATTTCATGGAGGCATTTCCTCAAGGGAGGCTCCTTTCTCTGTGATAACTCCAGCTTGTGTCAAGTTGACGCACAGAACCAGCTAGTACAATTGACCCCTTGTCAACTTGTCACACAAACATCACCATTAAGCCTCAACCCTTACTATCTTAGTATATGTGCTGCTGAAGTGAGCACAACCCTTACTATCTTATTCATCCCCAAGATCTAAATAACTTTAAAAATCCCAGTCTTTAAAAATTCTTATTTTTATTTATTACATTTATTAAAATTTCAATCCCTTTAAAATATTCAATCTCTTTTTTGAAATTCAAAGTCTTTTTATAATTCAAAATCTCTTAACTGTGGGCTCCACTAAAATACTTTCTTATTTCAAGAGGAAAAAGTCAGGGCATAGTCACAATCAAAAGCAAAATCAAACTCTAACTGTCCAATGTCTGGGATCCACTCCTCCAGCTCTGCCCTTTGTAGCACACACCTTGTCTTCTAGGCTCCAGCTGCCTGTATTCCACTGCTGGTCTTGGTGGCCATCTCATGATCCTGGAATCTCCAAAACACTGCTGTCTTCTGCTGCAACTGGACTGCACTTTCACAAATAGCCTCTCATACGCTCTTTTCATGGTGCTAAGCCTCAGCTTCTCTGCATGACCCCTTCAGTCCTGGGCCTTCAACTACCACTGAGGCTGCACCTTCACCAATGGCCTCTCCTGGCCTCTCACAGTGCCAAGCATCAGCTGCTACCCCTTCTTGTTTCAAAACCAGTACCACCTAGGTGACTCATACACTACCAAGTCTGTCTGCCAAGACAAGGTATAAACATGGCTGCCTCTGGAACACAGCTTCTCTGTGCTCGCAGGAAACACTTCCCAGATTTCACCTTAGTGATGTTGGTCTCTTCTTAATCACTGCTAATTTCTTAGCTCCAGCTAACCAGCATCAATCATCCTAGTAATGCAAAGGTTTTGCTTTCATGCTTCTGGTATCTTGTCAATCACAGCTGATTCTTCAGCCCCAGTTAACAAAAACCACAGAATCTTCACAATCAATACAGCATCAGCCCTAATAAGAGTCTTTAATCTTCCCTCTGAAATTTCACAAGTCAGGCCTCCATCTTCTGCACTGTTCTCAACGTTATCTTCTCAGCCCCCACAGAGCTCTTAACATCTCAAGGGGTCTTCTAGCTCAAAGTTCCAAAGTCCTTCCACAGTCCTCCCAAAAATATGGTCAGGCTCCCACAGCAATACCCCACTCCCAGTACTAACTTCTGTCTTAGTTAGGGTTTTACTGCTGTGAACAGACACCATGACCAAGGCAACTCTTATAAGGACAACATTTAATTGAGGCTGGCTTACAGGTTCAGTCCATTATCATCAAGGTGGGAATATGACAGCATCTAGGCAGGCATGGTGCAGGAAGAGCTGAGAGTGCTACATCAGAAGGTTGCTAGAAGACTGACTTCCAGGCAACTAGGATGAGGGTCTTAAAGCCCACGCCCTCAGTGATTCACCTACTGCAACTACATCACACCTACTCCAACAGGGCCACACCTTCTAATAGTGCCACTCCCTGGTTCAAGCATATACAAACCATATGAGTCTATGGGGGCCATACCTAAACATAGCATAATGCAAAATATATTTAGTTTAACTTCCAAAGTCCCCATAGTCTATAGCAGTCTCAACAATGTTAAAAGTCCAGAGTTCAAAGTCTCTTCTGAGATTCACCCAATCACTTAACTGTAATCCCCAAAACAAGACAGGAAACCATCTGGGCGAACTTCAAACTCTGCATATCCATATCTGATGTCAAAGCAGTCTTTAGATCTCCAACTCCTTTTTTCATCTTTGTTGACTGCAACAGACTTCTTTCTCCTGGGCTGGTTCCACTCCCTGTTAGCAGCTTTCCTCAGCAGATAGCTCATGGCTCTGGCATCTTGAACATCTTGGGGTCTCCAAGGTAACATCAATATTACAGTTTCTCGTTTCAGTGCCTGGGATTCACTCACGATCTTCTGGGCTCCTCCAGAGGGCTGGCCTCACTTCTCCAGCTCTGCCCTCTGTAGCACTCTAAGCTCAGGTTCATCCACTCCACTGCTACGGCTTTTCTTGGCGATCATCCTATGATATTGGCATCTCCAATACACTGGGATCTTCTGCTACAACTAGGCTTCACCAGCAGCCTCTCATAGGCTCTCTTCATGGTCATGATACCAAGTCTCAACTCCTTTGCATGATCCCTTCAGTCCTGGGCCATCAACTGTAACTAAGGCAGCACCTTCACCAGTGGCCTTACATGGTCTCTCACAGTGCCAAGCCTCAGCTGCTCTCTATGACCCTTTCATGCTTCAAAACGAGGACCAGCTGGGTGACTCTTACACATTGCCAAGCAAAGCTGCAACATAAGGTATAACCTTGGCTATCTCTGGAGCTTCTTTGTGCTCTCAGAAAACACTTCCCAGAAGATTTCACCTCAGTGATGCTGGTGTCTCTTCTTAATCCCCACTAATTTCTTAGTTCCAGCTAACCAGCATCAATTGTCTCAGTAATCCCTTCTATTCTCGACTCTTAAAGCCAGAGCCACGTGGCCAAAGTTGCCGAGTTCTGCTGCTTGCTGGGGCAGGAACATGGCCCCCTTGTTCTATTACATTATCACCAGCTTTCTGTTTTCCAGCTCCTTCACTGCCTTAGCTTGTCTGTCTGGAATTTGCTCTGCTCTGTAGAGTGACTTTGAACTCAGAGATCTGCATGCCTGGCTTCTAAGCAGTGGGATTAAAGGTGTGGTCCACCAAACCTGGATTTAAGTTTTTCTTCACCTAGAACTTGCTTTGTTCTAGGCTGGCCTTGAACTCAAAGATCTACTTTGTCTCTGGGAATTAAAGGCTACTTCTACCAGGCTTGTACCTAAACTTAGCTGGGTGGGATCTTGCCCCAAGGTCACTACTCCCTTAAATCAATGCAATATCCTTGAACACCGGATTTAGCTCCTCCATTTCATTTCCTGGTGCTCCTTTAAAACTCAAACCGTGTATTTTATATTTTTCGTTTCTCAGCTTGCCATGCTCGTTTAAAATGCATTCTTCAGACTTAGCCAAAGAACAAAGTCTCAGTTGGGCTTTTTTGAGACATCCTTTGTCGATGCAATTAATATAAATCTCTTTACCTTAGCCTCAGGCAGTCTTTTCAGATAGTGGCAAAAGCAGCCATGTTCTTCAACAAAACATCACAAAATAGTCTCTTGGCCACATATTAAAGTTCTTTTCCACTGAAACCTCTTGGGCTAGGAGGCCTACACAGTTCAAATGGCCCTCAGTAAGCACTGTCTTCCATATTCCTACTAGTTTGGCATATTAAGCCCCACTTAAAGCATTCCATGGCTTTCCAAATCCAAAATCCCCAAATTCACATTCTTCCAAACAAAAGCAGGGTCAGGCCTATCACAGCAATATTCCAGTCCCTAGTACTTCTTAGTCAGGGTTTTACTGCTGTGAACAGACACCATGACCAAGGCAACTTTTTTTTTTTTTTTGGTTTTTTCAAGACAGGGTTTCTCTGTGTAACGCTGGCTGTCCTGGAACTCACTCTGTAGACCAGGCTGGCCTCGAACTCAGAAATCCACCTGCCTCTGCCTCCCAAGTGCTGGGATTAAAGGCGTGCGCCACCACCACCCGACCAAGGCAACTCTTATAAGGACAACATTTAATTGGGGCTGGCTTACAGGTTCAGTCTATTATCACCAAGCATTATCATCATAGCAGCATCTAGGCAGGCATAATGCAGGAGGAGCTGAGAGTTCTACATATCCATCTGAAGGCTGCAAGAAGACTGGCTTCCAGGCAGCTAGGATGAAGGTCTAAAATACCACAACCACAGTGACACACCTACTCTAACAGGGACACACCTTCTAGTAGTGCCACTTCCTGGGCCAAACATATACAAACCATCACATTCACAAAGTGAGTTTGAGGCCACCCTGAGTGTGTTCTAGGCTAGGTAAGTGCTACACAGTGCGACCCTGTCTCAAAAAATGAACGAGGAAGAGAGGGAGGGAAAGCAGACGTGTCTAAGGACGAACAAGAACCATCAACAAACAATTCATGGAAAACGAAAATCATCATTAGACATGGAAAGTGTGAAGCCTCGCTCGGAACTGAAGAACAGCAATCCTTCAAACAGACGGGCCCTTCTAGACAGTGGCGGGGCCTGTGGGTGAGACCTCCTGACAGCAGGCGGTCCTCTATAGGGCCTGCCTGCAGCAGTGTGCACCTCGGGGACCTAGTGCAACCCAATCACCTCATCTCACAATCTTTGAACATCTTTGGCAATTTATCCCAAGATATGCAAACAATGACTTGTGCACACCAATTTAAAAGATAGAAAACAATTGGGAGGTCCAAAATACCCACTCATTAGTTAAGCCAAGCTATGGCCCTGCCACTGAACAGGACACTGCGAAGTCCACTTGGGATGTTTTAGACAGGGCTCAGAGGCAGGACACCAGCCTGGAATGTGCAGGCCCTGGGTTTGATTCTCAATACCACAAAATAAATAAACAAAATACTTTCATTAAAAAACTAATGGCTTGGGAATATGTTTAAAATACATTCATTAAAATCTTATATACAGTAACATCCCAATTTTATAAAAAGCAGAGAACCAGAAGAAACCACACCAAGGTGTGAGCAGCAGCTGCCCCAGGCTGTGGGGGGGAGGGTCCCAGGCTGTGGGAGGGAGGGTCCCAGGCTGTGGGGGGAGGGTCCCAGGCTGTGGGGGGAGGGTCCCAGGCTGTGGGGGGAGGGTCCCAGGCTGTGGGGGGAGGGTCCCAGGCTGTGGGGGGAGGATCCCAGGCTGTGAGGGGAGGGTCCCAGGCTGTGGAGGGAGGGTCCCAGGCTGTGTGTGGAGGGAGGGTCCCAGGCTGTGAGGGGAGGGTCCCAGGCTGTGAGGGGAGGGTCCCAGGCGCTCAGCCTTCTTTCCACTCGCCTCTATTGCGGCTCATTTGTTAACACAACCAGTTTATTTTTATAATCAGCTCCCAACCCCAACACTAGAATAACATGTAAGTAGAAGCCAGGATGCTTACATAACAGACAATTTACAACGAGCAGCTCTGGGGCGTGGCTCCTCCCACTGTCCTGAAAGGGCACTTATGTGTTTCCCTGCATGCCCCAAGCCGGGGCCAGCAGCGCAGCCTTTGGAAGGCTGGGCCAATACAGGAAATGAATGCTGTGTCATGTGTACAGAAGTGCTTTTCTTCTCAAACACCATCTGACCTCTTCTATCAAACATTCTGTTGCATCTGGACTTGATCAGTTACATAACCAGGGGAAGTGGCCTGGAAAAACACCTGGAGTAGGCAGGACACATCTGCCTGAGGTGAGGAGGGAAGCAGGCTGAGACAGAAGCCGACAATGTAGGTAGGGGTGAAGCCTCTGCAGCTGCCTAGCTCCAGCAGGCCTCCAAGCCCACTCTCCCACCCCCAACCCCGGTCCTCAGGTTAACAGCCAAAGCCCAAAGGGAAGTATTGCTCATGCATGCCTCTGGATGGAGACCGAGTGCAGCAACAGCCTTCCAGCCAATTCCCAGTCCAGGCTGATGTCAGAGCTGACTCACGGCACATCAGTGCCAAGTTACTTTCTTCATTTCATAGTCAGCCATACTCGTAAGAAGGATCACAGCTCACCAGGCCAGAGTTGCAGAATGTACTCGAATTTTTGTTGCTCAAGACATTAACTTTCTGCCAGTTCCACTGTCAGGAAACCACCCCATCACCACCACCAAGCCTGAAAGCTTTGTTCACAGATGCCTCAAAGAGCTCCCCTCCTATTCTCTCAGCAAGTCTCAGACAATAAACTGCACCACGCACACACTACTGATTCATTCTTTTCTCTACCACAAGCGCTTTCTGCTGTGTCCTTCTGAATGACATTTTAGATATATTAAATTTGGATTTTTAAATGTGCCCGTTGTCCCCTTTAAGACCATTTTGTTCTCTTGCTGTTAGTAAGGAGGTTGCCGCCCATCAGTGACACTCAGCAAGAGTTGCTAATCAGCCAATTGCAGCACCACAGATTGTGCCAAGAAAACTACCTCCAAAACGCTAGAAAGCCTGGGCTCCACTCGGAGGGTATCAGACTGCTGGAAAGTTCAGCAGGAACCATGCCATGAAACTCTGTACATATTTACTTGCTTAGACAGTACTCTAGGAAATCTGTTTGGATCTTTGAGTATAAGTTAAAAGTCCTTTTTATTAAAATAAAAAGAAACCCCTTTTCAAGGCTGTGAGTCACTGATGAAAACTGTTGACAGAGCTCTTTAAATGTGGCATATCTGGGCTAGACCACTGTGAGGAATGAGGGGAGCCGGTGGCTGCCCTGAGACCCAGGTGAAGGAAAGAGACCTCACTGTCTCAGGGAGACGAGAGAAAGTCACCTCCAGGAAAAACACCCCAGGAAGCTCCTGACTTCCTGTTGGCACCAGTCCCCAGGTCCCTGTGGAGTGTGGGGCGCTCACTGTGGCCCTCCCTTGGGCCCGGGGAGACACTTCCTTGTCAGGGAGGAGCAGGAAAGAGTACATCCCTGAGCATGCAGTCCCGGCTTCCTGTGCTCATTTCAAGGACTTAAGCCCTGCCAGTGTGATTATTTCCTTGGTGGCCCCTTTGAGATTTCCTCTGGCTAGAGGAATCTCCGCAATGCGCAGATGTGTAAAACAGACCCTTTGCAAAGGAGAGGGCTTCATGTTTTAGCTCCTTTCTGTTCCAGCTGATGAGGTCATGCTCAGAATATTCTCAAGTCAGTCTATAACTGCCTCATGCGTTCCTCATAATGTGAGCTTGGAGGAAAAGTTTTATTTCCCACAATGTGAACTTGCTGAAAGTCACTGCATCCCTCTTGGAACTCAGACCCTCACCCACAGATCAGATTATTAAAAAAACAAAGCCACATTTAACTAAATACAGCCTCTGTATTACCCCCACACCCAGAACCCAATTTTCCCAGTACCCTGCAACACCGAGTCACGGGTGTAGAGGAGCTGGAGTGGAGAACACCAGAGCCATCGGTGGCTTCAAGAGGGCCTTGTCTCTGTGGTACCACGACAGAGCAGATGGGGTCTCCTCAGGGAGAGGAGGAGACTGGAGACAGAGGCAGCACTCAGCAAAGAAGGGGATGAGCCAAGGCCAGCCTGACAGCTGATCTCAATAAAAACATGCTTCTTTATGAACACCTTTGTCACTGAAGCAGTAACAGTGTGAGCCCCGCAGCTGTGATATGTGGACCTGACTTCTGCTGGAGACTGTTTTTAAAGAAGCAAAATGGTGGGACTGGAGAGATGGCTCAGAGATGACTGCTCTTCTGAAGGTCCTGAGTTCAAATCCCAGCAACCACATGGTGGCTCACAACCATCCATAATGAGATCTGATGCTGTCTTTTAAGCTGTCTGAAGACAGCTACAAGAGTACTGACTGCTCTTGAGTCAGGAGGTCCTGAGTTCAAATGCCAGGAACCACACAATGGCTTACAACCATCTGTAATAAGATCAGATGCCCTGGTGTGTCTGAAAAACCACTACAATATACTTACATATAATAAACAAACAAACAAACAAACAAAAAAAGACCCCCTCCCAGCTTCCCATGACTTTCCAGAGTAACAATTCTGCACAGGGCTGCTGAGGCGCCCAGTGACACCCAAGGACCAAAAAGGTACCATGCAGAAGAGTCTCCTGGAGGCTGGTGTATGTGGGGACCAGAGCGTATCGTGCAACTTTCTCTTAAAATGATGCATTGTTCTTCTCTGCCCCTGATATCATAGGTTCTAAACTAAATAGGATTCTAGAGAAACCTCTTAAAAAGAAAACAAAACAAAAAGCAGGTTGAGTCATCATCATCCCAAGGCTTAAACATTTTTCTTGCAATCTTTCTAATACAATGTACTTACCCAGGCAATTAAAACAACATAGACTTCTCCCTGAACCTCTGAGCCTCTTTGATCCTGTCAAACCACCCAAATACTAACCTTTCTGAAGATACAACCCTTGTTCCAAAATAAAGAAAATATGAAGGAATCTTGTATCACCCGTTACGGATCACTGTTGGGGCTGGAGACAGGGCTGAGGGGTTAGCACTCCTTTCGCGGAGGACCTAAGTTAGGTCTCCAGCACCCCATGGCTGACAACGGCCTGTAACTACCTACAACTTCAGGAGACTCAGCACCCTCCCTGGTCTCTGTGGGCACCTGCACACATGTGGCATACATAGAAATAAAAATTAAAACAAGGCCGGGCGTGGTGGCTCACGCCTGTAATCCCAGTACTTGGGAGGCATAGGCAGGCGGATTTCTGAGTTCGAGGCTAGCCTGATCTACAGAGTGAGTTCCAGGATAGCCAGGACTACACAAAGAAACCCTGTCTCGAAAAACCAAATAAACAAACAAACAAGCAAACACAAAAGCAAACCATTTTTAAAAATTAATCTATTGGTAAAGTAGTCTATAACTACTATTGGTGGACATGACTAAATATTTTTAATGTTAGTGCTTATGAGTATTATGATTTGGGGGGTGTGCATGTGGGGGTCAGAGGACAGCTCTTTGACCTTTATGTGGGTCCTGAGGTGGAACCCAGGCCATCCATCCAGTCACCTCGACAGCCTTCTAGAGACTCTAAAATACAGACGCCACCCTCTTCTAAAGCCTCTCAGAGCACATGTCACCCAGGCCCAGGTCAGCACGGCACCCACAGGTCACCCCACCTCTACACTGCCTGCCATGGAAGGGCCCTTCTGAAAACCCAGTCAGATTACTTCCTCTCTGTTACTAGCCAGCCACCGTTTACTAACAGTGTGATCCAGGCAATGCTCAGAACAACTTGTGCCTTGCAGGGTATGTAGCTGTCGGCAGCTTTGTGGACACTGCTCATAAGTCTACATGGGTCTCAGAAAATGACACCATCAGTCCTATCCATGGTAGGGAGACTTCAGGTTCCTCCTGAAGCAGGTGGCAAGGCCCTGCGGGCTTCAGGTGGGGGCTGCACTCTTCCATATTTCCAAACCCCTTGAAGTCCTACTTCCCCAGCCCCTGCTGTGTCACCTGATTGATCCTGATCCCACCAACTCCAGCGGCAGGCTCTTCCCAGCCTGCAACATCCTCCTGCCTTTCTCATCTGTCACTGGACCTCCTTCCTACCACTGTGCCCCTGCAGTATTATGGCTCCCTCTCTCCACCTACACTTGAGCACTTGGTATGGACTCTGCCACCAGCTACCAGATGACAAGGACCCAGACCCTCCACATGTCCCTGACTTGGGTTCTGATATGGACAAGCTAGATTAAAATCTCAGCACGCTTGTATCAGAGATGTTCCTTCCCATAGCTGTCTTCAGGACACCAACAGGTTCAGTCACTAGACTCAGGGTCAGCGCAGCACAGCACAGCACAGCGCAGTACCTCACAGCACCTCACGGCATGCATGGCACTGCAGGGCACCGCACAGCGCAGCACAGCACAGCACAGCACTACGTGCTGCAGGGAAGCTCAGACACAGAACCCTCCATGCTTGTTTAGCAGGGAGCAAAGTATTCTTAGGTCAGAACTGAAAAAGTGCACTGTAACAGCCTGTTAACCCAAAGCCAGCAGAAATATAGGACAGAGCAGCCTGTCCAGAAACCCTCTAGCACAGCCCGGAGACACAAGGAATTGTTTTCACTGAAACATAAGCTATGCACAAGATCTTAAAACAGGGCAGGACACAAAAGCATATATCTATCTGTGCTTCCAAACCAAACAGGCAGACGGCGGTGCAGCCTCCAAGCGGCCGTAGTGAGCCTGTCGACAACACAAGGCTCTTCCTCTGTCTTAGGCCATGTACTGAGACAGAGTCAGGGACAGACTCAACACACTTGTCTTTGTCTTTTGTGTATTGTGTCTTCTGGGTCCCTTGGGACCTGTCTGAACTCAGTGGTAGCCAACTTCTTCAGAAGGTCTCACTACCATTAGCATTTTTATTGCTAATTTGAATCACTGAGACATACCGACACAGACACACATGCATGCACACACAGGCAGGACTCAGGCTCCAAAAAGCCATGTCTGATTCTACCCCGAACCCAGAGTCAAAGTCAATCTTAAGAAGACCGTGTAAAATGTGCTACCGTACGGGGGTGGGGTAAGCACTGGAGCTCTATAGACTCAGATGGGAGGTGCAAGTCCAGTCAGTTACTCCCTGGGATAAGCATGAGCTAATGATCCACGATGAGAGCTGGTATCTGGCCCTCAAGCATCACAATAGCCAGAGAAAGAAATGGGAGCCCAGTGAGGTGACCTCACCTGATAGACTCCACCCTCCAGTTCTCTGTCAGCTGCCACCCATCAGTATACCTGTCACAGTGTCTTGTCTGTCACTCCTGCTGGCTGACCTCCCTGCTGTCTGCCTATGTCCAGTTCCCCGCCTCTATTTTCCTTCTTCTCTCCTAACTTTGTTGTATCTGTCTCCCTGTTTCCTGGGAGAAGTCTCTTTCTCTCCCTTTCTTCCCCCTCCTCTTCCTATCCTGCCCACTCTCCATTATCCACCACTACTCAGCAGTATGTGCTAGGAAAAGGGACTTGAATATCCGAGTAACAGATCTCACTGTGGACAAAGTTATATTCTCAAAAGTAAAGGCCTGCATGGGGAGATAATTCAGTGGGTAAAGTGCCCGCCACATGGGCATTAGGAGCGGAGTTTGTATCCTTGGAAGCGTTTGGGGTCAGCGAGCATGCTGCACAGAGTAATAGCTAACAACAAAAAGACCCCGTCTCACACGAGGCACAAGCTCAGGACTGACAGCCAAATCCGTCCTCTGACTTCCAGAGGACACGCAGGTCTGTGCAATGCCATCCACACTCCCACACATCACACACACACTACGTACAGACACAGAGAAAAAGGGCAAGTGACTCTTCTGCTACTTCTGCAGCTTCAGCTTCACCGTGTAAGGAAGAGGATCAAGCGGCTTGACCACTGTTAGAGGTGGATACTCCGTGCGAGGAGGTTTCCTACTGTTTTGATAAAGACATACGTCTCTGGGGTTGGGGGGGCTGTATTTGTACTGGCTTATACCTATAATTTCAATACCCGAGAGGCTGAGACTGAAAGACTGTCCTAAAGGAAATAAATACAGAAAATTAAGAACACACTGTATACATTGTTTAATGAATTATGATTCATTATGAAGGAAAATCAAATCCTTCCAGGGTCTCATTTGATCTTTAGTTCTAGTTGTGCATGATGTTTGTGCTTGTGTGTATACATGTGTGTGCCGACATGCATATGAACAAGGGTAGGTCTGGGAGGAAGATTGTTTTTTGGTTTCAAGACAGCGTCTAACTACATAGCCCTGGCTGTCTGGGAACTCATTATGCAGACCAGGCTGGCCTCGAATTCATAGGGATCCACCTGCCTCCGCCTCCCGAGTGCTGAGCATATGTGTGTTTGTGTGTGCTTGACTATGAGTGTGTGTACATGTGTACGTATAAAACCCTCCTCATAATCCTAACTTATCAGCCCCACCCATGCCAGGGTTACAAGCATGAGCACTAGCCTGGTTTAGTGACGTGTATATTTAAAACCTATCTATTCCTGTTTTCCCATATCAAATCAGCAATGATACCAGCACAATTCCAATGACACAGACAAATGGATGTCTGTGCGAGGGTGCTAGAATAGAACCTGAACCCTCTGGAAGAGCAGTCAGTGCTCATAACTGATGAGCTATTCCTCCAGCCCCCATGATGACACAAGTTTTAAAAGCTTTGAGCAGCACAGGAGTTTAGTTTGTAAAGGCCTAGGGCTGTGGAAATGTTTCCTCCTCTGAAGAACAGAAATAAGATACTGATCAAAAATCAATGGGAAAAGCTGGGCGTGGTGGTGCATGCCTGTAATCCCAGCACTTGGGAGGCAGAGGCAGGTGGATTTCTGAGTTTGAGGCCAGCCTGGTCTACAGAGTGAGTTCCAGGACAGCCAGGGCTATACAGAGGAACCCTGTCTCGAAAAAACAAAAAACAAACAAACAAACAAAAAAATGGGAATGCTTATGGTCCCATTAAACTATTCATCATGGGATGGACTGAGGAGATGATCAAGGAAGGGAAGAAGAAGGGGACTGAAGAGATGGCTAGGTGTCTAAGAGGACTAGTTGCTCTTCCAAAGGCCCCAGGTTCAATTCCTGGCATCCACACAGTGGCTCAAGCCATCTGTAACTTCAATTCCAGAAGATCAGAAGCCCTCTTCTGGCTTCCACAAGGTGCCAGGCATCACATGCGATGCACATACATGCAGACAAAAACAAAAACAAAACAAAATAAAACAATTAAATTTAAAAAAATCTAAGAAGACAAAGTATTAATTTTATTGTATGTAGATTTTTAAATTTTGAAATAATTCATTAACAAGAAAAATTATGGGTGTGTCTACTCAATTCTATCATTATTTCAGTCATCAAAGAAACTGGTAAAGCCTCTGTCTTTTTAATTGCTAAGGATCTGTTTACATAACAACAGCTTATAGTTCCTGGCTCTTGCTCAGTGACAGGCGCTAGATTGAACAATTTACATGATGTCTCTCAACAATGCAGTAGAAAAGACTGTGAGCCTCAGTTTATAAATGAGAGCATGTCAGCTGCACGGAGAGCACCATGCCTAAATCATCTGAGGATGGCTGGCTCCTGGGGTGCCTGGCTCCAGAACTGTCTACACTCAAGGGAGGGAGGGGAGGTCCAACGCTGCTAGGATATGGAGGGAAAAGCCTAACAAAGTCTGAGGGCGCCAAGGAGCAACCCCCAACAGTTCAGCAGAAACACACATTTTTGCCTTTGCTGTTTTTAAAGTGGTCAACTGGGATTCTCAAGGGTCCTTAAAACAACCCTTGGGCTAGAAAAAGGAAGTCTCCCTGACTTGGACAGAAGAGGAAGAAGCTAAGCAAGTCAGGGTAAGATGGGGGTGGAGAGGGGGGATCTTCTAAAGCCAATTTTTAAAGTGCTGTCACCAAAGTACTCTGGTGGTCTTCCCTTGGGAAATCAACAGGACTAGTCTGAGAAATAAATGAGGATGTCTGGCGTCACATACAGTCACGTTGTAAAAGCCCAAAATGACAAGGATTGACCTGCAAGGTAACAGAAAGAGCTTGGTATCCTCTGTCTCTGAACAAGGGAACAAAAGTGGTGAGCTCCAGAGAGGACTGGTGCGCTAGCCCCAGAGGAGGTGCTGGCAGCACAGTCTCAAGCTGAGAAGCTTCAGCAGGCTCTGAGTTCACTCTCAGAGCTCTGCAGTCAGTCCATGTGCATCCCTGCTACAACCAAGGGTGGTGAAGCAGACCAGGAGACCCAAGTGCACAGCGAAGGAACTGTTGACAACACTGGGGTTCAAAGCCGACCAAAGACTTAAGCTGAGAGTCTTTCTGAATAGAGACTTCAGAAGAGCAGAATCCCAGCCCCACGAAGGCTTCTTATAAACATAAGCTATATCTAGAGGGCACAGTTTTCTCTTAGAAAACCAAACCAAACCAAACCAAACCAAACCAAACCAAACCAAACCAAACCAAACCAAACCAAACCAAACCATAGGGAGTGCCTCTAGGAAGGGAATAAATAGGAGAGCCAATTAATTTTCATTAAATACTCTTTCAGATTCTCCTTACAAGTATTTTTATGTTTGCTTAAAAAATGTTAATGGTCCTGTTGCTTTACTAGTACCAGATGCAGAAAGGAAAAGCCTGGTCTAGCTGAGGCCCTAGCTGGGCATTTCTGAGACAGTATTGAATGAGCCATAGTGTTTTCCACAGGAGACAGACGATCCATAGTTAGCACGGAGAGGCTGAGAGCGGCTTTCTGGGCCAGGTGCTGTGGTGCAAGCCTGTAATCCTGGGTGCTCGGCAGGCTTGAGGCAGGAGGCTGCCAAGTGCAAAGCCTATCTCTGCGTTCACAGATTGAGTCCACAGCCTGACTGGACAACCTGGCAAGTCCCTGAGTCCCTGTCTCAAAATTCAAAAGTTGGCAGGGGCCTATGGGTATAGTTCAAGGCCCTGGCTTCCAATGCCCAACTCTAACTCTCTCTCTCTCTCTCTCTCTCTCTCTCTCTCTCTCTCTCTCTCTCTCTCTTTCCCTCACCCACCCACCCCCAACCCCCATCCCTGGAGCCAGATGGCATAAGTTCAAATCCTGGGACTACCACTTGCTGATTTTGTCACCTCAGAGATGTTGCCTAACCTTTTGGTGCCTCAGTTTCTAATCTACAAGCTGAGATGGTCAGGGGCACCATAAGAAGTCGGAAGTGAGGTCATGTGGAATAGACGACGCGTGGCCCACTATGGCCATCTAGCTGCTGCTGCCTGCGCTGACCATGTCCTCGCTGCCCAAGGGGCAGGGAGCAAGCTTGCATTTGGTAATAACGGAAAATTCACCATACTCAATTCTCTTCCTGGGCAGGGAGGCCCAGGCCTCTGAGTGGGTGTCAATGAACTGATTGATTGATTTAGGATGTAAGCAAGAAATGAAAAGCCCAGATTACTTCCCCAGATTCTGGCAACAGCTCTCTTCCCCAGAGACAGACAGCACTTCCGTCTTCAAGACATAATTACACTGAGGCGGGCTTGATTCCGTCAGCTCCAGAACAAGAATTCTTTCTACCATTTCAAACTTAGTGAGCAGAAAAAGCTTCTAGAGACACACCAAAGTGAAGATGACACTTCTTTTGAACTTGGCAATGCTAGAATTCACTGTAAGGTATGCTGGAAGAAGAATGGCTTTTTTCCCTCCTAAAATCAGAATTAAACCCACAGATATGCACCAAACTCCACTTTACTCCCAGGAACAAGCTGACACCTTAGCAAAGCTGCGATTTGCCCTAACTCTGCAGTTACAAAAGTCCATTCATCTCCGCCTCCAGCGGCCTCAAAATGGAGATAGTGCCTCTCACTAACTGGATACAGATGGGAGGAGAAGTGTGCGCAGAATGTGGAGCAACTTGGAAAAAATAAGCAAGGCAGTAACTGAGGATGATTCTGGCAGCTCAGATGCCAGTTCTGGGGACAAATAAACCATCTTCCTCCCTCTCATGGTAGGCCCTGAACTCTCACCAAGCTCCTCTAAGGAATCCAGTCCCTGAAATCCCGGGGTGGGGGTGGGGGGCTGGAGTCATACAAAGGGAGAGCACTCCACCTGTGCGGGCGAGCACTTAAGCTTGAGATGGGTTGTGTGGGGCCCTATAGACCCTTGAGTGGAAGAGTTGAGGGGGGTGGTCGGGGAAGCAGGTTAGATACTGAAAAGCCTTCAATTCTTTACAATTCAAAACGGTAGAAATCCAAGTTGTTCTGAAGTAAACTTTACACTTTTACTCCTACCTTAACTCTTCCATGAAACAGCCAGAAAAGCCAGGGCACCACACATCTGTGCATACTTCTGCTCTTCTGAAGAAGGCAGCAGTCCCCACGAAGGTCAACTATACTCTAACAGGCCTGGCCAAAGCCCAGTCCCCAGCACCCCCACTCACCCTTTTCCCTCACCATCCTTTTAGACCCAAACACTAACGACAACAGGAAAGAGGCCTGGAATTAGAGGAGCAGGGTAAAACACGCAAAAGCAACAGGCTTCTGGCTCTAAGTTTATGAAAGAACAAAACATGAGGGGCTCCCCGACCAAGCAGCAAACTGGACGCTCTTAAAACTCCTGAAAATACAAGCAAAACTATTCTCTTTCCCTTCTGAAAAGAGAGAATACTCAAGACCTCTTTCTTCGTGGTCTGCAGAAAGGTGGGGGTGGGGGTGGAAAGTTCACACGAAATTCTGTACCCATAAATGGTAGAGAGGGATCCCTTTGTACGCAGCACTTGATGGAGGTCCACCTTTGTGACACAATTCACAGCTGGCAGTGAAAACGCCACAACGTGGGCTCACGAGGACCTTAAGGCCTATGGCGCTGGCTTTTTCAAACTTTCTGGGCAGGAGCCACACCATGCGCTGGGCCTCGCCAGCGCCAGAGCCGCGGCGCTCTCTCTCTGGAAGTCTGAAGGAGGCACCAGTACCCGCGGGGGCCTCAAGGGGAGAAGACGGGGGCCCTAGAACGCACTGAGTGAGGGCGGGCAGGCCAGTCCTGGTGGGTCCCCGAGCCCAGGCCGGGATTTACCTTCCAGGTAGCAGCTGGAGGACGAAGAGAGCCCCTTCTTGGATTTGCAGCCCACCAACTTCAAGCAGATCTCCAACATGGTCCCGCGGCCACGGCGAAGGCCCCACCGCCCCGGGCCCCCAGCCCCGCCAGGCCGCGCTCACTGCGCTCCCAGCCCGGCCCGCGCCCAGCCCGCGTCCAGCGTCCCGCCTCCCGCCTAGGCCGGTAACAAAGGGCCCAGTGCCCCGCCCCACCCGCCCCTTAACCCCTTCCAGGCCGAGGGAAGGCTCCACGCCCTTCCCAGCTGCGTCCCGGCGTTGGCGCAGCTCCTGCCGCACGTCCGGGAAGGTCGGTGGAAATGCAAATTCCTCTCGAGTTACCAAGACTGGTCTCATTTATATTCGGGGAGCGACTGTGATTAAACCTATGGTGGGTGTCTGAGGAATGTGAACAGTCAGGGCTAGAACCCACAGGAATACTGAAGGCCGGACGCTGCTCCAACCATCCATTTAGACTAAGAGATGGGAGTTTAAGCTTAGGGAATTGTCTACATGCATGTTCATTGTGGTTTGGAATGACAGCCCTTTTTGACCTCATTTTCAGGAGAATTTTCCCTGTTTTTGGTGCCACCGGTAATCAACGTTTGAATCCATTTCATGGTGAGTTTTTATCTTTTCCTAAACGCTAGCTAGAGGTTACCAACAAGATTTTAACTAAGCAATGGTCACAGCTACTGGCACTAAGTTGGTGGGAAACAAGGACCCTAACTACAGCCAATCTAATAAAAACTCATCCAAGTTCCAATGACAAAGGAAAAATAAACTTCTGAGATAATGCTTCCTAACTAAAAGTCTGTCCATATCCTTGCACTTGAAGAGCCGACCTGTGCTAGGATGGCTCTCTGTGAGAAGGACTCCAAGTGCCTTGCCACCTGAGGGCGGATAGTTATATCGTGGCCCCTGATTCTTCCTGTTAGAACAGACACTCCAGAAGGTCACATGGTGGAAACCAGAAGACATGCACTCAGCCTGGTCCCAAAGTTTGGCCTCTTGGCTTCTAAGCAGACAGCACTGGATAACTTGATCCATGATCACAGGACAATAAAGTTATGACCTGTTTCAGAGAAAATCTGGTTAAGGGACTCTGGTTCCAAAAGAAAGAAAAGCTGAGCAGTGGTGGCGCATACCTTTGACCCCAGCATGGGAGGCAGAGGCAGAGGCAGACCGGTCTTTGAGTTGGAGACCAGCCTAGTCTATAGAGCGTTCCAGGACAACCAGGGTTATACAGAGAAACCCTTTAAAAAACAAACAAACAAACAAGCAGGGAAAGTTGGGGACAGGATGGGACCCTAGCTCCTTGCTGGGCTACCCTACAAGGCTGATTGCTAGGCTGTCTGGATCATCAGGCACAGTGAAGGAGCAAGTCCCCACTTAGGTCTACCTAAAATAGCAGATGTAATCAAGAGTGACAGGCCTCTCACCCAGGATGTCACACACTTTTTGTGCTAATCAACACTAAAAGTGTCCATGCTGAAGCCAAGTGGACCTACTTCGCTGCAAGGACAGGTGCCAGACCAGGCCTCACAAGTACCCAGGGGATCTACAGTACGCATGCCATTCAATCTTCTGGAGAAAAGGACCAGAGTGACCAGGACACAGGGGTGGCCAACTGGATATTTTCCTGATCTGGGAGACTATCTTCTGTGATAGCCCACATGCTGACTAGTATTGTCTTGATTCCACCCCCACCCACAGCCTGCGCCATCCTCTACAGGATGCTGAAAGTAACACTGAGAGGGGTGCTACCAGTCCATAAATGATAGCACGTTCTGCTACCATTCGCAAAGTTCAAGGGTCTTGGATCAGATTATTATGAAGTCATCATATAGCATATCAGATCATAGGGTAATATTCAGATTGGCAGCTTAATGCCAAGAATTACACATTAAAAGGCATTTAAAGCCGGACGTGGTGGCGCACACCTATAATCCCAGCACTTGGGAGGCAGAGGCAGGTGAATTTCTGAGTTCGAGGCCAGCCTGGTCTACAGAGTGAGTTCCAGGACAGCCAGGGCTACACAGAGAAACCCTGTCTCGAAAAACAAACAAAACAAAACAAAACGCATTTTAAAATTCTAACCACATCCTTGAATACTCTTTAATACAAGTCAGACATTTATTTACATGTGCTGGACTTCATGATGGGATGTAAGCTTGTTTTTAAAAGCTAAGGACTACTACTAATAGTCTGTTTTTATGGCAATGACCTTATCCTCTAAAATCCTCTCCAAGTGAGTAATGCTTATAAATTGTCCAGATTCTTTACAATTTAGATATAAAACTATTCATCAACAGGCCGGGCACCACTCTCAAGCAGCAGCGATCATGGGAGCCATTGCCAAATTGCACACAAACATGACGACAGACTCAACTGTTCTTTCCAGCAATAATTTTTACACTCTGAAGAGTGCTGCGTACAAGCAAACGGCCTCGGAAGGACTGCCCCCAAACAGCCAGGAGGAGAAAAGCCACTGATGGGCCAGGCACAGGGTGTATGCGCTTGGGAGGCTGCAAATTCAAAGCCAGTCTGGAATACAGACAAAACTCTAGGCTAGCCAGGGCTTTATAATGAGAGGTATCTCAAAGCACAACAAAACATAAAAGGTAACGGGGAAGCAGAAGAGAGGTGGAGAAGACCACCCAGGTTTCTGTGCTATGTGCTGTCATCTGGGAAATCTACAGGCTTGCACCATACAACCAAGGTGCTCAGAGACCTCAAAGCAACTTGGGAATTCTGGGCAGTTTCATACTTCCCCTCCCATACAATTAATAAATAAAGCAAAATAAAAGCTTAAACTGTATTGAGAGGTCACCAGATCAGTGTTGAAAGTGTATTTCACACTTGAACTTGGCACCTAAGCTGTGTCTGAGCACAGCAGATCCCTGTCTGAGTTGCAGCCTACTGCATCAGAATGTGTAGGCTAAACTGCTAAAGCCCCAGAGACCTTGTGCCCATGAGAACAGGGGCCATTTTGGAAGAAGGAAAGGCTGCTACTGGAGTCGATCAGGAATGGGACAGACCTGGATGGATGGATGGATGGATGGATGGATGGATGGATGGATGGATGGATGGATTCCATGAATCTGGAATTTACTCATCTGAAAACAACCTGTATATTTAAGAAATATGACACAGAACTAATTAACAAAAAGGGGGCTCTAAAATTTTAGATTGGATTTATTTTAAATTTGGGGTTCAATCTCTTGTAAAAAAGGGGGCAGGCACCCACCATTTTTTACAGACCCGCCAGGACTGTCCTGTCTGTGCCCTGAATGCTCTCGCTCCCTAGCCTTCCCCTTCTGAGGTCTCAGCGGGTACTTGAGGGTTCATTCAAAGCCCCAATTTCCTCATCTGAGAAGTACTGAGAGTATCCTAAGAGCGTGGTGTCAACAGTGGAAATAATGTACAGAAGCCTTGACACATACGGTGCACAATGATCTGCTCCATCATTCCCAAGAGACTCTGCACCAGTTAAGGGCAGCACTCTTGCATGAGTACTAGATCTACGTTGGGACACAAATGAACACTTTGCATCAAAAATGACTGGAGAAGCCGGGCGGTGGTGGCGCACGCCTTTAATCCCAGCACTTGGGAGGCAGAGGCAGGCGGATTTCTGAGTTCGAGGCCAGCCTGGTCTACAGAGCTAGTTCCAGGACAGCCAGGGCTATACAGAGAAACCCTGTCTCGAAAAACCAAAAAAAAAAAAAAAAAAAAAAAAAAAAAAAAATGACTGGAGAAAGCACAATCCAAACTAGCTCTATGTGGCAGTTTGTATAAGTTTGGCCCAGGGAGTGGCCCAGGGAGTGGAGGTGTGGCCTTTGTTGGAGGAAGTGTGCCAGTGTGAGTGTGAGCTTTAAGACCCTCACCCTAGTTGCCTGGAGGCCAGTCTTCCACTAGCAGCCTTCAGATGATGATGTAGAACTCTGAGCTCCTCCTGCACCATGCCTACCTGGATGCTGCTATGCATCGAGGCCTGAACCTCTGAACCTGTAAGCTGGCCCCAATTAAATGTTGTCCTAAGTGTTGCCTTGGTCATGGTGTCTGTTCGAAGCAGTAAAACCCTAACTACAACACTCTGGAAGGAGAGTAGGGCCGGGATTACCAACCATGGGTCATGAGCAGCAACTTGGGTTGAAATGTCATAGAGCCCACTTTTCATCTATGACTGACATTTGGGAGTTTGGGACCCAGCCCCCTCCACCCTCATCTTCACCAGCCTCTTCCAGCCTCAGTACACTATGTACATGCACACTGAAGGCTGCCCTGCACATCATGATGATACTCCCTCTCTGGTCAATCCCCTTGGGATGTCTAGGATGTGATTCTCAGTGAGGGCCCAAAGCAAATTCTCTTTTAGAAAATTTTGTAATTTGCAAGGTGGAGGCAAAAGATTAAGAGGCCAGCTTAGAAAACAAAACAAAAATCTCATTATATATATGGATGTATGTGTGTGTGTGTATGTGTATATATATATATATATATATATATATATATATATATATGACTTTACTATATTAAATAAGTAAAGGATATAAACATATTTGGTCAAACAAATCTAGTTTGATAAATAATATTAATGCATCCATGTTAATTATTTTTTTACTTTTAATCAACATAATATACATACTTGGCTAAAAAAAATCAAGCAGCAAGAAGGTTCTTGTAATAGTCTTTTTTTGTTTGTTTTGTTTGTTTTGTTTTGTTTTTTCGAGACAGGGTTTCTCTGTGTAGTTCGGGCTGTCCTGGAACTCACTTTGTAGACCAAGCTGGCCTCGAACTCAGAAATCTGCCTGCCTCTGCCTCCCAAGTGCTGGGATTAAAGGCGTGCGCCACCACCACCCGGCCTTTTAATAGTCTTAAGATTAAAATTAAACCTAGGCACAGTGGTGCCCATCTTTGATTCCAGCACTCCAGAGGCAGAGGCAGGTGGATCTCTGAGTTCAAGGCCAGCCTGGTCACACAGGCAGTTTCAGGCCAGGCAGGGTATACTCTGAAAAGCTACCGAGAAAAGAGGGAAGACAAGTGAGGAAGGGGAAGAGGAGGGAGGAGAGAGGCTAGAAAGGAGAGCAAGAAACACAGCAACTAGCACTCGTCCTGCAGCCCAGTCTGTCTGATCACAGAGGTGTCTCCTTTGGGTGTCTACATCACCTACTAACTCAGTAGAGCAGCAGCACACTGTCTTCAGCCCAACCCTCCCAACTGTGACATCCTGACTTCTGAGTAGCTGGAGAGGCAAGCTTCCCACTGTTAATAGTTCTCCTTGCTCCAGAGATGAGGAATGTTTCATTATTCTTTTCTTAGTGGCATTAGTTATAATGCCATGTTTTTTTTTCTTTTAATCATCTATTTCCTAGTTAGTACTATATCCCCAAATATTTCAAAGATCTGTCAAAACTTACTGGTACTTTCCCAAATATTGAAACACTTCAACTTTTCTCAACACTTTGCTGCTCTGGGCTTACTAAGTCTACACATCATGGGCTGACTTCCTTTGCTAGAATTCATTGCCCAGCGGCTTCCTGGGGGGGGGGGGAGACAAAGGTCTAAAGCAGACCTGAATTCTACTCTGACAGTCTAGCTGGGTATAAAATCCTAGGCTAAATGGAATTTCCCACAGGATGGTGGTAGTGGCATTCATCTTAATCCCAGCATTTAGGAAGCAGATAAAAGAAGGGTGGCGGGGGCCGGGCGGTGGTGGCGCACGCCTTTAATCCAAGCACTTGGGAGGCAGAGGCAGGCGGATTTCTGAGTTCGAGGCCAGCCTAGTCTACAGAGTGAGTTCCAGGACAGCCAGGGCTACACAGAGAAACCCTGTCTCTTAAAAAAACAAAAAAACAAAAAACAAAAAAACCAAAAAACAAAAGAAGGGTGGCGGTGGTGGGGGGTAATTTCCCAGAATTTTGAAGACATTTCTCCATTGTTTTCTAAGTCTACAAGACTGCCATTCAGAAATGCAATCCTATTTTGATTTCTGAGCCTTTATAAAATAGCTTGCTTTTCTCTTTGAAAACTTTTATAATAGACTTTTCTTTCCCCTTTGGCATTTGCGAACTTCACAATGATGTGTCTTGGAGTATCTCTTTCATATACAATACTTGGGTACCAGGGAGCTATCTGGAGCATGGTGACACCATGAGTTTAGGAAAGCACTTCTCTAACCTCTGAAATTTTTCCTTTAAAGAAATATGTATCACAGCATGCTTGTGGAGGCTGTAGAATCAGCTCTCTCTTTCCACCTTTCTGTGTATTCTGAGAACTGAACTCAGGCCACTAGGCTTGTGTGGCAAGCACCTTTAACTGCTGAGCTGCTGTGTCACCAGCCCCAATTTTTTCTTTTAACTATCTTCTAACTTCTATTTATTGTTGCTATTATTATTACCTAATTCTCCCTTTCTAAACTTCCTGACACTTGGACACTCACATCCTGAAAGGGGTTTTTAACCTCATTATTGTCTCCCTTGGATTTCATGTCCCTGTCTTTATGTTTTACATTCTAAGGAAAATTTGATTTTCAAATCTTTGGTTAAATTTTAAATTGGGGGCTGGAGAGATGGCTCAGTGGTTAAGAGCACTGATTGTTCTTCCAGAGGTCCTGAGTTCAATTCCCAGCAACCACATGGTATCTCACAACCATCTATAATGGGATTTGATGCCCTCTTCTGGTGTGTCTGAAATCAGCTACAGTGTACTCACATAAAGTAAATAAATAAACCTTAAAAATTGTTTTAAAAAAATTGGAGTTAGCCGGGCGGCGGCGGTGGTGGTGGCGCACGCCTATAATCCCAGCACTTGGGAGGCAGAGGCAGGCGGATTTCTGAGTTTGAGGCCAGCCTGGTCTCCAGAGTGAGTTCTAGGACAGCCAGGGCTACACAGAGAAACCCTGTCTCGAAAAAAACCATTTAAAAAATGGTTTTTGGAGTTATAGTAGCTTGGGTTTTTTGTTTTTTGTTTTGTTTTGTTTTGGACACAGGGTCTCTCTATATAGCCTAGCTGTCCTGGAGCTCACTGTGTGGACCAGACTGGTCTTAAACTCACAGAGATCCACCTGCCTCTGCCTCCTAAGTGCTAGGATTAAAGGCGTGGGCCACCATTTTCCAGGCAATGTTTTTTATTAGTAAAATACTGATTCTTAGGATTTCAGGGCCAGTCTCAGCTACATTGTGAGTTCAAGGTTTACCTGGGCCACTTAAGACTCTGCTATACAAACAATAGACTAACAACAAAAACAAAAACAACAAAGTTTTTTCTTCTGCTGTCAGCAGCACATGATGTTTAATGCTGTGCTGTCCCTGAGGATCAGAACTGTCCTTTCCAGCTCCTCTTGTATGCCTCTATTCCTACTGAGTTCCTGTTTTCTGTATATCTATTTTATTCCTTATCATTTGAAGAATTCTTAGCCAGGAGGTGGTGGCGCACGCCTGTAATCCCAGCACTTGGGAGGCAGAGGCAGAAACCCTGTCTCAAAAAAAAAAAAAAAAAAAAAAAAAAAAAAGGAGGAGGAAGAGAAGAAGAATTCTTAGAATTTCCAATGAAACTCTGCTGTTCATTCACTATTCACGAGGACTTAAAGTCCTGTGTCTGGAAGAGGTAGCACACCTAAAGACTGAGGGAAGGCACTGAGCAGCCCCCAGTGCTGGGATGGGGGTCACTTTTCTGGGGCCATTCCATTTTTTCTCCTTAGAAGAGTATTTCAATCTGTTCTCTGTTAAAGTCTTGCTTAGCAGGCCCTAGAAGAGGCTGGGAATTTCACTACTGTGTGGCCTTTCAACAACGAACCCCATTCTTGACTGCTCCACTATTACTAACCACAGGCTTACCTGAATCCAGACTGCTTAGCAGTCTCCTGAGCCCACAGCATTATGGGAAACACACCATCTCATGTGGTTGAGGTGGAGTAGCTGACACCTGGCTGTACAGGGCTGGGAGCCCTGTGAGCAATCTCAACACCTTCTTGCAGATTGCCCTCTCTGAACCTAGTGCCTCTTGTTTCTGAGCTTTCCTCAGTTTCCCACCAGTGTGCAGTGGCTCGCATGTTACCACGGGCTCTCAGAAGTTAGGCTGCTTCCCTGAAGTCTGCTACCTCTCTTGGCTGCCTCCCATTTCCCCCACAACAAGCTGCTTTTGATATTTACTTCTATCTCTCTTTGGATTCCTTTTGTCCTTACACATGTTCAGTTTAAAAAAAAATATGAGCCAGGCGGTGGTGGAGCACATCTTTAATCCCAGCACTTGGGAGGCAGAGGCAGGCAGATTTCTGAGTTCGAGGCCAGCCTGGTCTACAGAGTGAGTTCCAGGACAGCCAGGGCTACACAGAGAAACCCTGTCTCAAAAAAAAAAAAAACAAAGAAAAAATGTATACTTACAGTCTGAGGACTCAGGAGTGAGGACAGAAAGACTGCCATCGGGCTCCATAGTACAGCAGTCTGAAAACTCATTTCAGTGAGGCGGGAAGAGAGTGGTGAAACGGTCACTTCTCACAGTTTTGCACATCTCACATCTCACAGCTGTGTCTGAGGTTGAACAACTTGCATCAAGTCACCCAGCACTTCGGTAGCAAAACCAGGGATGGAACCCAAATCCCTAAACCCTTTGTTAATGTTTTTCCTCATTAGATGCCATCCATTAGATCCCATAATTAACAGGAAAATGATGCGTAAGGAGGGTGAGTCAGTAAAGCGTTTGCCATGCACGCCAAGGACCTGGTATTGGGTCTCCAGCACCCACCTAAAAGTGTGTAACCCTGGAACTGGGGAGGTAGAGACAAGAAGACCCCTGGGATGCCCTGAACAGCCTCTCATCCAACCTGGAGCTCCAAGATCAGTGAGAAGCCCTGACTTAAAAAACTGAGAGTGGGCTGGGCGGTGGTGGCGCACGCCTGTAATCCCAGCACTCTGGGAGGCAGAGGTAGGCAGATTTCTGAGTTCGAGGCGAGCCTGGTCTACAGAGTGAGTTCCAGGACAGCCAGGGCTATACAGAGAAATCCTGTCTCAGAGAAAAAAAAAAAAAAAAAAAAAAAAAACCAAATCCAAAAAACAAAAACAAACAAACAAACAAAAAACCTGAGAGTGATTGAAGATGACACTGAAGATAAAGGTGTTGGCCTGTGACCTCAATGCAAAGCGCTCACACACGGGTGCACACACATACACACACACACACACAGAGAGAGAGGGGGGGGGGTCAGGGTGAGGTGGTAATCAAGAAGGCCATTGGACTGAAAAACTATTTAAAACCTGTTGTAGTGAACAGGTCTCAGCTTTGCTGATGAGAAGGATCCAGGCTCCGAGTCATTAAATCCACTCACATTAGCACCTTTAAAGTTTGTTTGTAAATGGGAATATCATTAAACACAAATAACATAGAGCAAGAGAGCGCTCTTATTCTATTCTAAAGCCTGAGTTCAACTTGAGTAATTTTTCATGCTTGCACAAATGTCTGTGTTCCTGTCCTTGGGTTCATTCTGCAGTGAGGGCCAAAGAATTTTATTTGAAATTACTGTCTTGTTTTCTTCTGACCTGAATATTGAATAAAGATTTAGGTCTCCATAGGCAATATAGTGACATAAGCCTTTAAACGCTAACATTCAGAAAGTTGAGGCAGGAGGATCATGAATTCTAGGTGAGCATCAGCCCCTATCTCCACCAAAAAAAAAAAAAAAGAAAAGAAAAAGAAAGAAAGGAAGGAAGAAAGAAAGGAAGAAAGAAAGAAAAAAGGAGAAGAAAAGAAAAGAAAAAAAGAAAGGAAGGAAGAAAAAATCTGAAAAAGAAACTATTAAAGCCCTACATCCTTAAAGCTAAAATCAGTGAACTCAGAAGACATCTCACTAAGAGACTTACAAGCCCAAGTAGACACTGTTACCCTATCATCTTTTTCCTTCAAGACCAGCACGGTGCTTGGCTACTGGGGTTTGGTTAACTTGGAACTGGGAAGCCAATAGTTAACGTCTTTCCTCTCTTTCCCTAAGACTAAAGGAATCTGCACAGCGGAGATCATGGAGATCACATTACTTTTGGGGGTGGGGAAGAAGGCAGCTGGAGAGGAGTGCGGAGAGAGGGCTCCAAGGGAAAGAAAACAAGCTGGCCAACCCTCTGCACAGTGTAAACCCAGCAGGGAGGAGGCGGTAGAAGCGCCATGTCTACCCAAGCAATCAGCCCACAGTACCCTCCCGTGGTCTGGCAGCCTAGCAAGGCACCCAAGCAAGCAAAAGCTTGGGACCTGAGGAATGTAGCTTATGGTTGTCTTTTTTGTTTTTTTTTTGTTTTTGTTTTTTTTTTTTTTTTTTGGTTTTTTGGAGACAGGATTTCTCTGTGTAGCCCTGGCTGTCCTGGAACTCACTCTGTAGACCAGGCTGGCCTTGAACTCAGAAATCCTCCTGCCTCCTAATCCCAGAGTGCTGGGATTACAGGCGTGCACCACCACTGCCCGGCCCTCTCCCTCTCCCTCTCCCTCTCCCTCCCCCTCTCCCTCTCCCTGTCAAGACAAGGTTTCTCTGTGTAGCTCTGGCTGTCCTAGAACTCACTCTGTAGACCAGGCTGGCCTCGAACTCAGAAATCCGCCTGCCTCTGTCTCCCAAGTGCTGAGATTAAAGGTGTGCGCCACCACCACCTGGCTGGTTGAGTCTTAAAAAGGACCAGTACTGACTGGCGATCTAAGTCTCCCCTCCACTCAGAGCATGGACAGCACTAAGTGGAGGGACAGCCCTGCCTTTCTCCTTAAAGTGTCAGATTGGCACATGGATTCAGAACCGTGCTCTGAACAGGGAAGGAAGGGCTGTGGCTGACCCTGAAAAGACTACTCAAGGAACACTGTGCTTAGAGCCAGGAAAGGGCCACATCTGGGCTCCTGGAAAAGACAAAACTGGGCTTGCCCCCAAAGCTCACCTGGGCACCTTTCCTACCAGCTAGCAGAAGGTCTAGAAGGTCTGTGGCACAGCATAGCTTCTCCAAGTGATTTCCATATTCCCTAAGTGTGCCAGTAGTGGGTTTTGTGTCAGCCAGAAAAGTGACTAAACATTAGTCCTGGGTATGTCTGTGAGGGCAGATTTAGATGGCATGAGCCTTTGGGTTAAGGGACTTTCCTCATCCTATCAGCAGAGGGCCTCACAAAACGCAGGAAAAGGAAGGTGACATTTACCTTCCCTGGGTTTGACTTGTTGAACAGGACAGGATCTTCTGTTCTCCATGTTCCCAGTTCAAGGCATTTGTATCGCACACTGCCCTTGGGTCTCAGGCCTCTAGAAACCCCAGCAGCTTTCCTGGGTCTCTAGCTTGCAGTGTGAAATAGGACGCCAGAGAGCACAGGGGAGAAACCATAACTGTGAGGAAAGCAAAAGCCATGTGTCTGCCATGGATCTGAAGCATAAGTGCATCCCGAAATGCAGAGAACCCTTCCTGCCCAATTAGAACATGTTCAAACTGGTTTAAAACTGGCAAAAGAGTCATTGATGTGTCACCAAGAATCAAAACAAATGGTCAGCACCCAAAAAGATGCTCAGACCAGGCAATGGTCACACACACACACACACACACACACACACACACACACACCTTTAATCAAAGCACTAGGGAAGCAGGCAGCGAGTTCTAGGCCAGCCTGGTCTGCTCTGAGGGGACAGAAGCAGGGAGCTCCCACTATCCCCACGCGGTGAGTTCCCCAAGTCCACTGCAGCAAGCTCCCATTGCACCTCACTCCAAGGGCTACAGTCATAAGCAACGTGCTAACAAACAATGCAGATGCACAGTCCCATTGGAAAGGAGTTTTTCCTGGGGAGATGGAGACATACTGACTCCTCATTACCTTGAGGACTGACTGGTGATCTCCAGGTTCAGGGAGAGACTGTTTCAAAACCTAAGGTGGAGAGCAATGGGGGAAGACCCCGAGGTTAACTCTGTCTCTGCCTGCATATGCACACTCCAATACACAGTATCTTAAAAACGAGATAAGCCAGGCAGTGGTGGTGCACGCCTTTAATCCTAGCACTTGGGAGGCAGAGGCAGGTGGATTTCTGAGTTCAAGGCCAGCCTGGTCTACTGAGTGAGTTCCAGGATTGCCAGGGCTACACAGAGAAACCCATTCTTAAAAAAACCAACCAACCAACCAACCAACCAACCAACCAACCAACCAAAAACCAAAACAAGACAAAAAAAAAAAAAAAAAACAAACCCAAATAAAACAACAACAACAACAACAACAACAACAAACCCGAGATAAAGCTGGGTGTGGTTGTGTACACCTTTATTCAAGCACTCAGGAGTAAAGGCAGGCAGATCTTTTGAGTTAGAGGCCAGTCTGTTCTACATATTGAATGCCAAGACAGCTTCATAAAGAGATCATGTCTCAAAATAAAACAATCTAAAGCGAAGATAAAACATTCTGAGCTAAGCATCAGTTGCAGAGGGATGAGAGTATATCCACACATGAACTGTGTGCGAATGCTTACAGTAGCCACAGTCACCAAAAATGTACCTCACTAATGGATTAACCTTCACCAGCATGGAGGAGCGAGGCTGCAGAAGCATGGTGGCTGGGGGCTCGCTCACTCGGTACAATGCTTGCTACACATCAGAACTCAGCCCTACACCCTCATATAAAGCCAGATGTGGCAGCATGCTCTGGAGAGACAGAGAAGGGATTACCTAGAGGACTGACTAGGTGAGCTTTAAGTTCAGGCAGAAACTATCAACGGAGGAAGACACCCAATAGTTAACTGGCCTCGGCCTGCATGTGCACACTCCAATACACACACCACATTAGACCATTAGACCTTTCTAATGAGGTCACAGAGCTATCACAGTCCCACCCTCCAGCCAGCACAGACACAACAGGGGTTTCTGCTAGGGAGTGGGGGAAGGGAGTGCCCTACAGACAGATGAGGCCATCAAGACAGTGGGAGCGAGAGACAGCACTCAGGCTGATCCCAGGAGAGACAGACACAGGGGAAGCCAGTGCCTGGTACAGCCGGGACCAAGACTCAGAGAACATGCCTCCCATTCAGGAAGCATAAGATATTCTCAGGGGCATCCCAGCTTCCTGTGCTGGGTCTTCAGAGACAGAGCAGTGCTCATATACACCACAGTCCCACCTGTTGAATCCTTGTAGAAAGTAAGTATCACACAGAATTGGATGGGTCAAAATACTTAGATGATTTAGATCTACTGCAGGAAAAGTTCTAGATAATAAAATTGTGTTCCTAAAATGCTGAGAGGCAGCCATATCCAATTAGCTTTTAGGATCAATTAACAATTAGTATTTCATGAATCATAGCTTTATAATAACAAAGGAATTTTAAGAATCAGGCAATTAGGAATTTTCAGTCCTGGTGTGATGCTCACTGGGAAACAACACTTGTGCAAGCCTGAACCTGAATTCACTCCCTAGAACTCACATAGAGGTGGAAAATGGAAACTGACACCCAAAAGTTGTCCTCTGATCTCCATACAAGCACTGTAATATGGAACCCCATAACACACACGCACACAGAGATTTTAATAACAATTTTCAGTATTGTTTGGCCTTCTCTTCCATTTTCTCATCTGCCTCAGAGGAGGGAAAGACAGGCAGGGAATACGTGCAGGGTAGCAGGGCCTGGTTCTGTCTGCTTCTGTAGAGCCAGCTCCCTGCTCAGGGCTTACTTACCCAACCCGACCTAAAGCTCACACACAGCTCGCTCATCACGTCCAGGGTGTCTGAGCTGCTCTCAGGAAAAGCAGTATCCCAACCCTGCAGGGAAGGGGCAGGAGTCGGGGGCTATATGGTTCTCCTGAGGACAGAAGACACTAGCTCCACTGTTGAGGGGACGAAACCATCCTTTGTCCCATGGTACCACATCACTTGTGGGATGCTGGCAGCCCTGCACGGTACCCTGTTTGTCCTCATTTCCTGTCCCCAAGAGTCTCACAGGGAACCTGGCAGTATCCCATAACAGCCAGAACTACAAACACATTTGCCCTCTGAACCATCAAGTCTACTTCTGGGGGTTTACTTTACAAACTTACCTGTGCGCGAACATACACACACACACACACACACACACACACACACACACACCACAAATATAGCACTGTTTAAATATCAAAAGTGTCATCATTAAGTTAGACTCTAGATTAACTTTCCACTGGAGTGCACAAAGCCCCCAGAAGTGTGTGGCACTTGTCAAGAGGGGACAACTGTCAGGCCCTCGTGTTCATTCATTCCTTCTCTGAAACTGACAGTCAAGACCCCCTTTTCCAGTGTGACGCCAATGTCTGCTGCTCCCCGGAGAGGCCCCCTCTATCTTGGTGGTTGTCTGCATTCCAGGGCACCAAGCCCTTCATGGGATACATGAAGAATACACTGCCACACAATAAAGTGTATTAGAAAGAAAAGCAATTAAAATGCCACCGGGGCCAGAAAGATGGCTTGTGGATAAGGCTCTTGCCAGCAAGCATAAGGATCCGGACTTGATCTCTGCGCTCCATAGGGTGAAAAGAGAGAAGCAAGTTGCACAGCTGTCCTCAGGTCATAACACATTCGCTGTGGCCTATACATATGCACGAAGACACCTACGATACACATTATTAAGTCACCAGGGAATAAACACTGAGCATTCTGTAAACATTTTCTGGAGAACCTACCAAGAGCTGGTGTTCACCTAGGCTCTAGAATGGGGTTCTCAAGCTGTGGGTCTTAATCCCTTGGAAGGTCAAATGACTCTTTCATAAGGGTCTCATAAGACCATCAGAAAACATAGATATTTCTATCATGATTCATAACAGTAGCAAGATTGCAGCTATGATGTACCAATGAAAATAATTTTACCGGGAGGGTCACCACAGCATGAGGTATTAAAGGCAGCATTAGAAAGGTTGAGAACTGCTGGTCTAAGGTCACAGTGGTTACAGACAGGAGAGGAGTTGTTGTCTCCCTCTGTCCCGCGCCCCTCCCAGAGCTGACATTCAGGTTGGGAAGAGACACAATGAACTAGGGAAGGCTAGCTGTTTAAGTCTGTAGAGCTAAAACATACAAGAGGGCTGCAGTTTTAAATATGGTGACAAGAAAAGCCATCACTGAAGATGACAGCATGTAAAAGAAAGAGGGAAGTATGGGACAAGTGCTTATCCTGCAAAGAGAACCATGTGCAGAGGCTCTGCTCAGGGAGGACAACTGAGGGAGGTTCACGGAAAAGAAGAGGCCAATATGGCTGAACATGTGGAGGGTGTGTGTGTGTATGTACGTACACATGGAGAGGGGGTTATGTATGTGTGTGCATGTGGATGGGAGTATATGTGTACACATGAGAGAGGTGTGTATGTGTACAGTGGAGAGGGGGTTATGTGTATGAGCACATGAAAACAAATATTTAAAATGAATCTGGCAACAGTTGTATAAGACCTTCATAACAAAGACTGTGAAATACTACAGAGAGAAATTAGAAGTTCTAAATTCATGGGAAAATGACTACATTCAGGGATTAGACAAGTCCAGATGTCAGCTGGGGTTACAGAGTCAACACTACCTCAACCAAAGACCCAGCAGGCTTCTAGTAGAGATGAATGATCCTAAACTTAACATGCAAATGTTAAGATTTAAATAGGCAAAATAGCTTAAGTAGGAATACGGAAGACTGACACAGTCAACTACAAGTCTCCTTATAAACTAAAATAGTCAGTGAAGTATATCAGCAATCAAAAGAATGGTGAGCCAGAAGTAGACCCTCACACACACATCCTCAGCAGATGCCCAGCAGTGATGCAATCTGTAGGGAGTAGGGCATCTGCAGGGAGTAGGGCATCTGCAGGGAGGGTGTGGGGCTTATTTGGCCTCCTGACTGCCACAGTGATTAAGCAACAGCTTCTGACATCATACCTTCCCAGATGGCAAAGCGTGCTCTGATGAGCCAGAGTAAACCCTTCTCTTCTCCCTTATGTAGTCTCTAACAAGACTAGACCAAGCACTCTTGTGTAGCACCTAGACGCTGATCCCAGGGTGTTCAGATGCTTGGTTAAAGACATTTTCAGGGGCTGGAGAGATGGCTCAGTGGTTAAGAACACTGACTGCTCTTCTAGAGGTCCCGAGTTCATAAATACATAAATCTTTTAAAAAGGCTTTTGCACACACACAAATAAAAACAAATTAAAAAACGTATCCAGCTGTGTCTGTGAGGAAGCTTTAATGGAAGCTTGGCATCTACACTGGTGGGTCCCTAAAGCGGTGATCTGACCATGCTCGAGTTGGGGATTCTTCCTGCTGGAGTGCCTGGAGGACACCTGAGCTTCACCTCTCCTAAGACTCACTGCAATGGCAGCTCGACCTGGGCCCAAAGCTGGCAACCTTTAGCTCGCAAACCACCTCACTGGCTCTCCCATGCAGAGCAGGGGCTTGCTAACCTCTGTAATTCCAAATCCTTACTATAAATCTCACTCTTCAGGACTGACATACAGGGGAGAGGGAAGAGGGGAGAGGGGAGAGGGGAGAGGCAAAAGAGACAGAGGGGAGATGGGGGGTGAGGGAGGGAAGGGGAGGAAGGGAAGGAGGGAGGGAGGGAGAAGGGAGGGAGGGAGGGAGGGAGGGAGGGAGGGAGGGAGAGAGAGAGAGAGAGAGAGAGAGAGAGAGAGAGAGAGAGAGAATGAATGAATATCTATATAGGTGCCTGTGAATGCCAGAAGAGGTGCTGGACCCCCCGGAGCTGTAGTCAAGGTACCAGCTGGTTTAAGCCTGTCCGATGTGTGTGCTGGGAGCTGATGACCCTGGATCCTCTGCAAGAACAGCAAGCACTCCTAACTGCTGAGCCTCCCAGCTCCACGGCAGATGTCTTTCCACACACCAACATGCACACTACTAGATCCACCTCTGTGACTCTGATGAAGAGCAAGAGCACTGCTCATTATCCAACCTCCACAGGCTTCCCTCTAAGCCATGCTACAGCCTTACATAGTTCACTCCCGGGAAACCTGTTTAAGTGACAATGTCGACGGACGGGGAAAGGTGAACAAGTCTTGGGTTTCTCTTGTGCCTAAAAATTTTTATTTATTTATTTTCAAGGCAGGGTCTCAGTTAGCCCAGGCTAGTCTGGGATTCAGCATTCTGCAAAGAAGTTCAGATCTTTCTGTGTTCACCTCCCATTTGATGAAACTATAGGTATGTGCCACCATGGCAGCTGCTACTTTTTAATTAGTTGATAATACAAATTACATGAAGAAATATGTCTATAACAAATGTGGTTTATCTATTTGATCCTTAAGAAAACTGTTCAGCTACTAAGATGGAGCAGTGTGGAACTACGTCCTAAGTTGCTGGCAAAGCTGAACATGTCAACCACTAGCTTTAGCCCTGCAAAGGACAGATAAATCTTCCAGAAGAACCACTGAGTAGGGCCTGGAGAGACGGCTCGGTGGATAGCAGCACTTGCTGTACAGCATGAGAACCCCAGTCAGATCCCAGCACCCACATTAAAAAGCTGGGTGTGGCTGCACTCCGAGACCCTCACACCACGCAGAACAGAGGTGAGGGACTAAAAGGGGCTCCGGTCATCAGCTGAGCTCCAAGTTCAAACGAGAGGCCCTGTCTCAAAGAAACAGTATAGATGATAGAAGGCACCTGATACCCTGCTCCAGCCTTCAGGAACACACACATGTGCAGCTAGCACAGGCGCACATGCTCACGCACAGACACACACACACAGGAAAAACTACAAATAGATGATAAACAAAATAGAAAGAAGCATTTGAATCTCCTGTGTGTAAAATGACCAAGTTACCCACTCAGACAATGAATTCCTTTCCTCTTCATCATCAACGAGACTTATTAACTTTCTGAGCTTTCTGGAATTTTGAGGACTTCTGTTCACAAAATGGTCCATATTTTTACAAAGTCATCTTTATAATAATCTTACTTATCATTGTGTCTCCAAATGACTGCTTTTCCCACTTCTGTCTGTGGCTTTGCCAGCACAGCCCCAGTGAGAAAACTCAGGATCCCTGGCTCAGTGAGTCAGAAAGGGGAAGCCAGGAACTGAGTCTTGACAGGAGTGACGGAAGCCTGGAAGGGATGCTGGGAGCAGCAGCCCTAACTGTGTCTCTGGAGAAGACTAAAGAATCCAGAATTCCCACAAGAGAACTTCAGACCATCCAGAATGCAATCAGAAACGCTGGCCACAGACGGCTCTGGGGAAACCAGGCTACAGTGTAGCCCACACGAGATCTTCCCTTTGCTGTTTGGAGCAGCTCTCCCAGCTGTCACATGGGTGACAGGAGGAGACGCGGTCCAATGAGTGGGTGAAAATCTCACTGAGGTAGGTCAGGAACCCCAGCAGGAGACAGAGACAACACAGAGACTTGGTGGAAATTCCGGAACTGAATGAAATGAAAAATTCACTAAATGTGAGAGAGATGGGCAGGGTGGCCAATGGCACGGCGGCTCCCAGCTGCCGTCCCCGTGTGTGGGACACAGAGAATTTTTTTTTTTTTTTAAAGTACTCTCACCACCGAACTATCGCTCCAGCCCCAGAAGGTTAAATTTTTTTTTAAAGATTTTATTTATTTATTTTATATATATGATAATACTTTAGCTGTCTTCAGACACACCAGAAGAGGGCGTCAGATCTCATTACAGATGGTTGTGAGCCACCATGTGGTTGCTGGGAATTGAACTCAGGACCTCTGGAAGAGCAGTCAGTGCTCTTAACCACTGAGCCATCTCTCCAGCCCCGGAGACAGAGGATTGAGTGTGTATGCAATACTATAGTGCCTTGGCCTACACGGTGAGTCTCTGCCCACTCCAAAAGGGAGTCACAGATGGAAAACCAATACAAACAAGAGGAAAAAAAGACTAAAATAATAACAACTCAGAGTAAGTTCTAGATGATACCAAGTGACCAACATGGAGAGCTGGAGTTGCAGGAAAGCAGAAAAGGACGTGCGACTCAGAAGAACCAAGGACGCACATCGTCTACACTTACTGACATATAGAAACCGAGGCAAACCACTAAATGAGCACAAGAAGAAACAAAGCCAGCCCACATGGAAATCAAACCCCAAGGCCTTTGTTATGTTGTTCTTTTTTTTTTTTTTTTTTTTTAAAGCTAGAGTTTCACTGTTGCCCAGGCCAGCTTCAAAGCCACAATCCTCCTGTGTCAGCCTTCTGGGAAGCTGAAATTGCAAATAGACACCACTATGATCACTTTAAGAGCAAACACTGAAAACAACCATTGAATGATCTAGCAAAGAAAGGGAACACTGATTTTTCAGAAAATATGATGATCAAGAAAGTTGTTCCACTTGGCCTCTCAGAGGCCCCACAGCCTGAGTCTGGTTCCCAGCACCCACGTCAGTAGGCTCACACCTGGCTGTAGCTCTGGTTCCTAGGACTGCGAACCTGGGGGCACTGTACTCACAAGCCCATACCCATAAAGACACGGACACAAACACAGAGCTCAAAATAAAACAAAACTTTAAAAAAGAAAGACTACAGTTGTAGATTTAGTTTATTGCTTATGTTAATTGGGTTTCCAAATTACCCGGGAATCTACCCCATTGGGTCTGTGGTAGCAAAGATAGAATCTCGAGTTTAGTAAGTAATAATTCAAGAGTATTGGAGGGGGGTGTTAGTAACATGGAAGTTTGGGAGCAGCCCAACTGTTGAGCTGCTTTGGGGTGTTAAAAATAAGGCTGAGAGCCGGGCAGTGGTGGCGCACGCCTTTAATCCCAGCACTTGGGAGGCAGAGGCAGGTGGATTTCTGAGTTCGAGGCCAGCCTGGTCTACAGAGTGAGTTCCAGGAAAGCCAAGGCTACACAGAGAAACCCTGTCTCGAAAAACCAAAAAAAAAAAAAAAAAAGGCTGAGAGATATAGAGAGAGAGAGAGAGAGAGAGTGTTTCATTCGAGAATCCACAACATTGGGACATTGGGACAGTACCGAGAAGCACACGCGCACCCACCGGGGAATTAAGAATGTGGATTACCCATACTACCATTTAGCATATTTCTAAAGTCTGCAGTAAGGCAGGAGACAATCAACCAGCTAACTCAGAGTTCCAGAACACTATCTGCCTTAGACAAGATACTCTTCAGGAATGAAGGTCTAGGTTAGGGTTGTAGCTCAGTAAGAGATCACTTTCCTAGCATGAGTAAGACCTTGTCTTTGATCCCCAGCACATAGAAAGAACAACATCAAAACAAAAGGATAAAAGCAAAACAAACATGCTTAGAGAAAAGATGCGGTGAGGCTGGAGTGAGGGCGGGCTCAGAAGTTAAGTGCACCAGCTTCCAGAGGACCTAGGTTCAATTCCCAGCACACATGGCGGCTCACAAGTGTCTGTGGCCCCAGTTCCAGGTAATCTGACACCCTCACACAGACAAAGGCAAACACCAATGCACATGGAACAAAAATAAATAAATCATTTAAAAAAGAAGGCCCGATGTGGCCCCTGGCAAGCCAGGCCTCTCTGCTTCCTGAGGTAAGGGGGCAGATGGCTATGCAGGCCACAGAAAACACCCATTTCATCAGAGCGCCGAGTGGTCTGCATGGGACCCACACTTATATCATGACCAGAAAATGAGGTTTTTGTTGTCTCATGTACATTTATGAAACCCAAATGAGATCAGCCCAAAGAAGAGAACCCCAGCACAGCACACAAAGTGGACTTAGGGCGGGCAGGCAGCGCTGCACACAGCCCAGGGCACCCACTAGACAAGAACTGTACAGCTGAGCTGTGTGTGTCCCTAGCCCTGTCAAACTTCTAGAAGCTAAGAAGAGCATGTCGACGTCAGGGAGATGCTGGCATCTGGCTTACTGGGAAAGCAAATCGAGTGACAGTTTTCCTCCAAAACCACAAAGGCCACAAAGCATCAAGAGACTGCAGACAGCAAGTGTGTCTTCTAGGGGTAAAGGAGAAACTCAGGTATTCCAAGACAAAGGAAATTAAGAGACTGTCACAGCAGACCTCCTGAAAGGAAGGCGAAACATAAGGGAAACAACAGAGGGGTCAAAATGAGAGGGAAGAAAAGCAACACGAGACAAGCTGTCTTCCCTACCCCACAGCGCCCTCTACACCCAGAGCCCAGAGCCAGCCCAGAGCCGCTGGGGCTGCCGCCCTAGGCATCAGCCTCACTCAGTGAGGCAGGGGCACCTCAGTCCACAGCGGGATGAGTCCCAGCTCTCAACACTCTCCAGGGTGTGGAAGAGAGCAATAGGGCAGCTGTTCCGAAGTCATACACACCATGGAGTTGGGCATGCTTTTTAACCTGTTTCTGTTTTTTCTATTTCATTACATTTTTTTTAATCTAATAGGGATGGAAGACCCTCCCATTGTTCTTAATTTTTTTATTATTATACTATTATTATTAGTATATTATATTTATTGCAATATTTCCCCTTTTTCCTTTCCTCCTTCAAAACTCTCAAACACCCCTCCTTGCTCATTTTCAAATTTATGGGCTCCCCTGTCAGTCTGTCCAATGTCACTTGTATTTGTTTTTTTTTTGTTGTTGTTGTTTTGTTTTTGTTATTGTTGTTTTTTTTTTTCTTCCGAGACAGGGTTTCTCTGTGTAGCCCTGGCTGTCCTGGAACTCACTCTCTAGACCAGGGTGGCCTCGAACTCAGAAATCTGCCTGCCTCTGTCCCCCAAGTGCTGGGATTAAAGGCGTGCGCCGCCGCCGCCGCCGCCGCCGCCACCACCACCACCACCCGGCAGTGTTTGTGTTTTAAGGGCTGACCAACCTTGGCACTGGATACTACTTGATGTGCTTCCCCCGAGAAGGCTGCTTCTCAGCTCTCAGTGCTCTTTGGTTGCTGAGCTCTCTGTGGAGGACTGAGGCCTCGTGCTCGCTGCCTCTGCACGCCCCCCCCTTCCACTTGGGCATGCCTACTGCTGCGCTCACTCAGCTCCGGTGTTAGGAGTTAGGCAGCGTGGCCGTAGGGTGTAGCTTCTGACGTTTCTAGAAGGCAGTTTCACAGCAAACTCCCTGACCCTCTTTCCTCCCCTCTTCTGCAATGCTCCCTGAGCCTTAGGTGTGGGAGCCATGTCATAGATGTACCCATTGGTACTTGGCTTCACAACGCTGCATTGTAATTGGTTGTGGTTTTCTGTTGTAGTCTCAGCTGCAAAGAAAGTTCTCTTGTTGAGGGGTGAGGACTACACTGTGTGTGTGTTTTTGAGGACAAATGTTTAGGGTTTAGTTAGGAATTATGCTGGTTTAGTAAAGTGGCAGTTGTAGGTTCTCCTCCAAGATCCACAACATCACTTGCCCTGAGTGGTTGGCTAGGTCTCTAGCAGCAGACATGATTTCCTTTGCGTATGACGCGACTTGAGTCACCTCGAGGGCTCTTGGTTACTGCCCACCTATGTGTGTGTGCCTCCCTCCTGCACCGGAGGGCTGGTCACTGGTGGCTCACAGGCGCCATTGCAGGCAGAACTACTGTTTGCCCCCTTCCTTTGGGAGCTTATGCAGTGCCTTCTAGTACCTTGAGCAATTGTTCTAAGCAAGGGAGTATTTATTTCGGTCAGTTCCAGCTCATGGGCTCTTGGTTTGAAGTGCCTGGTGTCTTTATCAATTAGGACTTATCTTCCACCTTTGATGGCTGGGGCAACCAATGACAATAGCAATAGTCTATAATATATGGGGAGACTCTTGGACAGCCTTAGCCAACAATTCAAAAGAAGGCTTCTCATGCCTGGGGTTAGGGTATTTGTTAGGTGGATTTTGGTTATTGGGGCCAGCACTGCCAGCCTAGATGGGAAAATTTCATTTAAACTATGTATGTATGTTACTACACAGACTTACACATATCACAGAGTGTAGGTAGCTAGCTAACTATATGACTCCTTAGCAGGTGTCCAGGTGGCCTGTTACTTTACTGTCCCTTCTTTTGCATTTACCCCACCTTTTCCTGCTACGCCCCTCCCCCTTCTCATTTCCCTGACTCCTTCCCATTCTTTTTTTATGTTTTTTGTTTTTAAAGATTTATTTATTTTATGCATGTGTGTACCCTGTCACTCTCTTCAGACACACCAGAAGAGGGTGTCAGATCTCATTACAGATGGTTGTGAGCCACCATGTGGTGACTGGGAATTGAACTCAGAACCTCTGGAAGAGCAGTCAGTGCTCTAAACCACTGAGCCATCCCTCCAGCCCCATCTTCCCATTCTTAAAGGAACACGGTTCTTGTGGAAAGTGGCCTGGAGAACAGCAGGAAAGGTCAGAAGGGAACATTCAAGGCACAAGTGTCTCACTACATCAGATCACAAGCACACAAGGCATCAATTGTGATGTGAAATTCCGAAGGTGAGGAGAAGCACCCTCAGGCTCATGTGCGGTGTGCCTCCTCTGCACACTCACGAGGGACTCTGTGTCAGTAGACGTGTAGTAAACATTGCTTTTCAGTTGGGTACAAGTGCCCTGCTTCCTGTCACTCATTATCTCCCTTTCCTACATATCTGAGTCATGTGCTCAGCAATTTGAAATGGACTTCACATGAATATGTTATAGATTACACTCATAGCAACAGCAGTAAGAAGTACATCTCTCGGGGCTGGCAAGATGGGTCAACAGGTGAGGGCATTTGTCACCAAGCCCTATGACCCGAGTTCAATCTCCAGATCCCACATGGTGGAAGAAGAGAACTCAAGTTGTCCTCTGATCTCCATCCATACTCCTCCCCTCCCCTCTGCCCTCCCCACTAAATAAGTAAATGTTTTTTTAAAAAAAGTTTTTGACTAAAAAACACAATTTTGTAAGTCCCATGCAAATGACAGCTCAGGGCCTCTCATTAGAAATGTCCAGCCTTGTTCTGAGAAGCAGACATTCCCTTTCATGCAGAGCCCTAGGCTAGAATGCCTCCAAGACACACACAGAAAGAAATGTCTCTAAGAGCTAGAGATGAGGGAGGGAGGGAGGGAGGGAGGGAGGGCGCACAGCACTGTAGCAGCCCCTGAGACAGACACGGAGAAAGGCTCTCCTGGCCTTAACATGCTTCCAGTAATGAAGGAACACATTCCTAACACAGTTTCATTCAAACGGTGTGCTTTACGGTAAGAATGAAAAGTTAACACTTGCAGACAAGATGTACTGATACACACGTTTAGTTGAAGCACTTGGGAGGCAGATGCAGGCAGAGTTTGAGTTTGAGGTCAGTCTGTGCTAGGACAACAGGGCTATGTAGAGAGAGCCTGTCTTCAAAAAAAAAAAAAAAAAAAAAAAAAAAAAAAGTTGACCACTCGCCACCACAATGGATCTGGATTCCTTCTGACCTGCAGAAGAGATTAAAGCAGAGAGAAAGAAAGAGGAGGTCATGAGGAAGGAGGCACAGTCCACAGACAGCATGTGAGAGGGCAGCAGGCACACGTGCACTGTGTTCTGTGGGGCAAAGACTCCTGCTTGGAAAATGCCTCGACAACTGGCACACGCAGGCAACAAAGTCCTTACCACAAAGATGTAATCGTGGGGCTAGAGAGATGGCTCAGAGGTTAAAAGAACTGACTGCTCTTTCAGAGGTCCTGAGTTCAATTCCCAGCAACCACATGGTGGCTCACAACCATTTGTAATGGGATCCGATGCCCTCTTCTCCTGTGTCTGAAGACAGCTACAGTGTACTCACATACACTAAAAATAAATAAATATTAAAAAAAAGATGTAAACGTGTAGCAGCTATGTGCTAGGTGTTCTGTCCACAGTCGACACCTAATGCACCGATACACACAACACACACACACTAACATGAAAAGCATGCAGAATGGTACTTGGCACAGCAACTGTGGGGTGTGTAATGCTAGTGACTGCTCTGGGCTACACACCCCCTAAGTCCTGCTGTTAACTATGGACCCAATTATGGAATGAGTGCTGACAAATGGCAAAGTGCAGCCCAGGCGAGGCCCCCTTCAGAGCGGGCTGCAGGGGCCCGGAGAGACTGCATCATACTGGTTGTAAACTGCAGCAAGGGCTTCAAAGACAAGAAGAGACGCTGCGAGGGAATGAAAATTACATGGTATACAAACGGTTCTTAATGAATTGCATGGACATTCAAAACCTTTATATTTTCCATTATTTTAAAAGTCTTAAATAGCCGTGGTATTGCGCCCCAGCACTCTGAGTTCAAGGTCAGCCTGGTCTACAAAACAAGTTCCAGGACAGCTAAGGTGGTTTCAACAATAAAAAAATAAAAAGTTTTAGAAACAAAAACAAAACAAAAGAGTTTTTTTTTAAAGATTTATTTATTATTATATGTAAGTACACTGTAGCTATCTTCAGACACCCCAGAAGAGGGCATCAGATCTCATTACGGATGGTTGTGAGCCACCATGTGGTTGCTGGGATTTGAACTCAGGACCTTTGGAAGAGCAGTCAGTGCTCATAACCTCTGAGCCATCTCACCAGCCCCAAAAAAGTTTTTAATAAACTGCTTTCAGGCATGAATGAGTACAGACAAATGTCTCACTTTGTATTTGCATCCACTCTTTAAAATGTTAGTGTCATGGAATCTGTATGTCCCTTAAAAACGTGCTAGCCATCCAGGCAGCCTGGCCCCGGCTCTTGCTGGATTCTCATATTTACACAGTAATAAAAGCTCATCTCTATCACTGTCCAAGTGACTTTCAGACCCCGGAGCTCCTCAGTGGTGGGAAGTGGGGTGCCAGGCAACCAGAGAATCTCTTCAGTTTTATAAAATAAAGAGATCTAAACTCACCGCTACTGACTGTAACAAGTCAGTCAGCTGGGGGCTGGACTAGCAGAGTCTTCTAGTGTGCTGTGCTTGGGCTCTGCTGGTTATCATTAAGAAAACACTTTCAAAAACAAGAGCAAAGGAGCAGCGAGCTACAAGGACAGACTATTCTGAAACCACTTCCAGGAACAGCACTTGTTTAAACAATGGCAGTAAGTGAAAGCGGCTGACGGGGCCAGTGCATCTGAGTAGAACTCTAAGCTGTGTCATGCCGGGAATGACTCCTTCCTAGGGCTGTGGAGGAAAGAATGGGTAGAATGCTCACAAGACACCATGTGAGAAACACTCCCCAGGCCAGCCTGCTCCAAGCTCCCCTCCTTCTCATAAGGATTGTGCTGAAGGAACAGGAACAGACCAAGAGCAGCAAAGGGGGATGTGAATTCACTTCCCATGGTTCACCCGTGAGAGCCATAACAGTAAAATCATGGGGTTCAAGAGATGGTGCTGTCACAGAAGCCAATGGCCAAAGTGATGCTTGTAGGTTCCAGGGGGACTCTAAAAGGCATGCCTCTTCCTGTCTGAAAGCAAGCACAGGTCTCAAGGACTGCAGGGCCTATGTGACAAGCTTTGATTATTTAGCTCATTTATCTTGACAACAAGAGCATAAGACACAGCTTATTCCTGGGGTGACTCTTGCTGAAGGTCTGTGACCAGTCAACAGCAACCACTGGTTAAAGTCTTTGCCCGTGGGACTGTAATCAAAACACAGCTAAGCAGCAGCAGCAGCAGCAGCAGCAGCAGCAGCAGCAGCAACAACAACAACAACAACAACAACAACAAAAATGTAGTGAGTCTTGGTGAAATCTAGCCTTAAGAGAAGGGCTAAATAGGCCAGGAAATCATATTCCTGTGGCCTAAGGTATTTCAAATTGGGCTCTTTTTTTTTTTTTTTTTTTTTTTTTTTTTTAAAGATTTGTTTATTTTATTTATGAGTACACTGTAGCTGTCTTCAGACATATCAGAAGAGGGCATCAGATCCCATTAGATGGTTGTGGGCAGCCATGTGGTTGCTGGGAACTGATCTCAGGACCTCTGGAAGAGCAGTCAGTCAGTGATCTTAACTGCTGAGCCAGCTCTCCAGAACTCAAATTGGCCTTTTGAGAAGGAGAGGAGTTCTTCCTAAGCTTCTGAGCAGAAGAAAGGAAAAATAAGCCAAATAAATGAGCTGGATCGTAAATCAACACTCCTCTGTAGGACAGACATATCTTGCCCTTTACAGATGTGAACTTACAGCTTAAGAAAATACGACCCAAGTCAGGCCTTGCCGTTTGCAGCAGTTAAGGCTACGCGGGGCAGTGTGCTGCCATCCACGGGCACCTGGTGAGTGACAGGCGTGGGTTGCAGCTGCATTTGTCAGCAGCTGCACTTGCCAGCAGCTTTATGTGTTTCTGTAGGAAGCAGACCAAACTCAGTACTAAAGTTCAAGTCAAAATGAGCAGCCTGCATGCAGCCTGCAGACTCCAGTTGTTTCTAGAACATGGCCTGAAAGCTCTGAAACTGTCCTAGGCATCAAAAAGTACCAGAGACATTAAGAACACACACAACAAGAAATTCCAATCGGACAGAACCAGAAGAGTCAGGCCCAGGCTGCCCATGGTCATGGGGAAGAAAAAGACGTAGCACGCGAAGTAATGGAGAAGCTGGGAAGCAAACACATCTGTGGGGAAAACCTTCGAGAAATTCATCCAGAACCAGAAAGATGGTTCAGAGGGAAAAGCACCTGCTGCTTTTTCAGAGGACCCAGATTCTTATCATGCATGTGGTAGCTTACAACTGTCTGTAACTGTAGTCACTGGAAATCCTATGCCTTCTTTCAAACTACTGGCACACTGCATGCATGTGGTACACAGATACATATGTAGGCAAAACATCCACACATATATAAAATAATAAAATAAAATTTAAAAGACATCTGTATTGATAGGAATATTAAAAAACAACAAGCCGGCGTGGTGGCGCACGCCTGTAATCTCAGCACTTGGGAGGCAGAGGCAGGCGGATTTCTGAGTTCGAGGCCAGCCTGGTCTACAGAGTGAGTTCCAGGACAGCCAGGACTACAGAGAAAAACCCTGTCTCGAAAAACCAAAAAAAAAAAAACAAAAAACACCAAGCCCACCCTATGTCCTTCATACTGGCAGATCTTAGGCAGCATTTTCTTTCTTATTTTTTTAAATAATTTATTTATTTTTATTTATATGCATTGGTGTTTTGCCTGCATACTTGTCTGTGTGAGGGTGTCAGATCCTGGAATTACAGGCAGTTGTGAGCTGCCATGAGGGTGCTGGGAATTGAACCTGGGTCCTCTTGAAAGCAGTCAGTGCTCTTAACTATTGAACCATCTCTCCAGCCCCTGATTTTGGGGGGCGGTATTTTTGGTTTTTGAGACAGGGCCTCTCTTCAGAGCCTTGACTATCCCAGAACTCTTTATGTACACCAGGCTGGCCTCAAGCTCGAGATCCCTCTGCCTCTGCCTCTCTCTGCACCTCTGCCTCCCCTCTTCCCCTCTTCCCCCAACTCTTCCCTCTCTTCCCTCTCCCTCTGCCCTCTCTGCCTGGGCAGCATTTTATCAGCTGTTTCTATGAGGAGGCAAGGTGCTATTAGGGAACAGAGTATCTCACTGGAGCCCAGAACAGCCTGCTGCTTTACAACCTGATGCCATCAGGTGAGCCCCTTTCCTTCTCTATGCTCCAGCAACTCTGTCTATTATGAAGATACCCCCTGCCCCCTCATATGACATCATCACTTCTGCTGGAGTGCAAACTGTTCAGGTACCACAGTGGAAACAGAAGGTAACTATTATTCAATCTTAGATCCTACCCCCAACTCAGCACTTCCTTCCTGTGTCCAGGAGGCAAGATCAGGAAGCATCTGGTATCGGCCTGGGGTATGTTATGGATACCACGATAGACAGGAAGACAGTGATATAAAAGGAGGAGCATCGAGCTGATGCATGGAACTGAAGAGACCTTCCCTGGCCTCAGCTCAAGCCTCAGACTACCCTCTGGCCTTCACAAGGGCACAAAGTTCAGTGCTACCTAGATTTGCAAACAAAGAAGACAGGACCCATTAGCAAAGACAAAGCCGCAGAGGCTGTGAGACTCAGCTTAAGGGCTGTGTGTCCTAACAGAACAGTGTTTACCCTAGAAGAGAACCCTAAGGGCGCAGTGTGCTTCCTGGGAGCAGTACTCTGCTATTTGTAGCCTGCTTTCAGATGGGAAGAAGGCATGACCAGGTGTGACCTTCAGGCAAACTTACAAGTCTAGGTCACAGGCAGTCTCCCTCAGTGTTAGCCCTTCCTTCTTGGGTTCACTTTCCTTGAAATGCACTACTGAAAATGTCCTTTGATGATGGATTCTTTGCAGTTCTTTTTGTTTTTATATGTCCGATGTCTTGTATGTTTGCGACAGGGTCTCACCATGTATCTTTGGCTGTCCTGGAACTCATAATGTAGACCAGGCTGGCCTCAAACTAAATGAAATACACCTGCCTTTGCCTCCCAGTACAGCATTAAAGACCTGTGCCACTATACCTGTCTCACTGTCAGTCTTAAAGTTGGCTTTAAGGCTCTACAACTCTAGGTTAGGTGTTGTTTCCTGAATGTTCTGTGTCTAGTCTGTACAGGGTCTTCTGTTCTCACTATACAAAAACCAACAGTTACCTGCTGCTCTCTCTAGGTCTGCTGTCTTTTCTCTATCGATATTCTTGATATTCTCAGGGTCCTGTCTAGACCTCCTCTCCAGCCTTTCCTCCTCTCCTGGAGTTTGATGAGCTTCTCTCACAGCCACCCTAGAACCTGGGTCAGAAGCCTTTGCCCCAGATTCCATCACTTAAAGGACCTCAATTTTCCCACAGTGGTAGTAGCACACACCTTTAGTCCCAGTATTCAGGAGGCAGAGGCAGGTAGATGATCTCTACGAGGACAGCCTGGAAGCCAGGCATGGTTGCACAGAGTTGCTATCTCAAAACAAAACAAAACAAAACAAAACAAAACAAAACAAAACAAAACAAAACAAAACAAATATTCTGTGCTTGTCACTGAAATCCCAGGAGAGCATGCCTGACAGCTAGAAGATCACAGCTTCTCTTGAGTTCATCAGAGTGAGATCATATGGATACAGGGGGATTGAATTCTAATGAGTCATAATCTCTCCAAAGAGAGATGCATGCAAAAAGTGTAACCATCCCTGAAGCCTAGGAGAATGGGGTGACTGCTATAGAACCACACGAGAAGCAGACAGCTCACACGTCCATGAATTCTTAGAAAGCTCAACATGAACTAGACAACTGTAGAATTCCTGGGAGTCCTAAGACAGAGTCCCTTGCAAGGTCTTCTCCAGCAGGTGCTCAGGAGTAGACTTCAAGACTGGAGACAGCCCGTCTGGATATAGACCCCTGTTCTATGCAGTGCAACACTTAGACCTGAGAGGACAATCAAAGCCCTTCCTGTCTTTGGGACCCTGACATGGCTCTGCTGCATTCTTCACTGACTCAAGTCAGAAGTCAGCTACCGAGGGAGGAGCAGCACAGGACAAGTTCTGTTTCATACAAGAGCACCCCCATTAAGCACAGACATGCACAGAGAATTGAAGTGCATGATGCTAAGAAAACCAAGAACTGAGCTGGACAAAGAAAACCAGTAACATCCACATCTTACCAAGACTCTGGCTCCAAGAACAGAACAGCAGTCTAGCACTGCACTGTGACACAGCAGGATAAAAGAGAAAGGAAAAACCAAACAAAACCAAACCCGAAGAGCCAGTGTGCTGGCTAGTTCTATGTCAACTTGACACCAGTTATATTTCCTGGAGAAAAGGGAGCCTCTATTGAGAAAATGCATCTATAAGACCAGGCAAGTCTGTGGACCATTTTCCTAATTAGTGATTGATGACGGAGGGCCAGGCCCATTGTGGGTGGGACCACCCCTGGGCTGGTGGTCCTGTGTGCTATAAGACAGCAGGCTGAGCAAGCAGCCCCCTCCATGGCCTCTGCATCAGCTCCTGCCTCCAGGTTCCTGCCCTGTTAGAGTTCCTGTTCAAACTCTATTTTCCCCCAGGTTGCTTTCTTAGCTCTTGGTGTTTTATCACAGCAACAGCAACGCTAACTAGGATAGCCAGTGCGAGGCAAGATGCTTAGCAGGTAACTGCACTTACTGCCAAGCCTGAATACCTAAGCTCAGTCCTCAACCCCCACATGATTGAAGGAGAGAACTGATTCCCACAATTGGCCTCGCACCTCCACCTCCACAGGGGCACTAAAGCACATACGTGTGCGTACAAGTAAGGAGTAAATGTAATTTTAGACAAAAAAACAAACAAACAAACAAACTTGGAAGGAAAACTGGAATGGTCTACACAGGCCAAATTCAGAGTGAGCTTCTTAGTGGAAGGACACAACCTTTGGACTCGTCCCTTCCACCCACTGCCTGAGTTAGCTTTCCTACCTAACTGTATAACAGCCTTTCCAGCCAAAGACTAATTTTGAAACACAGTATATTTTTAGCATAACATTGTTTGGCTTGGCAAAATTACTTCAGAACCCTGCTGAAACAAGTTGACAGGTACATTTACTGCGCACAGCAGAGGAAGAAATGACAGAAGGCAGGTCCAGCCCTTCCCTGCCATCAGAGCTCAAAAATAAGAGAAAGCAGAATCAACCCCAAGTGTCACCACTTCTGCAAATCCAAGGGCCGAGATGATGTCCGGGTTCAGACAAGAGACAGAAACCACAGCCACCACAGTCTTGTGTAGGCTGGCAGCTAACACGAAGTGGCTTTCTTGGGTTTCCATGTGTCTTCTGGGCATCCATCGGTCCCCAGGCGGAACAGCCTGGGATCCAGAGCCCGTGCTTCACCACTTCCTTGTGTAACTCACATATGCACACCCAGTATTTTCCTGTCCTACTAACCCACAGAAGGTGTCAAAACAAAGAACAGCCACTGCCTCCAGGCGGCCAGAGTTAGCCACACCAGGCACGCCAGCCAATCCTAAGCGGTCTCCCCCGTCCACCCTTCATTTCCCACACACTCTCCTCCATCCCCTCTGGCCCTGAGCAAACCTGGCACTTCTCCAAGGGGACCTGCACGGTGTGGCATGTAGGTAAAAACCAACCAACCAACCTCCCCATGCCCTCAGCCTGCCCACATCAGCACTCACCTCCATAAATTACACACCTGTAGGTACCCAAGAGACACAGAAGGAAGAACGGTCTCTGGGGCAGGAAGTGGAAGGCAGAAGCATAGTTAGTCAATCACCTGCCGCCTAAGTGAGGGCATGCAGCAGGACACCATTATGGCCTTGCCGGTGTCTCCCGCCCGCCTACAGCTCAGACCCAGGCCTCTTTAGAAACACACAGCCTACTGGGGGCAGAGACTGAACTGGTCTGGGGAAAGGGCTGTGTTGGAGTGTGTGACTGGGTGCAGTACTGTATACATGCCGTGCTCAGTGGTCCTCCTAGGCTCACACTGGGGACAAGAAAAGATCCCTTCTCCCACCATGGCCTGGTAGGGTCCTGTGAGCACCTGTGCCGGCAAAGCCTGGTGGCAGGCCAGCTGCACAGTTAGTGCCCTGACATCAAAGCATGCTGAAGGAGAACAGACCTGGAGGTGAGGGGGACAGACTGATGACTGGGACAGACAGGAGGAGCAAGGAGGAAGGAAGACAGACCGAAGCCAAAGCACTAAGGCTGTGTATTTACCTCCTCCAAGAAGTCCTGAGAGGAGGAGGCCCCTTCAACTTCCCATCCAACCAGCCCTGCGGAAGGAAGGCCACAAGACAGACACAGGGAGCTGGATCTGAGCACGCAGGGCTGCTCATAGTGTGCGTGCTGAGAAGGGAGCACTGAGATTCAAGTTGAGGGTGTTCACCTGCCCCTGTGTGGGATATATGAAAGGAAAGGTCCCTAGACAGAGACAAAAGGACAAAAGTCAAAACAGCGTCACTAGCCAGAACAGACTGTAGTTCCAGAGAAAAACACAAACAGGAAAGGGCCTATTCAGAAGATCTGATACCCCTCAAGACACACCAGGACACCAATCTTAATGGGGAGCCGGGTGACGGCAGGAAATGTAAGAGACTGTTAAGCAAAGGGGAAGCTGGCTTTGGATGGCTCTCTCCCCAAGTCAGTTCCCAGGTGCATACCGCAGTGGTACTGTTCTGTTTTTCTCTGTAAATTCTCTTTGCACAGTTGGGGGTGGATATAAATCTACAACCCCACTGAGTCACCACGTCTCAAACAAGCACACAGACCAGAAAGTGCAGCGCACACAACACCTCACTGGGTCTGACTCTAAGGGTCCCATCAAAGTCACACTCCGTCACTCCGTGTGCTGACCCAGGCACCAAGCAGGCCCACCCCTGCTAGATTTCCAACACTCATGGAATATCTGTAAATGAAATCATTTCCATTCTTATTCACTATAGGATCCATCCCAACTTTAGAGGAACTTCTAAAACATGAAATAATGTAATTTTAAGTTAAAATGGCTCTGAAAAACTCAGACAAAACTTAGAGAACAGGGCTAATTTTACTGCATGCCTTAAAAAAAAAAAGTCAGAGTATAAGTTGTGGGAGTCAGTTCTCACCTTCCTCCATGGGGCTCCCACACTGAACTCAGGGCATCAGGCTTGGCAGCAACTGAATTTTCTCTCTCTGCATATATTCTCTTAAACACACACACACACACACACACACACACACACACACACACACACAATGGCATAAGTCTTTAATCTTACTATTTGGGGGGCAGATACAGGAAAATCTCTATAAATTCAAGGACAGCCTGGTCTGCATAGTGAGTTCCAGAGCACCTAGGCAAGGACAAAAAAAAACCTTATCTCAAAAACACACAGAGGCCTGTAAGGGTCATTTTGAGTTCTCTCCTTAGAAGACAACCTTATGGGGCTGGAGAGATGGCCCAGCAGATAGGAGCACTGGCTGCTCTTGCAGAGGACCTGGGTTGGTTCCCAGCAACCACTCAGTGGTTGGTAACTGCCTGTAACTCTAGTCTCAGCGGATGCAAAACCCTCTTCCGGCCTTCTCGGGCATTGCATACACATAGTGTATATGCACGGAAGTCACTCATTTACATAAATCCATATACATAAACCAAAAATATAATCTAAAAATATAAGATATCCTTATAATTCTCAGTTTGAAGAACTTAATGCTGTACGCAGCAGTCTAGTCCAATGAAATGTGCTATTCTAGCATTCTGTATGTGAGGGTGTTTTTGGTCTGGCATATTACTAGTAAACACCCCGGGTGAGTGAGAAAAAGAGGAAAGGAGGCTGCCACAGGCAGCGTGAGCAGTGTCCCCACAACAGACAGTGTCCTCACAGCAGACAGTGTCCTCACAGCAGACGACAGTATCCTTACAGCAGTGTCCTCACAGCAGACAGTGTCCTCAAAGCAAACAGTGTCTTCACAACAGTGTCCTCACAGCAGTGTCCTCACAGCAGACAGTATCCTCACAGCAGACAGTATCCTCACAGCAGACAGTGTCCTCACAGCAGTGTCTTCACAACAGACAGTGTCTTCACAGCAGTGTCCTCACAGCAGACAGTGTCCTCACAGCACACAGTGTCCTCACAGCAGTGTCCTCACAGCACACAGTGTCCTCACAGCAGATGACAGTATCCTCACAGCAGTGTCCTCACAGCACACAGTGTCCTCACAGCAGTGTCCTCACAGCAGACAGTGTCCTCACAGCAGACAGTGTCTTCACAGCAGTGTCCTCACAGCACAGTGTCCTCACAGCAGACAGTGTCCTCACAGCACAAAGTGTCCTCACAGCACACAGTGTCCTCACAGCAGACAGTGTCCTCACAGCAGACAGTGTCCTCAAAGCAGACAGTGTCTTCACAACAGACAGTGTCCTCACAGCAGACAGTGTCCTCACAGCAGACAGTGTCCTCACAGCACACAGTGTCCTCACAGCAGACGACAGTGTCCTCACAGCACACAGTGTCCTCACAGCAGTGTCCCTCACAGCAGACAGTGTCCTCACAGCAGACAGTGTCCTCACAGCAGACAGTGTCCTCACAGCACACAGTGTCCTCACAGCACACAGTGTCCTCAGAGCAGACAGTGTCCTCACAGCAGACAGTGTCCTCACAGCAGACAGCAGACAGTGTCCTCACAGCAGACCGTGTCCTCACAGCAGACAGTGTCCTCACAGCACACAGTGTCCTCACAGCAGACAGTGTCCTCACAGCAGACAGTGTCCTCACAGCAGACACAGCCCTCCAACCCCTTGCTCCCAGGGATCCATATAAAGGAGGCAAAGCCGGCTAGTGAACCCCCAGACATTTCATCTCTGAAGCCTTCATCAACCCTACGGCTCACAGTTGCTAGGGTCACTTTCTCCTTCAGTCTTCAACTCCACAGGTGAGCTAGGCTACCGTTCGTTAGTGGCTTGAATGCAAAGTGTACTGATATCCGGAGAATTCAGAATGCAGACTACATATTAAATAGTATCTTAGGTTTGTTTTTTGGTTTTTTTGCGATTTGTGCTAGGATAGAATCCAAGGAGTTGCCTACAAAGGCCAGCACTCTCTTAGCACAGCTCAACACTAATGTCATTCCTCACTGTGGGGGTGGGTCCCTGCACCCACAGGGAGCGCACAACCACCAGTAACTCCAGTTCCAGGAAACCTGAGGCCCTCATTTGGCCTCAGTGGGCTCTGAATGTACATGGCGGACGTTAGTACACGCAGGCACACCCACTTATATTATATATATATAATTTTTATAGGTTTGTCAATTTTTATTTAAAATGATACAGTATGGCCAGAGAGAACAGGGCCAGAAAAAATAATAATAAAGTAAAAGACCAGAGAGATGATTTAGCAATTGGGAGCGCCTGCTGTGTGCCCAAAAGACCTTGGACTGGTTCCCCCAAACCCCCACCAGGCAACTCACAATTGCCTGTGACTCCAGAGGGTCAAATGGTCTATTCTGGCCTCCATGGGCACCAGCACAAACCAAACACACAAACATACATCTATGGCGTGCACATACATGCACAGTAATAAGTAAAATTTTATATATCTATTTACCTGTCTGTCTGTTTACATTAGCCCTGGCTGCCCTGAAATCCATTCTGTAGACCAGCGGCTGATGGGCCCATCAGAAGGCAGGCTTGGGTTAAGACTGGTGGACACACTTCACAGCCTGTTCTGTCGTTATCAGCTGGGCCAATCAGGATTGGTCCTTGGTCATGAAATTCACTAGTGGTTATAGCCAGAATTTTCCAAAATGAAGTAAAAGAGACAATAGCACTGCGTACATTAAGGATTAGCTCACATGCTGTCTGCAGGTGCACAGACACACATGCAGACATCACAGCGGGATCTACGGGGCACGCATTGAACTCACACCACATTAAACTCACACCGACAGTCCCTGCTCGATCTACATTATCCTGCTCCTGCTCTTTCACCTCCTGCCCAGAAGCCTCATTTAGAGACTAGAGAAAAAAAAGGCAGCATGGATTTAGGTGGTTGAGGGGGAACGCCTCAGGGAATTCTCTAGTCTTCAAATGTGTCAAAATAGCACATTCTGAGAACACACTAAGAGAAAATGACTCAGCTGGCAATATAAAAGACATATCTTCAGGCAGGAATTTGAATCATCCTCTCAGTTTCATTATTATTATTTTATTATTATTTCATTCATTATAGTAAAATGTTGTCTTCAAAGCTAGATATGGTGGCACACACCTTTAATCCCAGCACTTAGGAGGCAGAGGTAGGCAGTTGGAGGCCAGCCTGGTCTACATAGTAAAACCCTGCCAAAAACAAACAAAAAACCTCTCAAAACAAAACAAAAGCTATCATTTGAATCCAGTGTGAATGGTGCATCTAAGTGCAGTTGCAGGTTAATGGTCACTGGGTAGGAGAGTCGTCTCTGACTCTCCTCTGAGATCCATGTGCAGACAGCATGGCGGCGGACTAGAACTGCCCAAGAGCAGCACAGGCACTCGCTCCCCCCTAAGAAGTCGAAAGCGAGCCGGGCGTGGTGGCGCACGCCTTTAATCCCAGCACTTGGGAGGCAGAGGCAGGCAGATTTCTGAGTTTGAGGCCAGCTTGGTCTACAGAGTGAGTTCCAGGACAGCCAGGACTACACTACACAGAAAAACCCTGTCTCGAAAAAAAAAACCAAAAAAAAAAAAAAAAAAAAAAAAAGAAGAAGTGGAAAGCGGTTAAACAGTGGCCAGCCCACACTGGGCAGGTCAGACCACAGACCACAGGCCCAACTCTATATTCTATTTACATGGGAAAAAAGATTGAAATTAATCATTCCACGTGTGTTTAAGATCTGCCATTCAAGGGTTTTCTAACCAACCCTACTGTCACCAAATCAGTCCCCAGGAGAGAACCGCCCAGGCTGGCACACTCTGTTTCCTGTCTGAGTGCTGGGATTCTGGACACTACCATACCTGGTGTACAGTATGAATCCTGTTGGTTTGTTTTTTGAGTGAGGTCCAATTTATGTGGCCCTGACTGTCTTGGAACTCTCCAGGCTAGTCTGGACCTCACAGAGATCCACCTGCCTCTGCCACCGGAGTACTCGGATTAAAGGCATGAACCACCACAGCCAACTGAGTATGATTTTTTAAAAACTCAAACTCATTCTCCACATAAGACTATACATACAGCATTTATGCTTTGATTCATTCGGGAGCTCAAGGCATGTTACCCACAAACACACTATTGCTGCTGGGAGATGGAGCCACTACTTTGCCCAGACATTTAAAACTTTTAAAATATTGACAATTAACTCTTGTGTATGTGTGTGTGTGCACATATATGTGTGCTGCAGTACATGTTGGGGGGGGGTCAAATCTCTTGGGTTCTGGGATTCAAATGTGAGAGCAACTGCCTTTTCTTACTGCGCCATCCCACGGCCCCTGAAATGTTCTTTTCACTTTTTCTCCAGAAGTGTATAAGCTCCTTCCTCCAAAAGGGGTTAGTGTAGACAGGGCAATGGGCTCAGGCCCTTACATTTTGGGCCTGGGGACTAGTGTCTTGCCGCTGTCTCCAGGCTTGCAGGCTGGGTTTCAGAGGTGGAGTTGATACCTCATCACTGACATATCAGCAGCTCTGAATCGGGAGCCAGTGGAGGCAGCAGGGAGGCAGAGAGAATGGAATTCTCATAGTACACACTTCTACCATTAGGATAATGATTCTGAAATGCAGCAGCTGCATTTCCAGGATCTCCTCCTTCCTCCCTGTGCTCATCACTGTTGCCATAACTACCATTTAATCATCTTAAAAAGCTGCACACACATCTCCACGCCGTCACCACAACTGCAGATGGCTGTCCTTCACCTGGCAGCTGCGATCCCCTCAGGACAGGGGGTGTCCGGTGAACAAGAAGAGATCCTAAGATGGATCCCATCAGCGCCTGCTACTTAAGTCCCAACCATGACTTTCTGTTAGATCTTCTTCCCTACTTACCATGGACCTTTTCTTTTTAATTCTCAAAGAGAAAATGACAACTTTGTAAAACACAAGGGATATGAAATAATTCTAAATAAGTTGGTGGCTCCTCCAGAGATGTCCATGCCCTGGCCTCCTGGCCAGTGTCTCTGTCCAACACACACAGTGATTATCCAGTTACAACAAGACATGAAAGGACGAGCAGGATTCTGGGACAAGATGGTGGACAGAGACAAGTGCTCCTGGTGTTCAGCCTCAGAGTCTTAAACAGGCAGGAAGTGGCCATCACCGCCCAGAGAGTCCAGCAAAGCTGGGGTCTGAAGGTGGAGAGATGAACGCTGCTCATAGTTAGGGAAGGGATCCCAGGCGGACATCTGGGAGGAGGGGTGGGGGTGTCGAGGGCATCACTCTGCAGATGAAGCTGGAGTGTGAGGATGACATGTGAGGTGCTGTGTGGCAGCAGGGAACAGGGGTGAATCTGGGATCACAGATGTGTGCAGGTAACACACGACAGTCAAAATACACACCTGTTACCCAGGAGAACTAGTGTGTTCACTGTTCTCCCTACACACCCAGGTTCTGAACAAACACCTACAGCGTTTTCTTTATGGACACATTTGTCTTCCTGTTAAGCACATACTTCTGAGCATAGACACTGTGAAGCTCTGAGCAGCTCAGCACCGGTTAGTTCATATGAGTGTGCTAGCTGCCTAAAGAACAAATATGCCTATGTTCTGACAGCTCAATATCTCACTGAGCCAAGAAAACAAAACAAAACCCAAAACCTTGCACTTTAAATGTACAAAATACAAACTACTCATAATCAATTCTAGTCCTAATACTCAATGCTAACATCTAATTTTGTTTTCTAAGAAAACGCCACCAGGTGGTGAATGTTTTTAGTGCATGCTCCATAGTTAAGTGGCTGTGTCACACTTGAAAGGGTAACACGGCTAGGTGCACAGCCTAGCATAATCTAAAGTCGCAGCTGGGGTGTAGCAGAGCGGCAGGCACCTGCCTAGCAAGTGGGCAGTCTGGAGTGTGATCCTAGCACGGTGCAGAAATGACACTTGGCCATGTTACAACAAACAGGTAACCTCTTGAACAAGTTTTGTTGTTTTGTTTTTGTTTTTGTTTTTTTGTTTTTTCGAGACAGGGTTTCTCTGTGTACCCCTGGCTGTCCTGGAACTCACTCTGTAGACCAGGCTGGCCTCGAACTCAGAAATCTGCCTGCTTCTGCCTCCCAGAGTGCTGGGATTACAGGCGTGCGCCACCACCGCCCGGTTTTTAATGAGTGTAGGATTCAGACATAGTGGTAAGTGCCTCTACCAGCTGAGCCATCTCCATGCCCAGTGAGTTCTGCTTTAATCACCAAACTCCAATTAGAGAGATGATCTATCCCCATCTGGAAGATTCATCCTGTGCTCCTCATTCCCATGTTAGCTTGGGCTACTAAGCCAGTGAACTGCCCAAGGGGTTGCAGCATAGAATTGTAGCAGAGAAAGAGTGAGGGTTGATGCTTCTAGGTTTGGAACCCTGGGCTTCTGCCCTTCTCTCCTATAAAATGCAAAAAATAAAAAATTGACAGGGTTCCTCTGTATAGCCCTAGCTGTCTTGGAACTCTCTGTGTAGACCAGGATGGCCTCAAATTCAGAAATCCACCTGCCTTTGCCTCCCAGGTGCTGGGATTAAAGGGTGTGCTACCACTGCCTGGCACACATTATGTATCATAACAATATTCTAGGGTTAAAGATATAAAAAGGCACAACTGTTAGGAATGGAGCAGCAAAAAGCTGCTAGTCCATCCTTGGACTGAGAACCTGGAGAACCACCCTGCAGCTAGTAAGTAGATGCCTCTGCTGTAGCATAGAAGAATACAGCTCACACCAAGCTACATCTACCCCAGGGTGCTCACACCCTGCCACACCCACCCTGAGAAGCACAGCTCAACTAGAACAGGACTCATTCTGTTGAGTTACTATGCAAGGCTCAAAAGTCACACCTAGCATGATTTCCCATTCTGGGAAAGGCAGAGCCACAGGAACATATGAGTGGAGAAAGGGATGCCCACAGACGCCCATACAGGGAATTTTTAGGGTGACTGATAGGACTGTCCTATGTCCAGAATGTATGGCAGTTTCATGCTGTCTGCATCTGTCAAGTACACAGAGCAGCATAGGGGGCGAGAGTGATGGTGGGGAACTGTATATCAATAACCCTAGAACCTTGAGTTGAAATGCAGCAAAGACAGGGACGGTTCAGCTTTCCAAACTCAATGTCCACTGTGCTTTCACAAGGCAAGGAAGTTACATTCTATAAAAGTTAAACAACAACTGACTGGGCGGCCCATGGAGCAACTGCTCTAGTTAGCCTTTGGTCTTTATGAACTTTGTAATTCCCCATCATGTTACAGCTTGCTGATCTGGCCACACACTAAGCACTGTCTGTCTCTTTATATCTGCTGCTGAATTTCAGTGAAAAGGATCCTGGCCTCTCCGCTGTACATATCCCCATCTCAAAGAATTGTGCTGCACAGACCGTATCCACACATCTATGCCCTCGGTCCTCTCTACAGCGAGGAGGCTCTATGAGCACTGGCAACACCTTTCCAAGCCACTCCCATAAGGCCACGTCCCACCAACTGCTGTATGGGCAGGGCTGAAGGTGACAGCCCCAGCCCCCACCCCCAGTACTTCAGTTGTTCAATGCTACTGTTCCACGTGAGCTTCTCCTGAAGAGAAGGTCGGGTATAGCTTCCAACACAAGTATTTAATCCGTGTTTTCAGAATGGACCCCTCAATCCAGCACGTCTGACTATCCTGGCCAGTACCTAACTTACTACTGTACCTCTGGCTAGATCCAACACCCTTCTTGACCACCATGTCTTGGTTGACTTGGGGGTTCCAAGGGCCTCTGGATAAGACTAGGGTAGGAGCTTCATGAGACTGAGAACACACGATGAGCTATCACTGTCTGCGGTGTGGGGAGGGTCTCTCACTGAGCAAAGTCCTAATAAGCTCTATGTTACTGACAAAGGCAGTCTGCTCCAAGCTTTCCATGAAGTTGTTCATTTAGCAAAATACCCTTACTTCACAGGTTCTCCAACCCCAACAACCAGGTGACCCCTCCCCTTCCTGCCCATCCAAAGTCAAAGGGAAAGAGGGAGCCTGGGAGTGAAAAGATGCCCAGTGGTTGAGAGTACATGAGGAAGAGGCCTGGGCTCAGTTCCCTGCCCCGCATCAAGCACTCCCATCTACAACTCAAGCTCCAGAGGATCTGATGCACTCCTCTGGCTTCTGTGAGCATTGCCCACACATGGTACACATACAGACAAGCACACACACACACACACACACTTAAAAAAATACAGCTAAGCTTTGAGGAGGAGCCCTCTAAGCTCTCCTGCTTACAGGAACCAGGCAGTTTCTATTGATGAGTCTAGGGTACACTTGTCTGTTTTAAGAAACATGCTTGGTTGAAGAACAGAGTTGGCTTTGAGGGAGAAAAATCTAGTGAAGATCTTTATGAGTGATCAGGATACAGGTAACTTCGTGGCAACACACTTTCAATGTGCATGTACAAAACCTTGGTTCCATTCCCAGCATTACCAGAAAAGTGTCATGTCATGGTCCAGGGGACACTTTTTCTAAAAGGCCGATACTGACTTTTGATTGGCAGGGAGGGGAGGGGTCAACTGGTTGTTGGAGCTAGAGAACCTGTGAAGTAGTTGGTATTTTGCTAAATGAACAACTTTATGGAGAAATGAAGAGGACAGGGAAGACAGGATGATGTGGTTGGTATGTGTTCATAATCCCAACACCTGAAGTTTGAGGCAGGGGGATTAATTGAGCCCAAAACTTTGGGGGCAGCCTAAGCTTCAGTGCAAGCTCCTGTCTCAAATCCCTTGACATTACCAACAAGAAAATAAAATTATTATGGATATTTTTAAGTTTTCTAAGTTTACTTGGTCCCCCCCCTTTTTTTTTAAGATGGAGTCTTGCCATCTACTAGTTAATTAAATCAAATCATTTGTACTAGACAGATTTCCTTAGTATAGATTTTTAAAAAATTTTTATTTTATATGAGTACACTGTAGCTGTCAGACACACCAGAAGAGTACATTGGATCCCAGATGGTTGTGAGCCACCATGTGGTTGCTGGGAATTGAACTTAGGCCCTCTGGAAGAGCAGTCAGTGATCTAACCACTGAGTCATCTCTCCTGCCCTTTAGTATACATTTTGATGACTGAATTTCATCTGTTAGAAAGTGTATTCTAAGCTGGGCGTGGTGGCACACGCCTGTAATCCCAGCACTTGGGAGGCAGAGGCAGGCGGATTTCTGAGTTCAAGGACAGCCTGGTCTACAGAGTGAGTTCCAGGACAGCCAGGACTACAAAGAGAAACCCTGTCTCAAAAACAAAAACAAAAGCAAAAAAAAAAAAAAAGTGTATTCTAATGTTTTCTTCTTATAAGAACTATCTCTGCTCCAAAGCAAGTGACATTTTGTTTTGTTTTGTTTTTGTTTTTGATTTTTCAAAAAGTCTATCTCCCAGGCAGCTGGGATGGTCATTATTTATTATTTGTTTTTATTTATTTTATGTGTATGACTACACTGTAGCTATCTTCAGATACCCCAGAAGAGGGAGTCAGATCCTATTACATATGGTTGTGAGCCACCATGTGGTTGCTGGGAATTGAACCCAGGACCTCTGGAAGAGCAGTCAGTGTTCTTGACCACTGAGCCATCTCTCCAGCCCTTGTCTTTATTTTTCAAGACAGGGTTTCTCTGTGTAGCCCTGGCTATCCTGGAACTCTCTCTGTAGACCAGGCTGGCCTTGAACTCAGACCCACTGCCTCTGCCTTCTAGTACTGGCATTAAGCTGTGCATCACCACTCCCTGGCCAAAGCAGGTGGTAGTTTCTGTTCCAAAGTGCTGTTCAGTGCATGTTACTGGAAAGCACACAGACTAAATTCACATGGAGTGCTGCAGAGGAAGATGACAAGGGTACCTGATGGACACTGTGGCCTGTGATTGCAGCAGCAATCGGTCTTTTGGGGACAATGTCACTTGGACCAATGACAGCAGGACTGGTGTGACGTCTGGGACAGAGCAGAAGGCAGACACAAGGCTATGCTACCAGGGAAGGATGGTTACAGCAAATAGGTCAGTCACGGCTTCAGAGGGGCTAGAACTCCACACATACCTAATGTCAGCACCGAGGAAGAGACCTGGGGAAGAGGATATACTCTACAGAGACCAGGTGGCTGCAGAGGAAAGGGAGCTGACCCAGAGGGCAGCAGGGGAGCAGCCATGATGACACCCTGCAGGCAGCCACAGCTGTGGGGTTTCTTCTCCAAGGCTCACTGCACACTGGAATGGGCACGAAGACCAGAGGCGGAGCTGGAAGCCCTGAGCACTGGCTCTCACCTTTTCCTATCCTAAGTCATCAAAGTCACAGCAGCCATCAGAATGTGCTGAGCAGAGGCAGTGGAAACTCAACTGGGGAAGGAGAGCCTGGGAACCCGCACTGCTGCGCTTCATTCCACAGGGCACAGTCTCCTCCACGGGGTCATACCTGGATGTCCACCTCCGTGGCCCCCACCCCCACCCCGCTGCCTGCCACAGGTATCCTGGCCAAAGGCACTGCATGCTTGCCATTCTTCTCTCGCAATATGTCTGCAAAGTCCCACAGTGGGCGCTTCCCATGCTGCCCTCATGTGTGCTGACGTTGTTCAGCATGGCTGGGAACTACTGTGGAGAGGGGAACAAGGGCTCTTGGTATGTGTCGGGGAATGCAATGGCCACATTCTTCCCCATGCACCAACGCGCACCACTGCCCAGACCCTCACAGGCACAAGCTTCCAGAGGCCTGGGAAACTGGCCGTGGGCGGCGGTGACCTGCGCCCACTTGTCTTCACCCCACGAATGCAGGCTGGTGGATCTGTCCAGCTTTTTGGCTCTGTTGTCCCCTCACAACTGTTTCTTTACCCAATTCTGATGACAGCAGTTCCTCGGCCAAGCTGCACAGGCACTTGCTAAGGTCGAGGTTGGGAAACCTGGTAGAATATGAGAACCTACCAGAACATGTATTAAATTATTAATCCTGTGACATAACGAAGAGAGTAGAGAGTGGGGAGCTCAAAGAACAGTCCAGAAGCAGACTCTGCCATGTCCAGTGGGAGCTCTGTGCCCCCAGCATGACCTTCAGTTCCTCCTTCTATTAAGAAGTAATTCCTAGCCGGGCGTGGTGGCGCATGCCTTTAATCCCAGCACTTGGGAGGCAGAGGCAGGCGGATTTCTGAGTTCGAGGCCAGCCTGGTCTACAGAGTGAGTTCCAGGACAGCCAGGGCTACACAGAGAAACCCTGTCTCCAACAAAAAAAAAAAAAAAAAAAAAAAAAAAAAAGAAGTAATTCCTAATCTGTCATTGCTACCACAGATAACAGAGGAACAGTTAGTAAAACAGATCAAAAACCTGTAAAAACATAGATTCTTTTAGTGCACACCTAGAAACTTACAGTTAAAAAGTAGAAATGTACAAAAGTGGATCATGGAGGGCTGGAGACATGGCCCAGCTGTTGAGGGCCCTTGCTGTTCTTGCAGAAGATCTGGGTTAGGTTCCCAGCACTCATGACAGGTGGCTCACAACTACCTGTAACTCCAGCTCCTGCAGATCCAACACCCCCTTCTGGCCTATGCAGAAACGAGGCACATAGAGATACATATATAGACTTGCAGGCAAAACACTAATACTCATAAAATAATTGTTTAATATTTTTTAAATGGACCATGGCACATGCCTTTAATCCAGGCATTTAAGAGGCAGAGGCAAGTGAATCTCTTGAGTACAAGGCCAGCCTGTTCTACACACTAAGTTCCAGGACAACCAGGGCTACTTAGTAAGACCAGTCTCAAAAAACCAAACAAATGAGCGAACAAACAAAAGAGATCACAGAGAAGGTTCTGAGAGAAAGGTAGCAAATGGCTGTCTCACTAGGGAGCTGCTTAGGAGAGCAAGTCTTTTTCAAATACTGAGCACAGCTTCATTACAAACGTGATAGGTATAAAGTCAATCTCCTTTGTAGGGGATCAGGAAAGAAAAAAATTACTTTCCCATATACTAAAAATGAAATTTGAGAAGCTGTACAGTCCATTCTAAGAAGTCTTAAATTATCTCCAAGGAGAACATTAATGTTAGTAATGTGTCTCTGACCACTGTGGCCATGAAATCAAGAGCTGAGTGGAAGAAGTAGGATCAAGCTGAGATGCTAGCATTGAACAAAAACTTTTTTTAATAGTATTTTGTGGTTTTTTCTGAGACAAGACTTTTTTTTTTAAAGTAGTTTTTTAAAAAAGATTTATTTATTATATCTAAGTACACTGTAGCTGTCTTCAGACACACCAAAAGAGGGCATCAGATTTCATTATGGATGGTTATGAGCCACCATGTGGTTGCTGGGATTTGAACTCAGGACCTTTGGAAGAGCAGTCAGTGCTCTTAACCACTGAGCCATCTCTCCAGCCCCTGAACAAAAACTTTTAAATATCAAGACTGTCTCGCTATGTAGCCCAGACTGGCTTGAATTCATGATTAGCATTGCAGGGCTAATGGGAGGAAGGCCAGGAGACTAAACCCTATAACAAAATGATATCCCAAAAGCAGTCTGATCTGGGGAAAAAACAATGACAAACTTAACTCCAAGTAATTTGTGGCCAAGAATAAGGTAACCAGTCACATCTCAACTGGACAAAGTCTCTAAAACTAAAGAACTACAGTGTGTCCATGAACCTTCCTGTCTATGACAAAACGCATGGGTTCCAATTCTGGCTCTGCCACTGGGACAACTGTCTGGTATTCCTAGATGAGTGGTGGGCAGCCCTTCCTGTCCCTGCGACAGGGCCCAGAGAATATGTAGTTCTATGTGTGTCATCAACTGCTATAGTAAGCACTACTGTCCTGGGCATCACTGCGCACAAATGTGTGGCCTGGAGATACTTTGGATGGCAACTCCACAGGTACCTCCGCGTTGATAAATGAGATATGCCCTTTCCTAGCCTCCCTACTCAAGGGGAGGGAACTGCAGCTAGAGCCACCAGCCCTATTTCCGGCCCTTTCTTAGCTCCCCTGGCAACCCTGAAGGATAAGGAATCGTAAGCTCTCTGTGCTGTCTAGCTCAGCACACATGCTCCGTAAGTTACCACTCACTCCGTATATTAACCATACATTAACCATGCCCACTGGAAGAAGGCATTAGTCAGCCCCTTCTCATAGCCGAGAGATTGAAGTAAAACTCCTGAGAGAAACGAGCTTTCCCCTGGAGGACCCTGCCTCTCCGCTTCCCCGAGACCTTCCATCAGCCTCCTCTAGCTTGTTATGAAAGCCTGGGGCTTGAACAGCCTTCCCTAGGTGTTCTCCAGGTTCATGGGGCTGAGCTCAGGGCCCATCTTAAAACAGCTTGCTCTCAGTCAGTCCAGGCATTACATTAGCCAATAAGACTTAATCTTCTTCTTGCTCCTCTTTCTAACAATCTATTTTTATGTGTCTGGATGTTCTGTCTGCACATAGCTTTTGTATAGTACCTGAGGAGGCCAGACAAGGATGTTAGATTCCCTGAGACTAGAGTTACTGATGGCTGTGAGCTGCCGTGTGGGTATTGGGGCTTGAACCCAGGTCCTCTGGAAGAGCAGCCAGTGCTCTTAGATGCTGAGCCGTCTCTCCAGCTCCCTCAGTTTTCTTCTAGCAGGGATCAAATGGCCTCCTCACAGATGGTGCAGAGGACGTTACAGAAGCAGAGTGGGATCTTCTCTCCACAGCACAGCCCCTAGGAATAGACAGGCAGCCACAGGGAAAGCACCCCCTGCCCAAATTCCACAGCCATGAGCAGAAAACAGGAAGAGCTGTTTCATTTTCTTTTAAAACATCGAGACTCTCTTCACCCTACACTCAAGACACCCAAACCCTCCTGCAGCCAAGTTGAAGTGGATACATGTTCTGCTCTGCTAGAACCTGGTCAGTACTGAGGCAGAGGCCAAAAGCAGGCTGGAACTGTGGGCACAAACGTTTGCTGTAGACATCCAAAGTTAATCCCACAAGTGACAAAAGCTACCAAACAAAAGTTTGGTAAAACACCATCAGACTGTGTAAAGCATGCCTGGCAGTCCCAGGGTGAAGAGAGGGTGGGGTGAGATGCAGATCACAGAGATCTACAGCACCGCCAAAACAGTGCCCTCGTCGTGGTGCTCAAGGATTGGAACTGTCTCACAGCTGGCCGTGGGCTAGCTGCAGCAGTGCATGGGGAAGCTGGTAAGGGCTAGCCGCACCTGAGAAAGGGCCACTGACAATGCCCAGGCACAGACAGACCAGCCAAGAAGAGGCTCTCAGCACTTCGGTAGCCTCACTGCTGACCAGGTCTGACGAGGAGGAAGAAAAGGGGGGCAACAGCACAAACCACAAATAGCCGCTTCCACAGCAGCAGAGGTGGGAGACCGATATCTGTCCATCTTCATTTACAAACCCGCTCTTCTCTGTGGAAAAGCACCTTTTCCCCAGAGACTTGCTTCCTGAAAATACTTTGTCAGTTCTTACCTTTTCTTTCCTTTCCCCCTTTTTTTTTTTTTCTTTTTTTTTTTTTTTTTTTGGTTTTTTAAGACAGGGTTTCTCTGTGTACCCTTGGCTGTCCTGGAACTCACTCTGTAGACCAGGCTGGCCTCGAACTCAGAAATCCACCTGCCTCTGCCTCCAAGTGCTGGGATTACAGGCGTGCTCAGTCAGTTGTTATCTTAGGGTCTATCAATTCAAACAAGCTTCTTAAACAAACATAACAGAAAGGAGCACATCTATGATCCCAGCACGTGGAAGGTAGAGCTAAGTGGACCTTGAGTTTGAGGCCACCCTGGTCTTCAGAGTTCCAGGACAGTCAGGGCTACACCTGGATGGAGGGAAGGAGGGAAGGGACAGAGATATAACAGAAAAGATAAATTAGAAGAAGGAGTGAAGTGTCTACCTTTCACATAAAAGTTTATAATGTTTCTATTCATAGCCATTAGGGTCCCAGCCACTAACAACCCATCGCCACAACAGATAAATAAACAAACATTTCTATATTAGGGTATTACTCAGCATTGAAAAGGAGAAAACGCATTATATGCAACAAACTCAAAGCCAGTCTTAAAGGTTACACAATTTGAATGTGAGAGTGGAGGGTGGGTGCATGGGGGCATGCGCTCGCATACAGGTGTGCATACTGTGTACATGTGGGGAACATCAGTGTCTTGGTCTATCACTCTCTGCTTAGTCCCTCCAGTCAGCGAGTCTCACTGCTGGCCGGGCAGCCAGCAGGACACAGCCAGCCATCCTCTTGTCCCCACCCCTGCAGCACCGGGTTACCAGCACCGGCTGGGACCTGAACTCAGGTCCTCACAGAGCAAGTAGATTCCCTGGAGCTGTCTCCAAGGCCCACTGAGCCCTGCAGAGTGATTATTACACAACTACAAATATGTTAGCGCTCAAGGCACTGCTTATTCACCAAAAACACAATTTCCCTAATTGCTGCTTTTAAAAGCATGCCTTTTCAAAAGGAAAAGAACGTTAACTAGGAAAACTTACATTCTCCCCACCCCAGCCCCCACCAAAAACAGGGTTTAGATTTCCTAGAAATAATGAAGAATTTACTTAATCCACAGCCAGCAGTGCTATGCTGCAGTGAGAAAGGCTCGTCCAAACAAGCCTGCTTCCCTCTCTGCACGCCCTGGAGATCTTGGTCAAAACTCGAGAATCACACTTCACTGATGACTTAGCACCAAGCACCCTTGTTATTCTATCTCCCTCCTGCCCCTCAAAGATTTATTTTGTCTATTTTGCCTATATGTATGTATTTGCACCACATGTGTGCCTGGTGCCCCTGGAGGCCAAGAGAGGGTGTTAGATCTCTTGGAACTGAAGCTACAGGTGGCCATGAGCTGTGGTGTGGGCTCTGGAGACTACAGTTAGGTCCTCCACAAGACCAGCAAATGCTCTCCAGCCATGGAGCCGCCCTCCATCACCCCAGCCCCTGAGGGGCATCAACTTCTCGCGGTCCTCTGCCTAACAGATATGAGAAAGGCAACGCGGTACACAGAGAGCTTTGCTTTTATTCTCCATCACCCCATCTCATTAGAGCAATGGCAAATGAGACAGCCTGAGCTAAGGGGCTTCTCCAAAGGTATCTGGCCGGCCTCTCATATAATCAAATACGAACTCGGGGACTGTGGTATCTAAACTGCTCCTCTGTGAGTCTCAGAGAAATCACCTGTCCTGTTTATCATGTTAGCGAGGACACTAGCCTCAGACACTAGCTGAGGCTTTGTAACTGATACAGACAGACAGCAAGGAGACAGAGAGCACCTCCAAAGCAGCACAGGGCAGGGATCTCCCCTAATTCCTAGAAATAGCTGAAAAAGAAACCAAAGCTAGGGTCTCACACCCATGTTGCTCTTTAACTTGGCTATATACCCAAAGATGCCCCTGAGTTTCTGGCTACAGGAGTACCCAGTTTATGGGGTGCTGAGGACTGAACCAAAGGCTAGGGCAGGCAAGCACTCTCCCATGCAAGCTGCATTCCTAGCTTCTTGAAATGCATTTAAATCGATGGGTTTCCAGAAGATACCAGGTGAATTACCCACCCCTTCAACACAGAAAAAAGCCCATGTTGGAGCAGACCCTTAATTTGTCAGACTTCTGTCCCTGATGAGTTCTTCTGACCAGTAAATTAAAGGTTTGCTTCACTGTGCAATTTCGAGTCGGGCTGACAGCCACACAAGCTCATAGAACCCAGAAATCACCTGGAGCAAAAGCTACCCACAATGCATCAGAGCCCAATGTGGGCTTCACAAATTCAACTTCCACACAGGCTCATAAATAAGACCTTTGGAGACTGAGAAAAAGCCAGAAGAAAATGAAATGTGGTAAACAAGAGCTTTAGAGATGAGCTTGCGCTCTCCTGAAGAAACAGTGCAGTCCTGGAGGGAAGGCAAGCAGCTAGTTAGTCAGAGGATACACCTGCCTCTGCTGGCGAGACGGCCTAGAGACCCCATGAGAAAGTCTTGGGGGAAATCTCCAGAATCCCGAACTTCATGCCAAAACAGAAGACGGACTCTCCAGCTCATGCCCTCCCCAGGCCTGAGGAAGCATCCATGTGGATTACACAGCAAAGCTCTCTCTAAGTCTCCAGGAAGAGCAACTGCTGTCCCCACGGGTTCATCCATCATCCATAACCTGCAGGTTAGAAGCAGGCCCGAGTCACCACAACCACACATCAGGTCCCAGGCTCACCCAGTTACAGTCACACTTCCTCCCCATTCCATGTAGGTGGAGCCACAGACCCCACCTTTGTCTCATTCCCTTCCACCTAGCAAACAAATACAACACAGATGTGCGCCGCCTCGTGTCCCTAGTGTCTGCAGTCAGTCACACTGCTCCTGGGTGGCCAGCAGGAGTGAGTTCGGGGGACAGGTGCCTGACTGCACGATCTGACTTCCCTGTTACAGGGAGACACAGCCGCACCTGCCAAACGACCAAGCATACGAGTCATACAAGCCAGGACGATCACGGCTTCAGCTATGGAGAACTGGGATGCTGTAAGCCCACAGTCACGTTTTCTTGGGCCATCTACAGACCCAGAACAGCCACTCACTGTCCCTCTGTGTCTGACCCAGCAGTCTTGTGACGCTGGGTAAATCCTTTAGCCTATATGAACAGACTCCCAGGTACCATCAACCCCAATGTCACAGGCAACATCTGAAACCTACACTGACATCCTGGCTTTGCTGTAACCCACCTACCTGATGAGCCAGGCCGCTGATGTATTTGGTAAATATCTTGATTTGGGACTTTGTTTTCTTTTCCTTTTTTCTTTTCTTTTCTCTTTTCTTCTTTTCTTTTTCCTTCCTTCCTTCCTTCCTTCCTTTCTTTCTCCCCACCCCCACCCCCCAAGGCAGGGTTTCTCTGTGTAGTCCTGGCTGTCCTGGAACTCACTCTGTAGACCAGGCTAGCCTCAAACTCAGAAATCCACCTGCCTCTGCCTCCCAAGTGATGGGATTAAAGATGTGCACCACCATTGCCTGGCTGGGTCTATGTTTATTAGTATAAAAACTTTATGAAAGTTACCACAGTGGAACATGGTACAAGGGTGGCATCAATTCATTAGGCCACGGTCACTCGTATTCTGCTCCAGAATAAACTCTCTCCTTCCTGCTGAGGTAAAGCTGTATTTGTACGGGTGGCTGGGAAGGTTTGCTTTCCAGGCGCACCTCTACTAAAGCTTGCTTGTCCAGGTTTACAAGTGGCCGTTTCAGGACAAAAGCCCAGACTCCAGCAAATGCAATCGTTCTGTGCCTCCCACTGCAACACTCCATTAAGCAGCCCAAGCCAGGCCTGGCAGCACGCGCCTTTACTAGAACACTCACTCAGAAGGCCGAGGCAGGCCCATCTCTATGAATTCACAGCCAGCCTGGGACACAAAATAAGACCCCTATCTCAACAAATAAATGAAGCAAAACCCTCACAATAATAATTTTTAATATTTTCAATTCTGTGTCTGTGCCTCTGCGTGTGTGGCCACACATGTGGTGCAAGTGGCTGAGAAAGTGAAAAGCGAGTGCTGCGAGCCTGGGACTCAGGGTCAAACTCCACTCTGCACGGCAGCAAGTGCTCTTAATCACCAAGCTCTCTCTTCCACAACAATGATTTGTAAATTCTTTTAAGATACAATCTCACCAGGCAGTGGTGGTGCACACCTTTAGTCCCAGCACTCAGGAGGCAGAGGCAGCAACAGCATCAGCTAGACAACGTCTGGAGTTCGAGGCCAGCCTGGTCTACAGAGTAAGTTTTAGGACAGCCAAGGCTATACAGAGAAACCCTGTCTCAAAATAAAATAAAATAAAATAAAAAATTATTGTATTTTAAATATTTAAACACAATTAAATATTGTATCATATTACTGTACTTTCACAGAATAATGTGTATATATGTACATATATACAGAATTCAGGGATGGTGAGATACTCAGTAGGCAAAGGTGCACTTCAAGTAGTGCAGGACTCTAAGCCAGCCTCAGCATGCAGATCTCTGAGTCTGAGGCCAGTCTGGTTTACAGAGTTCTAGACCAGCCGGAGCTCCATGATGTTCTGCCTAGCTGTCTGTCAGTTTGATATAGACTAGAGTCATTAAGAAAATGCCCCCACCAGTTGACCTATGGGAAAGCCTGTGGCACATTTTCTTAATTGATGATGGATGTGGAAGGGCCCGGCTTACTGTAGGCGTCACCACATCCCTGGGCTGGTAGTTCCGGGTTCTATAAGGAAGCAGGCTGAGCAAGCCGTGGGAGCAAGCCAGTGCGCAGCCGCCTCCACGGCCTCTGCACCAGCTCCGCTCCAGGTTCCTGCCCTGACTTCTCTGCATGATGAACTACAAGCTGTAAGATTTTTTTTTAAAAAAGCCTTTTCCCTCAACAAGCTGTTTTTAGCTGTGGTCTTTATCACTACAATAGAAAACTAAGACATATGGTATGGTCCAGTCTCAAAAAAAAAAAAAAAAAGGCTCAACAAGTGATGAGCATGTTGGCTGGTGACTTTCACACTGACAACTTTCAGAAACAGAACATTTACACCAGTAACACATTACACAGAGATCTAGGAGGCCAGAGGGATGTGGTCAGGGACTCAATGGGGGCACAGTGGGAACTGGTGGGGTAAAGGGTAGTAATGATGTTTCATAGTATACTTGTATGAAATTCTCAGAAATAAAGAAAAAATGTAATTAATTTTAAAGGCAGTGCCAGTAACATATAGCCTTTAACAAAGTGACAACTCCGCAGGCTGGGGGTGCAGTTGGGACAGTGGAGTGGGCTAAGCAGAGCTACATGAAATAGAACTTGTCAGTTTTCCAAAACAGAAACAAGTGTGAACATGACATGAAAACAACTGAGAGTGAGACCAGGATAAATGTAAATAATATTATGACTATATTTATGCTTACATATAAAGGATATTGATTTTTTTATAAATAGCAATCAGTGTACATTACTAGTTTATCTGTATCATTTAATCAATGGGATCTACTATTTTCTTCTCAAAAGAATGAGAAGCTGATCAGCTAGCACGTGCTGCTTTCCTGGAACCTGGTGAGCAGTGAGGCCAGCTAAAGTCAATGGCTTCAGAAGGCGCATACAGAGTCCAAGGAGTGGACTCAGCAACTGGGCACTGCCCATCCACACTTCTTTGCCCTTCCCAGGGTTCTCGTTCCATCCGGAGGCTGGCTAACCTCGACACAAGGAAATAAAAGACCTTGCTTTCAGACAGACTTGATCAATTTAGGATGCAGGCTCACTCTATCTAAGCCAGAGCCATTCCCAAGGTGTGGGATTCCCTGCTGACTACGGCCCGATTCTCCTGGAGTGTTCGGAAACAAGGAAAGGTTTGCAGGCCTCGGTCAGAGCACCCTCCTACTGCAACAGCCTTCCCCTGTGCGACAAGCTTTGTAACTAGAGTCTCTTCACATTAAAGCACAAACTGGGAGAATGGGTCTCTGTCCAAACTAAATAACCCAGCCCTGGCAATGGAGTCTACGGCCAGCCTTCGTAGCTCCGAGAGGATCCTCAGACGGCCAGGGCTGAGAGTCCATGCAGAGTACCCTGGACCTAGACATGGGGGAGCTCCTTGGAGTAAGGGATGTGAGGCAGCCAAGGGGCAAAGACAACCAGAAGCACAGGCTCCTACTCAAACGTCCAACACACAGGCCCGCAAGGAGCGCAGAGAGGGAGCTGCTGGCTAAAGCCACATCAGACACCGTCTCCTGCACAACTAGTCAGGGTGCACAGCCTGACAGCAGCCTACTGCCAAGCTTCGGCAACAGACTCCAGCCCTGCCTGCACCCTCCACCCCCTACTTCCACTCCCTGCCCCCCATGGTACTGGTGGTGGAAGTCTAAACAAGAACTTCAACTGATGACAATCTGAGGACAGTATGTGGCAGTATAGTGCAGCAAGCATCTATATCAGTATCTACCTAGGCATCGATAGCCCTCCACTGCTATAGAAACGGCATGTGTGTACGCTCCTTAGAGTCCAGTTTACAGCAACGTCTCCCACAGACGCAGTGTACAGCTGTGAAACACCACATGCAAGGTTTTTCTTGCAGCACTGTGTAGGGAAAAGACAAGGACACCTCCAGGTGATGGGATACAATGAAGCCATTAGAAAGAGGAAAGCAGGAGCTGAATGAAGACCTGAGCAGTTAAAAGCACAGACTGCTCTTGCAGAAAGCCTGGATTCAGTACCCAGCACCCACGTGATACAACTCCGGTTCCAGAGAATCTGATGCCCTCTGCTGGTCTCCATCAGCACTGCACATATGTGTGCGCAAGGATACAAGCAAAACGCCCATACATAAAATAAAAATGAATGAAAAGTTTAAATATAAATAAGTAGGAAAGGCAGCCTCAGAGGTAATCGTGCTTGTTGCCCAGACTTGGAGCCCACATGACAGAGAGAAGAGGGCAAACTCCCACAAACTGTTCTCTGATCTCCACATGTGTGCTATAGTACACATGTGCACACACATACAGTAAATAATTATTTTTTAAAGAACTACAGAGATAGCTTTGCAGAGAAGTGGGACAAAAGGCTGGTGGTACAGGTTGAAACAAGCACCTCAGAACAATCATTTGTACTGTATTCTGTACCTATGTCAGAAAATAAACTATTCAAAACAGTTCAATTTAGTTTTAAAATAAAATTTCAAACTGGCATAAAGCTTGTAAAACAATATACTCTTTTTAATTACAAATCATGATCTTACAGTTATCAAATTTGGTAAGCACATAAAATTAGACATCAGAAGAGCATAAATAGGATATATTTGTTTCACATCACATAATAATCACCAGAGAGTTAGAATGTCCAAAGTCCAACCAAAAACAAACACTACAAAACATTACAATATAAAGTCTTTCATTAAATAACAATCCCTTCTCATTTCAATGTTATAATCACTTTCAAAAGTCCTCACTCCATTCTTAAAAAGCCTGCTGGTGAGCACCAGCACACCTGCAAGCCCAGCACTGGGCAGTTGAGGCAGGAAGATCAGGAAAGAGTTCCTCAGGGACTCAGGGAGCTCCTCAGGGAGCTACCATATCAGGGCAAACCTGGGAGCTGTGTGACTAAGCCACTAGCACTAACTCATCAGCAAAAGAAGATAAAGGCACTGCTGAACCAAGAGAGGGAGGACGCTCTGCATAACAATGGCCCTACCTCGGGCACAGCCCACACCGTCCAGGCAAGAACTACCTTCCCAAATGGGTGACGATGGGGGTTCCACCACCAGCAGATGCTTGTGATCCCTGCTGTTCTACCAGACACACACAGTGGACAACACAAAGCAAACTCTCATTCCACATGTACTGAACACCTAATCTGAAAAAAAGAGGGAATCTGATTACGTGACACATGAAACTATACAAATAGGATTTCTATCAGCAAGACCAAGGATTGAGTTCAAAGAAAACCAGAATGTTTTAAAAGCCAAAGATCAGGAAAAGGTGGACATGGAAGCAGCTGAAAACCGCAACAACAAACAGGGTGCTGAGCTCCCACAGGGGAGCGGGCCTCCTCCAGTCTTCACGTCACTCTACCCAGGATCATAGTAATCAACAAACGCAATGCCATTCTAGAACAAACGCTTTGAGTATCTTTAACTGGATCTAGAAATGAATAAAACTGCCGGGCGGTGGTGGCGCACGCCTTTAATCCCAGCACTTGGGAGGCAGAGGCAGGCGGATTTCTGAGTTCGAGGCCAGCTTGGTCTACAGAGTGAGTTCCAGGACAGCCAGGGCTACACAGAGAAACCCTGTCTCGAAAAACCAAAAAAAAACAAAAAACAAAAACAAAAAAAAAACAAAAAAAAAAACAAAACAAAAAAAGCAGAGCAGAGCAGAACAAGGGAGCATTGCAAGGGGAAGGACTCTCAGTGCTGAAGTACAAGAGGCTCGGGTTCCTCCGAGTAGGGCAAAACAGAGCCCGAACAGGGTGCTCATCATTTCCACTCCGTGGCCAGGACAGCGGCTTCACCGAGGTAGTGACTCCATGGTCAGGTCTCAAGCTGACAGTCATGGCCTCTTTATCTATATTATAACCTAATTTTATAAATTGCACACAAGTTACATGGACTAAAAATACAGTATATTCATTCATTCATGCCATGAAATATTACCAAATATTTAAAGGAAAGCCTGATAACTGCTGCAGCAGGGATGACCTTGACAACCCTAGACTAATTGTTAAGGGCCAGGCACAAAAGTATGGGTTTTATCACTTACCTTTTATGAGATACACAAAATGGGCAAATTCAAGAAGACAGAAAGATTAGCAACACAGGAGGAGAAACGGAAATTATTTTGTGCATGCAGTTTGTCCTGCATGTGTGTCTGCACCACACACATGCCTGGCACTCTTGGAGACTATACATAGGTACTAGGATCCTGGAACTGGAGTTACAAATGGCCGTGAGCCACAATGTAGGTGCTGGGAACTGAACCCAAATGCCCTGAGCATCGTATCTTTCCAAGGCTGATATTGTTTTTAACGGGTATATGGTTCCATATTCGAGATATTAAAAGCTCTAGGATGCATAACAGCAACGGCATAGTGTTAATAGGTAATGTCACCAAACTGTACAATTAAGTTGGTTCTTTTTATGAGTATTTTGCCATAATAAATAAAAAGGAAAGAAATGGAAGTATACTCACTGGAAAAGACACCCCAGAATATTGCTAGTTGTATAAAATCCTAGGATCCAGAGAAAAGAAGAAACTATCTTCCTGAGAACTCACTCCAACCCCTCGTGAGCAGAGACACAGGCTCACTCAGTCCATTTAATAGGATTCTTATTAAACAAGATTTAAAGGCTGGAGAGAGCTCAGAGGTTGAAAGCACCTGTTCTCACAGGAGGCCAAGTTGGATCCCAGTCGGCACCAAACATTAGTTAACTAAGAAAGAAAGATGTCTGGAGAGGCGGTTCTGCGGTTAAGAGCACTGACTGTTCTTCCAGAGGTCCTGAGTTCAAATCCCAGCAACCACATGGTGGCTCACAACCATCTGTAATGGGATCTGATGCCCTCTTCTGGTGTGTCTGAAGACAGCTACAGTGTACTTACATATAATAAATAAATAAATAAATAAATAAATAAATAAATAAATCTTTGAAAAAGAGAATGAGAGAGAGGGAAAAAAAGAGGGAAGGAAAACCCAAGTTTAAGGGAAATTATTTCTATGTTGGGGGGGGCTGCACATGTACGGAGGGTACGCGGCACGTGGAGGCCAGAGGACAACCTTGGGTGTCACTCTTCAGTGCCACCCATCTTTGTTTGTTATTTGTTTGAAACAGGGTTTCTCTGTGTAGTCCTGAACGTCCTAGACCAGTCACTAGCCTCACTGTGTAGACCAGGCTAGCCTCAAACTTGGAGATCCGCCTGCCTCTGCCTCCTAAGTGCTGGGATTAAAGGCATGTGCCTCCACCACCCAGCTTTCATCTGATTTTCTGAGACAAGGTCTCTAAGTAGGACTTGGGGCTCACTGATTAGGAGCGACGTCTAGCCAGCAAGCTCCTGAGATCTCGTCTCTGCCTCCAATGCTGGGCTTACAAACAGGTGATAGATACCACCTGGCTTTTTACATGGGCACTGGGTCTCAAACTTAGGTCCTCATGCTTGCAAGGCAAAATACTGACTTAGCTATCTCCCCAAGATGGTTGCTGTGGTTTTTTTTAATGTGTGTTTAAGTGTGCTTTACATGTGTGTAGGTACCCGCAGAGGCCAGAAGACTGTGTTGGATCTCCTGAAGAGCTGGAGTTACAAATGGCTGTGAGCCACAGTGTGGGTGCTGAGAACTGAACTTGAATTCTTTGGAAGAGCAGTAAGCTCTCTTAGCCACTGAGCCATCTCTCCAGCCCCTGAGAAGATTAAAAGCAAAAACAAAAACAAAAACAAAAACAAAACAAGACATAGTCTCATTACGCAGAGCAGGCTGGCCAAGACCTCAATCCCTCTTGTTTCAGACCTTCAAGTACTGAAATTCCAGGCATGTGCTACCAACAGACTCTGCCGCCCCTGCAGTACGGCCCCAAGCATCCCTGTTCCTTTTCTCTCAGCTCTTGCTACAATGTAGTCTATCTGTATCTCCTGCGCCACAGTCCGGATGGTCTGCCTCTGTGTCTAAAACAAAGGTTCTAGGAGGGTGGAAGTTGCACTCTGTTCTCTCTTATTAAAATACTACCTAGCACATGTGTGCTCAACAATATTGTAGAAGAAAAGGGAAACACCTAGGAAAAGTTTACTTCTGAAGAGTTTCAACACTTCTAATGGTGGATTTTCTTAGGCAAGCCACTAAAATGTTAAAGGAATGTATGGAACATAAAAAAATACCATAGATTCCATTTCTTCTCTCTCTCTACAGAGGAGTGAGTCCTTTTCACCCTGAATGATCCTGGCAAGTGTTACCATCTGCTTCCCTACCCCTTCAAAATTCATCACCAACACCACCAACTACCATCCTCAGCATGACCACCACCACCACCACCACCACCACCATCACCATGACCACAATTCCTCATCATCACATCACTACTGCCATTACAACCACCTCACTCACCACCACCAAAACCCACTACCATGCATAATCCTTGGCGTCCAACTCACATATGGCCCAACACCATGTGTTAGGCCTGGGACATAAACAAACTCTAAAAATATCAGTCTATGGAGGATGAAGAGCCGTTTGGAACTAAAATCCATAGTCTTTCAGAAAAGGATCCTCAAAGTCTAAGCAAACTGACTGATCTTCAATCAAGACTTAAGCAGTTCCACAAGAAATGTGCAGCAAAGAAGTACCTATCTCAGTCACCATTTCAAATTACAAATCTCTTTGTTTCCATTACAAAATAACACCCATTTGTTGTAGAAAGTATTTGGACTATCACAAAGATTAAGAAGGGCTACTGGCCCCTGCCTGTCAACCTGAAGCAGAGGTAGAGGAAGGATGACGGCTACGCTGGAGTTCAGGCCACACTGGTCTATAAAGCAAGACCTGTCTCAAAAAAATGTAGTTTTCTTCTTCCTATTTCCACTAAATCTCAATTCCCTATAAACAGCAACTTTGGTTTAAAACCCCTCTATACTTCTATATATGCAATAAGTAATTATTTGTTTTTAAAAATGGGGCCAAATCATACAGACTAATCCTCCAAATGGCTTTCTTCCATTTACTGTAACTTAGGGAGGCTTTCACTGATGGGTCTTTGAAGTATGTGGAGGAGGAGGTGGCTCTTGCCACCAAGTTTAATGATTGAGTTTCACCTCCAGCACCCAAAAAGAGAAGTGAGTGTGAGAAGTCAAGCCCAAACAGACACACACAGAGACAATACAAACACCAATTAAAAATTAAACAGAGCCGAGCGTGGTGGCGCACGCCTGTAATCCCAGCACTTGGGAGGCAGAGGCAGGCGGATTTCTGAGTTCGAGGCCAGCCTGGTCTACAGAGTGAGTTCCAGGACAGCCAGGGCTACATAGAGAAACCCTGTCTTGAAAAAAAAAAAAAAATTAAACAGAGCCAGGCAGTAGTGGTGCACACTCAGGCAGGTGGATTTTTTTTTAATTTGAGGCCAGAATGGTCTACAGAGCAAGTTCCAGGGCTACACAGAGAATCTCTGTCTTGGAAGACAGAGAGAGAGAGAGAGAAAACACAGAAAACATGTCAACAGAAAACACCCTTGTGTGCCCTGAACAGACTTTCCACAATGAAAGGCCCACATTTTGTTTGGTTGGTTGGATGCATGGATGGTTTTTTGTTTGTTTGTTTGTTTGTTTGACACATGGTCTATGTGGCCCTGCCTGACCTGGAAGTTGCTATGGAGATCAAACTGGCCTAAAACTCTGAGATCTTCTAGCCTCTACCATCTGAATGCTGGGATTAAAAGTGTGCACTATCACACTGATCAAAGTCTGTACATTTTTTTTTTTTTTTTTTTTTTTTTTTTTTGGTTTTTCGAGACAGGGTTTCTCTGTGTAGCCCTGGCTGTCCTGGAACTCACTTTGTAGACCAGGCTGGCCTCGAACTCAGAAATCCACCTGCCTCTGCCTCCCAAGTGCTGGGATTACAGGCGTGCGCCACCGCGCCCGGCCAAAGTCTGTACATTTTAATGTCAGGCCTCTTTACACTTTTAGAAAATCAATGATTGCCCAAAGACTTTTAGTTTATATTTCTTATCTCAAATACTACCCACCTTAGAAACTAACACTGGTGGCACACACTTTAAATCCCAGCACTCAAGAGGCAGAGACAGTCGGGTCTTTGAGTTTGAAGGAGTTGGGTCTACAGAGTTCCAGGACTGCCAGGGCGACACAGAGAAACCTGGTCTCAAAAACAAAAACAAACAACAAACAAACAAATTCTAAAATTGAAGGTCGCAGCCTCGGAAGCATCACTGCTCTTCTCTACAGTTATACTGAAAATGCTCCTCGCCTTGCAGTTTGAAGGCGCCTCTCACCCGTGTGACCTTGTGTCACATATCATCTACTGACCCCTTAGAAAACACTAGGTCCCTGACCACACTTGTAAACATCACACTGGTATGGACAGCACAATAGCAATACGAATTCTCTAAAACAAGCTATTTTCCTCAAAAGGAAAGACAAATTTTAGTCTGAGTTACTACAATCCATCAGATGAAGTTTCAAGTGAAAATGGTAGTCCAAAAAAGAAAAATTCAAAGTTCAGGTCACCATGCAAACAAACGCTCCAGTGTTGTTACTGGGGACACCACCTGACTGCAGTACACAGCTGACGTTTATACGTAGTCCTATAGACCTCAGGGTATCAAAAGGATAGGCGTACAGGCTGGCAAGATGGGCTGAAGAAGCTGGCCATGCAAGCCTGACACACTGACAGGACGGGTAGAAGGAGACAAGGGACTCCCCATAGTCGTCTATCCTCTGACCTACCTACCTACCTAATACACACCCAGGTGCGCACACACACATCCCAGACACACATTCCTCACACACTCACAACAATAACAAAAATTTGTTTGTTTTTTATACACATACACAAAAGGACGAAGGCAGACTGGAAGCACCTACAATTTCAACACTTGGGAGGTGGAGACAAGAGGATCAGACGGTTTAAGGTCATTCTCTGCTACACACTGAGTTAGAGGCCTGCCTAAGCTACACATGACCCTGTCTCTCCTCTGAACCTCTGAAAAGTATCAGAGATACCTAGGCCAGATTTTCTAGATGTGACTTTCCTGGGTTGTTGGTAGCTAGTTGTATTTTAGTTTAGCCAGAATTCTCTAAAAGTCTCCAACGACTTTCACTATCTGAAGTTACACCATACTCAGAAGATAACAAGATTTTAAGTTGTGAATTTGAAGGAGCTTAACAAACTGCCCCTGTTGTCTACCTCAAACAACGCTAAAAAGAACTGATTCAAGGTAGAGGAACAAACCAAGGTGCTCACATTTACTTGAAGTACACATGATCAAGAAAAGGAACCACCAGGCTAGAGCGGTGGCACGGAGGTCGAGAGAGAGCATACACTGCTCTCGCAGCGTCAGCCAGGAGCTGATGTCTCTGCCTCCACAGGCACCTGCACTTCTGTACACATACCCGCATACACACATAATTAAAAATAACTAAAAGGAGAGGAGCTAGAGAAATGGCTTAGTGATTAAGAACACTGGCTGCTCTTCTAAAGGACCAGGGTTTGATTTCCAGAAACCCACAAGACAGCTCACAACCACCTGCAACTCCAGCTTGGGGTTTCCAGTGCCCTCTTCTGGCCTCTGCAGGCTCTTGCACACATGTGACGCACAAACATACATGCAGACAAAATATATATACATAAAAATTTTTTTAAATAATTACAAGTAAAAGAAAATAAATAGGTAAAAGGAAAAACTAACATCATCAACAAAAAGACATACTGGAGAGAGAGTTCTGTAGTTAAGAACATGTGTTGCTCTTAGAGGACCCAGGTTCAGTTCCTAGCATCCACACAAGTGGCTCATGATGATCTGTAACTTGAGTTCCAGGGACCCAACATCCTCTTCTGACCTCATGGGTAGAGACACAAATGTGGTGCGCGAGCACACACACAAAACAAAATAAACCTTACAAAAAGAAAGCCTCAATTATCAAATATAAGTTCACCCAAAAGCAGCCGCTGTTTATAGGAACCACCTGTTGTTAAGTACTAATGACTGAATTTCAAAGCATACAAGACCCTTTCATAAGCTATATTTGCTTATGTATAGTTACTGTAGGAGAGCTCAATTGCTATTTCAATATTAAGAACACCGTTTGAGAATATCGGGCTGCCACAGTACTAACTACCGGGCCCCTGGCTGCCTCTGCCCCATTAGTCTAACCAGCCCTTAGCTGTTGGTCAGCAGCACATGTGCTGTCGGCATTATGAACCAAATAGATTTACGAAAAATGGCAAAGACAACTAATGAGGAAGCAAAGATGCCACCAGCAAGGACGGGGCTGTTCCTTACAGGAAGCAACCCAGTTCAGGAGACACACCGCATCCACACTCACCTTTCCCACCCAGCCCCAAAACACAAGTTTCAAGTGCAGCTCATTATTGAGAGGGTCAAAAGACAGCATGTCGACTAGGTTCTGTACTTAACCTCTGGGTGCACAAACCACTTTGAAGATGTAAGTGTTCTATAGACAAAGTAATAAAAGGCGTCCACACACAGGCGGTAGAATCCCAGCCTTTGAGAGCAAACAGGAAGAACCATGGCTGCTTCAGAGCCACTTAAGTCCAACTCCTCCCCCACGAAATGCTGTCCCCCAAACAGTTAAAGAGCTTGTCCTGTGTCAACAGTAAACCAGAAGGGGACTCAGGCAAGAAATAGCAACTCATGACTGAATAAACTCACAATTTTCTTATACAAAGAAAGGTTCCACCACTTTTGCTACTATAGTAGGAAAAAAAAATGCTGCTGAGACCCAGAAGGAATTGACATAAGTATTGTTTCAGAAACTGGAAGGCACTCACCGTGTTCCACAAACACATTGCAGTGTGGGCCCCCATGCCTCGAGGAGTCCCTCTTCCCTGCCCCTTTGATAAAATGCAGGGCGGGCAAACTAGGCCTTCTTTGGTCCCCAAGAACTTTTCCAGGCTGCTGCCCCATAAAGCAGTGGTAGGCGCCCCTTTCCAGAAGAGGGTTCAGTATCTTTCAGAATGGTCCGTGGGGGTTGGAGGCAACAGTAGTCACCCAGAACTTCACACCACACCGACTGGGATCAGTAACTTGGGTCAATCACAGACAAGACAACTTTCACGAGAAAGGGAAGCTGGGTTTGGGATTCACACATGAAAACAGGAGTCTGGAATTCTTTTCCAAGGTAATCAGTTTGAAGTCATGAAACCACAATGCCACCCAATAGTTTCTTGAATCTAAGTCTATGTTGCCGGCCGAGGAACACTTTCTTTGCAAGAGGAAAACTTTAGATAAAAATATTCACGGGGAAGTCAGAAAGGGGCCAACAGTACTGAAAGTCATTTCAACTCCCCAGCGCGATGGAAACGTTGAGCTTCTTTTATGTTCTCTGCAATCTTTCCTGTGGAAGTCAACCAATCCCCTATCTCTGTCTCTCCAACTTGTAACAAATTTCCTGCCGCTCTCACTTCCCTGCCCCGGTCTCCGGAAAAAGACACGGGTCACACAGATCTCATCGAGAGCTTGCTCTCCACTCTGCCGAGAAGGAATGCATGACCAGCAACTTTTAAGTCCGCTTTTTAAAAGGCCTGTGAAACCAATCCAGACTTTTCCTTTGCATTAAAGTTTTGGGCTGCACTGTGACCAATGGGACTGTAGGTGACATTGGAAGAAGTCAGAACATCGGAGGCCGGCGGAAGCAATCTGGGAGGACCCCCGGAGATCTCTTGACAGCAGGGAGATGATTTGAATGAGGGGCTCCGTGGCAAACTTGGGGTTGAAATCGAGAGAAAGGCGGCCTGGGAGTGAGAAAGAGACTTCCCAGGCAGGGCACGGGCAGCTTACTCGGGGGCGACGCTCCTCCTCGGCAAACAGGGTGTCCCAGGTAGGGAGAAAGTGAGATCACTCTGGGTGTCCTAGAGCCAGAGCAGGGCTATGGGGGACGAAGGACTCCCACAGTCCCGAACAGAGAGGCAGCCACAGGGAAAGAGGCCCGGCGCCTCAGCTGCCCCGAGCCCAGGGGTCTCTACCCGAGACACCCCTCCCCCGGCCCTGGCCCCGGCCTCTGCCGCCGCCGCCGAGCAGTCACATGCCCAGCTCTGCCGAGAAACCCGGCTTCTCCAGCCAGTGGGGGTGTGTGCCGCGGACGGGCTCCTCAGCCGCGGGACCCGGCACCCGGTTCCAGCTCCGACGACTCTCAGTGATAGACACCGACCCCCGAGGCCGCCATAATGGATTACGAGCCGCTCCACAACGAGGCCAGGCCCTGCCCCCGGTCCCGCCCCCAGTGACGCCGAATTCCCGGAGCGAGGTCCAATAGGCCACCGGCGCCGGTCTCCTACACGCGGCCGCACCTTCGGGTTCCAGCCTCACTACCTGCGACAGCCCGGCTCCGCACGACCTTTTAAAGGTAGCTTTTCTGAGCTCAAGGTGAGCGATGAGGAAGCGCCCGCCCCTTCTGCTTTATCATTGGTCTTCGATAACCAGCGATAACCCTCACCACCATCCAATTGGCCAGTGAGCGCGAGAGCTGACAATAAGCTGTGAGCGGTGCTAAGGCGGGAGGGGGTAGGGAGTAGGGGTGAGGGGAATGCTGGGACTTGTAGTCCCGACGCCCATAGGCTGCTCGCTGAGGCCCAAGCCTCCAGCTCCCATAGCTACAGAGCTGGCCCCGCCTCCTTGGAGCCGGTGGACTACGGTCAGCCGAAGTCTTCACTGCTCTAGTAGCAAGACCGCAGGCGATTCAGAGACAGGGGAAAACTACGGATTGGAGTTTTCCAGAACCGGAGTTGGATTACTTCTTTGAGCTTCTTTCGGGGAGAAACTTTGGCTCGCTCCTAGCGTTAGTTACATCCTCATCACTTAGGAAAGGCCCAAATACAGGAACCTGTATTGAGAAAGCAAGCATCAATGGTCCTTTGGGATAGGAGGTTGAAGAAAGTTTGTTCAGAGTATGCCAGGCTCTGGATGTTTGTTCTAGTATGAATCCTTTCACAGGTGAGACTCACGTTCTCCTAAAACTCGAAGGCAAAACTTGTCCAGATTATTAGACCTCAAAAATCTGAAAATTTACCCCACACCTGTGAAAGTTCATCCTCTGGTCCCCTAGTCTTCATTGTCCCTATTACCGGGACCCATTTCTAAAGGCACTCATCACAGCACTCACGCCGTCTGCACTTTTACATTAAATACTTTCCCGCATGCAGTGTTGTTCTCACAACAGATGGAAAAGCATTCATAGCTGTGGTTTAAGAGCCCCCCTCCCTCCTTTTTTGTTTGGGGGGGGTTGGTTGGTTGTTTTGTTGTTGTTGTTGTTTTGTTTTGTTTTTCGAGACAGGGTTTCTCCGTGTAGACCAGGCTGGCCTCAAACTCAGAAATCCACTCACCTCTGCCTCCCAAGTGCTGGGATTAAAAACGTGCACCACGCCGGGCAGTGGTGGCGCACACCTGTAATCCCAGCACTTGGGAGGCAGAGACAGGCGGATTCCTGAGTTCGAGACCAGCCTGGTCTACAGAGTGAGTTCCAGGACAGCCAGGGCTACATAGGGAAACCCTGTCTCAAAAAAAACCAAAAAACAAAACAAAACAAAACAAAACAAAAAAAAAATGAGGCAGATCTGTGCTTCCAAAAAAAAAACAAAAACGTGCACCACCACTGCCTGGCTGGTTGAAGTGTCCTTTAAAAGTCACTTGTTCAAAAGCATGGCTTTTCTACTAAAGCACTCAGTACCAAGTAATTGTTCAACAAAGAAAGAAAAGAACATTTCTATTAGTAAAGACAGTCACAGGGCTGGGTGATAGTGGCCCACACCTTTAATGCCAGCACTAGGGAGGCAGAGGCAGAGAGATCATTAGTTTGAGGCCAGCCTGGTCTACAGTTCAAGTTGCAGGACAGCCAGGGCTACACAGAGAGACCCTGTATTAAAACAAAACAAAACAAAAAAAAAACCCAGAAACAAAACAAAAGTCAGTTGAAATACTGTGAAGCAAATGAAAATTTGTGCCCAGATTTAGAACTGGAATTTATAAATTCACTCAGAATAATTTGATTGTCGCATTATTTGAAATACAGTTAAGCTTTCTCTTAAACTGCCAGTCTCCAAAGGGTGCCCCCGCCCTTCCCTGGTTATTTATCCACACTCACCCTAATAACTGTATGATTTTTATTTTGAAAAGTTTTTTTTTTAATCCCTGCCCCTGCTTTAACCTTTGCCTTTCCCACCCACATTCTTCGTTCTCTGGTTGAACTTTAAATGAACAAGCAAGTTGCAAGTTTTTAAAAGACTTTTTATTTACATACATGTATGTGTGCTTGACTGAGTTTATGTGCACCACTATCATGTCTGTGGCTAACAGACTTCTAAAGGGCATCAGAACCCCTGGACTGGACATGGTTCTGAGCTAGACACCAAACCCAGATCATCTGCAAGAGTAAATGCTCTTGACTGGACCACCCTTCAGCACCTCAAACCGCAACTCTTCAATAAATAGTTCTCGAACATTAGTTAGTTTGGGCTTTGGAAAGATTTCCAGCCCAGGCTGTTAATCTGAGAGTGCCCTTGCAATTCTGATCTCTGCAACCAACCAGCTCACAAGGATCAGGGTTACAGGTATGTTCTACTAAACCTGGCTTAAACAGTGCTAGGGATAGAACCTAGAGCCTCAAGAATGCTAGGCCAGGACCCTACCCAAGTGGCTACGCCACCAGTCGTGGCAACAAGCACCCATTTCCTAAGCACCTGTTCCTGCTGCTGGCACACACAACTGAACGGTGTTTCTTACTCTTGGGGAATACAAACGCAGAAACAGGCAGTGAGCTGGCAAAGCAAGCAGTGGTCCAAAGACCTGCTTGGGAGCTGCAGAGATGCTCAGCTCTTAAAAGCACTGGCTGCTCTTCCAGAGAACCCAGGTTTTAATTCCCAGCAGCCACATGGTAATTTACAACAATGTAACTCCAATTCCAAGAAATCTGATACCCTTGCTTGGCCTTGAGGAAGGACCTGGCACACCACGTGGTACAGACATACAAGCAGACAAAACACCCATACACCCTTAGAAATACAATCAGTCTCAGTGCAGCAAACTACACTCTTAGGTCCACAGCCTTCCAGTTATTTTATGATACGTTCACACCCGGATTTGGCACCCTCTTAAAGCTGATCCATCCTTCACTCAATTGCCTGGGGTTCCTGTCATTTTTTCCTCTAAATTGGTTTCCTCACCTAAAAGCAAGGGACATTGCTACTTACTGTCTGGTAGCCTCACTTTACCCTTGGTTCCCCAGCCTCAGAGCTGCCTCGTCCTCACTGCAGGGCGGTGCTGGAACCTTCTCCCAAACCGTCAGTGTTCACACACCCCCTTTTTTTATATGCTTTTTTTTTTTTTTCCAGAGACAGGATTTCTCTGTGTAGCCCTGGCTATCCTGGAACTCACTCTGTAGACCAGGCTGGTCTCCAACTCAGAGATCTGCCTACCTCTGCCTCCCTAGTGATGGGATTAAAGGCGTGCGCTGCCGCCACCGCCGCCGCCACTGCCGCCACCACCACCACCACCCAGCTTATCTGTTCCTCCTAAAGATTTTTGACTGACTTCAGAAGCTGTCAGGACAGCCTACATCTCCTGGAAATCTGTTCCTGGGGTTTTTCTTTGATCTCCTTCATTCTCTTGGCCAAGTTTATCATATTCTGCAGCTAAACTCCTCCTGTTTCTTAGTATACTGTTTGTTCAGACCAATGCATGGATGCTTATACTGCAGGGTAGTGAAGGACTGGACACCGAGTCCTGTGTGCTCTGGTCCTGAGCTTCTTTCCTTCTTCACCGGCTAACGACGGTGGGTGGGAATCATCTTCTTTTGAGACTAAAAACCTTTCACATTCTGCTAGCTCTCTTTGGACCCCAGCAACCAAGGTACACCAGGATGTCAGCGTGGCTATTCTTCATTCCTTCCTTCTTACAGTAACGACCTGAAGCACGCCGACTGGCATCCACAGACCTGCACTTCCGCTCCCCACTTCTCCCTGGTCTCTCACAGGATGCCCCTTACTCTACAGCAGGTGCACTGCGGGCCAAGACATCTTGCTTCATGGGAAAACCTTGTCTGTTGTTCCCACCACTGATTCTGACCACATAACCCTCCACTCCTCACCCAGAGCATTAGCTACTTCTGTGGCCGTGCGCTTCTCACAGAAAGTGTAACACTCGGGTTGGAGAGATGGTTCAGTGGTTAAGAGCACTGGCTGCTCTTCCAGAGGTCCTGAGTTCAAATCCCAGCAACCACATGATGCCCTCTTCTGGTGTGTCTGAACACAGTGAAAGTGTACTCACAGATATAAAATAAATATCTTTTTTTTAAAAAAGTATGAAGCTAAGCCGGGCGGTGGTGGCGCACGCCTGTAATCCCAGCACTTGGGAGGCAGAGGCAGGTGGATTTCTGAGTTCGAGGCCAGCCTGATCTACAGAGTGAGTTCCAGGACAGCCAGGGCTACACAGAGAAACCCTGTCTAGGGGTGTGGGGTGTGTGTGTGTAAATGAAGCTTGTGTTCATCATCCACTTTAAAGAGTTTCTGGTGACTGCTGGCTGGGAAGGAGATATTCAGCCACCTTGACCCAGCTGACTGCCTAGGAGGCACCATGACGAACGAACAAGACACACTACTTAACGCTGGAAAACCTTTAAGGGTTCAAACTGCAGACTGCAGAGCGCAGCAAGTATCTGACAGAATGGTAAACCAATGGGTTTTGGTTGGTTGGTTGGTTTTTATTTTTGTTTTGTTTTGTTTTTTTCAAGACAGGGTTTCTCTGTATAACCCTGGCTGTCCTGGAACTCACTCTGTAGACCAGGCTGGCCTCGAACTCAGAAATCCGCCTGCCTCTGCCTCCCAAGTGCTGGGATTACAGGCGTGCACAACCACACCTGGCTTTTTTTTTTTTTTTTTTTTTTTTTTTTTTTTTTTTTAAAGAAAGGGTTTCCCTGGGTAACAACCCGGCCCTCCTGGAACTCATAGAGGACCATTTGTCTCTGCCCAGGGCTAGAATTAAAGGCATATATATGCCACTGCAGCCCAGCTTTAAACCAATGTTTGATGCATCTTGTACAGCTCATATAACTTTCATTAAAAGTGGTTCAACTCAATCTAATTTTGTCCTTACTTTCATAAAGCAAAGCTCAGTAACAAAATCTAGCTTATTCTTACACCAACTATAGTTACAGTTACACTTACCAACTGTGCCCTCTGGTGGGCTATGAAAGAACATATCCAGTGAAGATGCTTTTGAACCTCTACAGAGCTGTCCTGAAGCAGTCACTTCAGTGGGAGAAACAGGAAGGTCAAAGGTGTTGACGTGACTCGGGCCCCTTAGGAGGTGGACAACCTGGAAACTTGTGAAATTTGAGACAGGCAAGCCCACCTGAAGTTGCAGAACAAACTCAGGGAATCCAGTTATCTGCGGCTCCCTCAAACGTAGGTTAAATTAGAAGTGTCAACCACAACGCTGTCTCAGAAGCACACACACACAGCTGTCTAGCGACTGGTGCTATGTGATGATTAACCTTGATTGTAAATGTGATAGGATCTGGAATCACCATGGAAACAACCTCCAGACTGTCGTACTGCCGAAGTGGGCGAGGTGGGAAGAGCCACCCTAACTGGGCAGCACCATTTCACTGGCTGGAGTTTGGGCTGGGTACAAAAGAGAAAGCCAAGCACAGGCACTCAGTTTCCTGATGTGGATACGTGACCAACTACCTCACGTGACACCTGTTATGTTAGGTGAATTAGCTCCAGACACCACTATACTCGGTAGATTGACATTGTTGTTAAAAAAAAAAAAAAAAGCCAGGCATATCTTAACCCCGGCACCTAACAGAAGCAGGTGAGAGGGGAGTCTCTTATGAGCTTGAGGCCAGCTTGGTTAACATAGTGACAGCCAGGTAGAAAGGAAGTTGGAAGGGGACTTGCTGGAGGTTCAGGAGGAGTTGGGCCTCAAGGTGGGGGATGGACAGGATCAAAGTATACCATATACATTTATGAAAAGATTTTTTGTTGTTTGGGGATTTTACTTTTGAAACAGGGTTTTCTCTGTATAGCCCTGGCTGTCTTAGAACCTGCTCTGTAGACCAGGAGGCACAGAGATCCACCTGCCTCTGCCTCCTGAGTGCTGAGATTAAAGGTCTACTACCACTGCCCAGCTGTTTCGGTTTTTTTTGCAACAGGGTCTCTGTGTAACCTTGGCTATGTAAACCAGGCTGGACTTGAACTCAAGAGATCCACCATACCCAGCATCCAAACAAATTTTTAAAATGTTCATTAACTAGGTCATTGCTCTGTGACGCCTTTGCCTAGTAGTGTAAACAAGGCCCTAGGTCCCAACCCTAGCCCTAGCAAAAATGTTTTGGTCCAGTTTAATGGCTCTGTGGGTAAGAGTGATTAGTGCCAAGCCTGATGCCCCTGTGTCCCACCCACATGGCAGGCCAGAACTGACTCCTCCCAGTGGTCCTGACTTCCCCACACATGCACATAAGCAAACACGAAGGGAAAACCAATCACGTTAACTGAGAACGTGTAATGGGTACCATCTTTGGTAATGTTTAGTGAGCTACTCTGTAGCCCAGCTTATACTCACCCCCTGCTTCGGCCCCATATGGATCACAGGCCTGCGGTACCATCATATGCTACCTTATGACAGCTGGCACCATCACAGGGAGACAAAGCACAGAAACTGGCACTCTACACCGAGGACTTGGATCTGTCTCTCAAATTATTATTAAAAAGTTAATACATCACCATGTCAATTACACATAAACTTGGCTTTTTCCAATCTGTTTTTCAGCTTTCTTGTCAGAACATCAAAATCCACTATTGGAGTTGGGTGGTGGTGGTGGTGGCGGTGGTGGTGGTGGTGGTGGCAGCGGCGGCGGCGGCGGCGGCGGCGCACGCCTTTAATCCCAGCACTTGGGAAGCAGAGGCAGGCGGATTTCTGAGTTTGAGGCCAGCCTGGTCTACAAAGTGAGTTCCAGGACAGCCAGGACTACACAGAAAAACCCTGTGTGTGTGTGTGTTGGGGGGGGGGGGGACAAAACAAACAAACAAACAAAACACTATTGGCCCAGAATATTCATTCTGTTATGAGCAATGGTTCAGCTTCTTACAAATCACTCTCCCAGGCAGGAAAACACAAGAGACCAGTTCCTGCTGGTGGGCATGCTGGAGGAGGACCTGAGATGCTAAAGAAGCAGCTCATACACAAGGGGAAGGAAGCCCAGAGAGAGGGTATGGATCCCTCAGACCTGTGAGCAGAAGGAACACACGGTGGGACTCAGATTCCAACAGAGGCTGCTGGCTCCCTTTATTCTCACAGCCACTTGACTCTGGCCTAACTCCGCCACCTTCACTGCACACTTGTGCATTAGAGGAGACAGAGCTGAAGTGGAAAGAGATCATTAGCACTGGCACTGTCATGTCTGTCTTTGGTTTTCTTTTTTTTCCAGGGTTGGGGTAGAGCTGGAAATTGAACCTGGGAACCTGTACATGTTAGGAAGTGGTCCACCCCCGAGATCTATCCCCAGCCTACCATGTTTTCTACCAGACAGTTTCATGGGGCATTACATTGTATGGTGTGATGATTGGAAGTCATAAATTCTCCAAGTTATTCCAAGAGAAGTCATCAGGCTGGGACGCTGTGCTCTGAAAGACCTAAAACTACCCCTTGTACTGGGACCCAAGTGCCCAAACCCACCATTAACTTCCCCCTAGCTTTGTCTCAGAACAGGAGAGGACAGGCCTGGCTCTGCAGCCTGCTGCAGGAGGGGGATATGTTTGTCACACCCTCCCTAGGGACCACATGGCAGACTTTTCACTCCCAAAACTGATCCAGAGAGGTGCACAGTCCCGTCCGCCAGCTCTCGGCCTCATCCCTCCTGGTCCAAAAGCCTCTGGCGTGTTTCCAGCATGATCTCCTCCATTACTTCTGGTTTTAAGATATCTTTGATCTGAAGAAAAAGAAGGAAGCCTGGCTAGCACACACCCTCTGCCTTCTGCACGCCATCAGCGATCGAGCAACCACCCAATCCCAGCTCCAGAGCCAGCTTAGAAACCAGCCAGCAAGGTGCTCTCAGAGAGCTGACCACAGAGCTGTTCTGTCAGTCATCAGATGGCACCTGAGGGCTGGAGAGATGGCTCTAAGGTAAGAGCACTGATCACTCTTCCAAAGGACCTGGGTTCAATTCCCAGTACCCCCATGGCAGCTCACAACTGCTAGTCACTCCAGTTCCAGGGGATCTGATGCTCTCTTCTGGCCACCTCGACACTAGGCATGCACATGGTACACATGCAGGTAAAACACCCAGACACAAAATTATTTTGTAATCAAGAAAATCTTTCTGTTAATGTTAGAAGGAAAAAAAAAAATGGGCTGGAGAGATGGTTCAACTGTTAAGACCACTGACTGCTCTTCCAGGGGTCCTGAGTTCAAATTCCAGCAACCGCATGGTGGCTCACAACCATCCGTAATGAGATCTGACACGCTCTTCTGGTGTGTCTGAAGACAGCTACAGCATTCTTATATATAATAAATAAATAAATTTTAAAAAATGGGCTGGAGAAATGGCCCAGTTAAGGGCACTGATCTGCTCTTCCGAAGGTCCTGAGTTCAAATCCCAGCAACCACATGATGGCTCACAACCATTGGTAATGAGATCTGATGCCCTCTTCTGGTGTGTCTGAAGAAAGCTACAGTGTACTTACATATAATAATAAATAAATCTTTAAAAACAAAAAACTCCCAAGAAGATGGCTGAATTTGGGGACAGGCATGATAAATGTAGAAAGCTATTATGGTAAAATATCCTCTCTGGCATCCCCATCCTAAGTCAAATTCCTAGCATAGGGCTAGACTTTGAGAATACTGGAAATATCTCAGGAACTTCTCAGGGACTCGTTACGGTGGCCTCCAGGCCAGTTGCTGCCTGGGGTATGCGAAGGGAAGTGGAACACTGAGAAAGAGACACAGGAGCAGCTCACAGGCAGGGAGGGGCGCCTGGGTACCTGATGCGCAAGGGAGGCCTCATAGCAGTACAGGATGCTGGTGTCGTACAGCATCATTCTCTGGGTTACCAGCAAGACAACACAGTTCCGAAGCCGGGAGATCACCTCGCGATCACTAAGGGCCACCGGCTACACAGGGACAAAAGGGGAAAGGAAAAAATACAAACAGGATCCAAATAAGCCAACAGTCCCAGAAGCCACAGAAGAGAGAAGTCACAACTCCACCGTGGAACTTCCTGTCTCCAAAACAACAAACTGTGCAACTGTTTATTTTTTTAAATGTGTACATGAACAACTTCAGGTATGCATATACTCATGAGTTCAAATGCACGTGGAGGCCAGGGGCCAGCCTTGAGCATCATCCTAAGAATGTCATCCACTCCTTTGACACGCACCATCTTCCCGGCAAGCCCCAGGGATCCTCCTGCTTCCACCTCCTCAGCGCTGGGATCACAGTACACCAACACACCTGACATTGTCACCCGGGTTCTAGAGTTTGAATCCGGGTCCTCCTGCTCACAATGTAAATGCTTTAGCAACTGAGCCATCCCCGCGGGCCCCTGTTACCTCTGCAGTGGCTGTCTGACAGTTACCCTGCAACTTTGCAATGTTCACCAGCAAAACTCAAGTTCAGAGCCACCGAGTCTGTCTCTTCAGGGAAGAGGAGACTCTTCATGAATACTCTGTAGCCCAGGCTGTTCTGCAGGCAGTACACCAGACAGGGAGTGAGCAAACCTTGAGCTGCACTGCAGGCATCTGAGCTCACACAGGTGGCCTCCCAGGACACCACCGCTGAGATGCTGCGACATCTTTGTGAGTGCACTCACAATGCTCTACAGTGAGACTCACCTCACACGGCACTTCTCAGAAAGCATCCTAGGTGCACAAGACCACTGACCCACTCAAAGGGAACAGGGCTCAGTGGGTGAAGGCGCTGGCTCAATGCCAAAACGACGCTCACTCACCTCCAGGTTGGCAAGGAAGCCCCCGGCATCCTCGTCCTTGTGCTCAGGTGTCGGGTAGATCCAGATGAAGCCGTTGTTACCCAGAATCACCGAGGCACCACATGGCAAGTCATGGAAATGAGTCTTCTGTCTTTTCACCAGGGAAGGCGAGACCTGGACTAAAACTCCCTGACCTAGCTAAAGAAACAGACCATAAGATAGGCAGAGCAGCACGTGCCTATAACCCCAGCACTTGGGAGGACAGCCTGGGCTACATGAAACCGTCTCAAAACAAGCAAAAGGGAAATGTATCAGAAGCCAGGTAGGGGGAGCACAGCTTCTGAGAGGCTGCGGCAGGAGGCTCACTAATACCTGGCCAGCTGAGCTATCTAGTAAGACATCCCCACGCCCACCCTGCAGGAAAAAAAAAAAAAAAAGCAAGAAACAATCAGTGAGATGAGTGCAACTAGGCTTCAAAATACACAGCCCGTGTGTCCCACCGCTGTCCTTCCGATGGACACTGCAGACACCCACTGCAGACAGCATGCACTTTACAGAAAACATCTCGAAAACATCTCTGGTCCACAGCTGTTTACACATCACAGAGGAGGTGGAAGTCAGGTAGGCAAGACGGTGGTAAAGGCACGTGCTGTCAGGCCTGACAGGCTGAGCTCAACACCCAGAGCTCACGTCTTAAGAGATAACCAACTCCTACAAGATAGCCTCTACGTCGTGGCGCACGCCTTTAATCCCAGCACTAGGGAGGCAGAGGCAGGCGTTTTTTCTGAGTTCAAGGCCAGCCTGGTCTACAGAGTGAGTTCCAGGACAGCCAGGACTTTACAGAGAAACCCTGTCTGAAAAAACCAAAAGAAAAAAAAAGAAGAAGGGAGCTGTCAATACTCCATCACTTCCCTTTGCCCTCTAATCCAGAGCAGGTAGGCTGGCCATTACAGAAACTAGAGCCAATGAGGAGTCTATCACTGCCACATATCTACTCCATGACTCTAGTTTGGAACTTAACCTCAAATTCCCATGCCACCCATAAGATGTGGTCCAGTGGATTGGCAAAACCATGCCAGGTCTTGACAGGTCAGTCCACATACAATAAGAAAGTGTCTACAGCACCAGGCTGGAGGTCAGCACACACCCCCTAACTACTTCAAGTACATGTTCAAGAACATGGTGACAGTTGCCACTTCATTAAAGGACACTGCTTTTTTACTCTTCTCAGAAAATAATGAGCCAAGAAACAAAGATCTCCTACTGTGTCCTAAGAAGCATGCTATCTAAAATAAAACTCAATAATGGAACCCCACAGAAGCAGGCAAAATTCATATAGAGGCTGAGATGAGAAATCCATCTCTGGTCGCACTATGTTGACAGCACTGTAGACATGGTTCTACAGACATGCAGCCAGCCTTTCAATGCGGGGCTAAGCATCTCCCAGAAAGAACAGAGACTCAGAGCCATGAGCAGAGGGGCTCTGCCAGAAGAGGCTCCTCAGGAGGAAAGGGATTTAGGATACCAATCACCCTGCACTGCCACAGACAGCAGGAGTCCCCTATCCCACAGACCACAAGTCCTAAATAACTGGGTTCTGCGTTGCTTTTTGTGCTAAGATGGGGGTTGCAGGAAGAGGTAGTCTCTCTGTGTAACGCATGCTGGCTTCCAGTTGTAATTCACCTACTTCAGGCCCATGACCCCACACCCAGCTAACTACCAGGTCTTTAGGTCAGCATGCCGGGGAGCTACCGGGATTCAGAACTGAATTTGAGGCCTCAAACCCGACTTACCTTTCCGTACTTCAGGCTCCTCGTGTGCAGAGAAACCGCTCCATCCGAGAACACCGCCTGGACCTCCGCCTACTCATGTGATGAAGGAACAACGGTAGCGACGTTGGCAACCCACGCTTGTGCCACCTGCCTGCAGCCCGTTTCCCCCTCACGTCACCAGCGGGTCACTCTGGCCATCTCTGATGGACCTCTATAGACAATGTCACTATGACCTCAGCTTCCCCCGGTTGACAAGAGTATCTTGATACAAACAACCTTTTCGTGGATACATGTTCACATGATTTACATCATCAAGTGGACACCTGCCATCAAGCCCGTGAGCTGAGCTCTATCCCTCAGTTCAAGGTAAAAGAGAACCAACCCCTGTGCATTGTCCTCTGACCTCCACACACAGCGATCACACACAACTATGATCAAATAGTTTTTAAAATAAACAAAGAAAATTTGGGTCCACATTTTCTTAATTTGGACACAGGCAGTCTGCAGGCAAGAATGATGGTCTATGCTGACATTCCAGTACTCAGGAATCTGAGGCAGGAATTGTGTGTATTTGAGCCCAGCCTGGGGTACACAGTGAGTTTCAAGACAGCCTGGGCTACCCTTTTTAAAAAGAAAGCAAAGACCATTGGATCTTCACCATGAATCACAAGTTACAAAACCCCGGGCATCGTTCTGAGCTAAGGAAAATGAGTGCAGGGCAGCAGAAACCTGAACATGTCACCCCGGGCTCAGGCCCTGCAGGGCTCTGTTCCCCAGGCCAGACAGAGTACAAGCACGCTCATAGCTCTGTGGGAGAGAGAGAATGAAGGGTGCAGGATACACTGATGAGGTCGCCTTCCTGCAAGAAGCCTCTCATGGCCAGCTCATCCTCCGCAGACCTTCTCCTCTGAAACACAGAAGCAGGAGCCCATGACACAGCCCCTCACAGGAAGGGCTCACCCCCCCCCTCCGCCCCCCACTTGCTCTCTGCTTGAAGCCAACCATGGCATGGTACTGCAACATGAAGAATTATGACAAGAGGCAGCCAGAACTGCTGGGGAGTGAGGGAGAGGACAGTGGCTCTCCTCAGCGGACCCTCCTCCGAGCTGACAGGTGACCGAGCCTGTCTCCCCGCTCACCCAGCACACTTCACACCAGGCTCTGTCTCTGCTCACAGATGTCCCTTCACCTCACTCCGAGGCTCCACTATGAACAACTGCTCTCTGGCGCCTGTGCTTCCTCCTTATCTCCTATCTTCCGCTGCCCATCTATAAAGCCCTTGAGGGACTCAGCTGTGCATCCATTAATCAGGCACTCTCCACAGGACCCAGCTCAAGGAGCCTCTCCAAAATATATGACAGATTGAACCAGGGTATGGACAAAAGCCTGTCACTGTCTGCAATAACCAAGTGCCATTCAAGTCACTGAAAACTAAGGACCAGCAGGGCACAGTGGCACACGACTTTAATACCAGCATTTGGGAGGTTGAGGCAAGAAGACATTTGTGAGTCCAGGCCAGCCCTGTCTTCATAGTGAGTTCCAGGCCAGGCTATGCAGAGAAACCCTATCTCAACCCCAACCACCCCACACTCAAAAAGAAAAAAAAGCAAACCCTTCAAGAGAAGCCTTCCCTGTGCAAGACTGGGCACCAAGAAAGGAAATCAGCACTGAGATCCTAAGGTCCAGGAGCCTCTTCCCAGCTCCCTCCTGGGAGCCCACTCCATGGGTGTTTCTGGTCTTACTGCACACTAGCTGCTGCCCGTGTTGAGAGCACAGGGCCAGGACCGCCCTCATGTAAAGCAGACTTCTCAGGTGGAGCAAAGGCCCACAGCCCACCCGGGCCAGTTCCAGGGCAGGCGAGCACTCACCAGCTCTCCTCCAGGCAGGTTCATAGATGAGAGGAGCAGGACGGAGTCCAGCCTGGAATTGGTCTCCACCTTCCACCTCTTCTGCTGAACCTGAGGGAATAAATGTGGGACAGCATCGCACACCGGCCCAGAAACAGAGGGCCCTCTTCACACTCTCACAGAACGAAGGCCCCAGCCCTGAGCCTCCAGCCTCCTTCACCTTGTGAACACTGACTTTACCTCTGTGATTCTCCCCACAACAATGTCTCCGACTTCTCCATTGTATCTGCAAGAGAAAACAGAAGCTTACCCAGTAGCGGGCGGGCTGGCAGAACAAACAGAAGGGACCCAATAAGCATCTTTTTTTTTTTTTTTTAAATAAGCATCTTTTTTTAGCATATGGGTATGATTACTGTTTAGACCTGGGAACTTCAGGATCTCTTCAGTGTTTATTTCATTAGCTATCCTTAAAGCAGTTGCTCATTGTACGCTGTGACATCTCCACACTGCCTGCCTGGCTCAGACACTTTGCCGGTCCCTCACCCTGATTCCAAGGATGGACTTCTCATTATTAAGGCCCAGGCACTGGACTGTGTCTCCCTTCTGCTCAGAGCTCCTTCAGTTACAGTGAGCTCACTGAGTTTTAAGAGTGAGAGGCTGGGCATGGTGGGAAATTACCCACAATCCCAGTGCGTGGGGGGTGAACTCACAAAGCCCTCTGATGTGCAAATGGCTCTTGAGCACTTGTAGGTAACAACTCGGGGTGAACACTGCTCCCCCTTCCCATGGCAAACTGCTCGCTCCCTCTCACCCCAGCTCAGGAAGTACTCACGCCACCCAAGCTTGGGCCAAAATCTTGATTCCTGTCACACTCTGGGATGAGCCAGCACAAATCCGGCTGAGGGAACCTTTGTTTCCCTGTATGAGGGAAACAAAGACATCCAGACTGGAAGCTAGGAAACTCTGTTAATTATCCTTAAGGACATCAGTTACTGCAATGCCCTTCGAAAACTAAAGTATACAGAGGAGCTGGCCACTGCTGAGGGCTGTGCCTGCTCTCACTTGGTCATTTGTCAGAATACAGTCCCCTAGTCCAGTTCCCTAAACATGCCCTGTCCCCCTTCACTGTCTCCATGACAACCACGCAAATGACTAAGACACACATCAGATCACCTTTCTTCTACTTGATCCCTTCCGAGGGCTTCCGTTGACACATTATGAAACCCGAATCCCCTCGGTCACTGCCAGGCAGGTGACCCCCTGCCCAGCGCAGCCCCGCTCACCTGACCACTCAGTCCCAAGCCCATTGGCTTCCCTTCTGACTGACCTTTAGGAGCTTCTTCTAGGTACTCAGTTCTGTGTTTAAGTACTTTACATGTGGCATGTCACTGAAATCTAACAATCCCGAAGCAGTTATTTTCTTTATGATGCAGAAAAGGAGAGTAGCAAGGCTTGGAGGGACCGGGGACCAAGTGACCTGAGGAAAGCTTCGAAGCTCACCCTTCACCCAGTGACCTAGTTTACTTTCTGTTGCTGTGATAGATACTACACCAAGAGCAACCTGAGGAGGAAAGGGTTTATCTGGCCTATAGATTACACTCCATCATCAAGGAAGGCCCGGCAGGAACCTGGAGGGTCTGTGGAGGAACACTGCTGGCTTGCTTTCCAAGGGCGCACGCGCTCTCGCGCTCTCTCTCTCTCTCTCTCTGTCTCTCTCTCTGTCCTGGAACTCACAGAGAGCTGTCTGCCTCTGCCTCCCAAGTGCTAGGATTGAAGGCATGCACCACAATGCCCATTCTCACACAGCGCAGGCCCACCTGCCCAGGGATGCCCCACAGTGTGCTGGGCCCTCCTACATCAACTACCAGCTAAGCAAGTGCCGCCACAGACATGCCCACCGGCAATCCGATGGAGGCGATTCTTCAGTTTTAGGTCCTCCCCTCAGGAAGTGACTCCAGTTTTGTCTCAAGTTGACTGCTGGTGCTCACTGTGACAAACAGGAACATTCAACACAGTGGGCTTGTGACAGGACTAATCTCGATGACATGGGGAAACGGGAAAGGCCTGTGTATAACCCAGAGGCTCTGAGAGAGACAGACAGACAGACAGACAGAGAGATACACACCTTCTGTCCTCACCTGGTTTTCAAGGCTTTGACACAGATCAGCTTGTTCACTCTCTCCACAGAGCCGGCCACAGACGCAATGAGCTTCTCCTCCCCCATGTATGTCCCATGGCCCCTGTGCAAGGACGAGACCACCGAGAAAGGATACCAGCGTTACACCGGAGGTGATCTACAACATCTAGAACACGGTTCTCGAACCGAACAGGCTCGCCCTGCCCCGAGCCTCACACACTCCGCAGAGAACCACAAGGCCGCGGACGACATCTCCATCTTAAAGAAATGTACCCAGTGTCACTTCCCAACGACCTACGTCCACATCCTAGGGAACACAGGGGTCCCCAACTGCTCCTAGTCCAGCCCATTCCCAACTACACCCCTGTTCTTCCCTTCCACTGCATTTACGATTTTCTTGTGGCATTTACTGTTTCTGTTCCCAACTAGATCTTAAACTCCGAGAGGACACGGTTTTCACTTTGGTACCCCAACCACACGGACTATGTTGAACACGTGCTGCAAGTATGAAGGAATGAATCCTAAGACAGCTGCCATCTAATACCTTAAACTAAAGCTTAGAGGCAGCGCTGTAAACACAACAACCTCATTTGTATCCAGAAAGAAAGAAAGAAAGGAAGGAAGGAAGGAAGGAAGGAAGGAAGGAAGAAAAGAGAAAGAAAGAAAGAAAGAAAGAGAGAGAAAAGAAAGAACCAGGTGCAACGGATGACCACACCTTTGAGTTAAGAATTTGGAAGGCAGCTGGGCGGTGGTGGCGCACACCTGTAATCCCAGTACTTGGGAGGCAGAGGCAGGCGGATTTTTCTGAGTTCGAGGCCAGCCTGGTCTACAGAGTGAGTTCCAGGACAGCCAGGGCTACACAGAGAAACCCTGTCTCAAAAAAAAAAAAAAAAAAAAAAAAAAATTGGAAGGCAGCTGGGCGGTGGTGGCGCACGCCTTTAACCCCAGCACTTGGGAGGCAGAGGCAGGCAGATTTCTGAGTTCAAGGCCAGTCTGGTCTACAGAGTGAGTTCCAGGACAGCCAGGACTACACAGAAAAACCCTGTCTCGAACCCCCCCCCCAAAAAAAAAAAAAAAAAAAGAAGAAGAACAAACTACACAAACACTATTTAAAAAAAAAAAAAAAAGAATTGGAGCATCCATTCAGAAGGCAGAAGCAGGTGGATCTCTTGAGCTGTGAATCAGAGCGGTCTACATAGTAAGTTGCAGGACAGTCAGTGCTACATAGTGAGATCCTAGGGGGTGTCGGGGGACACAGACAGCGGGAAGACTGGCTACCTAATGCGGATTTGTCTTTGGTGGTAATACAATGGTGTATTTTGCTCTCCTGACCCACTGTTCACTACCCTACCAATTCCTGTTGTCACCACTGTCTTCCAGGTGGGGATTCCGGCCTTGGCAAAGTGCTACGGCTAAGCATAACAATGGCAGTTGTCCGACTCCAGAGCTGGCCCTAACTACCACAACATATGCTGACTTCTCCTGCCAAGTGTGTACTGTTGGGTGCATCTAGGACAGTATGTTGCCTCGACCCCTGCTCCACCAAAATCACTGCTTCAAAGTCAGACTTGCCGCTGAGGTAACATTGAAAGAGATGACCAAGCCAGCAACCCACTGTTCATTCAGAGGGTTGTAAGAAGGGTCCTGCTCCAGTCCTCCCCGGTTCTCCCTCCCCAGGCAGGCACAAAATGCTTAAGTTTCAGGATAAGGGTAAAAAAAAAGTTCTGGCACTTTAATCCTAGCACTCGGGACGCCATAGATCAAAGGCGGAAATCAGTAACTGACAGAGAAGCATCCAAGATGCAAGGAGTCACAAGCATGAGGCTCGCAAAAGAGGGGACTAGTATGGATGCTCCGATGTGTCCCGGGTAACTCAGTGACTTAGATACAAGGGGACAGGAGGCCTGGGTTCCGGGGCAGCGGGCCACGTGCAGAGAGCTCTGCAGCCCCCTCCTGAGGCCTTGGGACCCCCAAATCCTCACGTACCTCATGAAGCCTGTGTCCGTGGTGATCGTGTCCCCCGGCACCACCAAGTGTTTCTTAGAGTCGCGGCCCAAGCTCTCACTGAGAGGTTTGCGAGCTTTAGGGAGCCTCATCTCCAACGCCATCTTGGCGCCAATGACTTGCGCAGGCGCGGCTCCACACTTGCGCCTCAACTCCCGCCTACCTTCAGAGAAGTGACCAATGGGAATGTAAAGTGTGGCGGCCATGTTGACTATTGGCAACTACTAAGTTAACTAGAGGAAGCGAGGGCGCCAAGCTGCCATGTTTACTATTGGCAAGAAAGCACCTGAGGAATGATGAATTCTCTCACATTGTAAGGGAATATGACATTAGTTTGGTTTGGTGTTTGGATGTCAGTTTTGTGTTTGTTTTTGAGAAAATGCCCCATGTATGGCTGGCCTCAAACTCTGTATAGTTGAGGATAACTCTGCTGAACTCCAGATATTCATACCTCCACCTCCCAAACGCTACGATTACATGAGTTTGAGTAGGTTGTGGTTTTGGTGGTAGTAGTAATGGTGTTTTTTGCATGTGATTGGTTTGTTGATTTATGTGTATAAGCGTTTTTCCTTCATATATGTCTCCATACCACTCAGTATCTGATGCCCGCAGAGGCCAAAAGAGGGCGTTGGAGCCCCCTGGAACTGGAATTATAGATATTTGTGAGCTGCCACATGGGTACTGGGAATCGAGACCAAGTCCTCTGGAAATGTAGCCAGTGCTCTCAACCTCTGAACCACCTCTCCAGCCCAAGTATAGGATTTTTTTAAGATAGTGTCTCATGTCCTCCAGGTTGGTCTCACCCTGGCTGTGTAACCCAGGATGTCCTCCTCCACCCACCTCCCAAGAGCTGGGATGACAGGTGTAAAGCACCATGCCAACCTATATGAGTTTTTACCCAAACTATTCCATTTCATCGTTTAGTTATTGTTGCCCAAGTCTAGAAATTGAGAAATGAACCTTGAAATTGTTGAAATGAACCATCCAACTCAAAACCACTATAATATAATATTCTGTAGGCTATAGATTTAGGACTGAGATGTACAGGAAACACAATCTGAGCAGAAGATAAAGCCCTCTGAATACTGCTCCAAGTGGGCCTTGCATTCCACAGCTGAACTGTCCCTTAGGTCCTGGTGTGGGTCCTCACCTACTGCCCTATGGCTTTAATGTGCTTTAGTAAGGACCTCTTCTGAGTGATGGCACGCGGCTTCTGAAAGATGGCTGTTGTGAAAGTCAGCCACACGTGACAAGCAAATCTACAGGGGGGTATAAACGAAACTTTTATTCTCCTGTTGTAATTGTTGTCTGGGATGATTGCTGCCTTTATTTGCCAACCTAGGTCTAGTTCCGGAAGCTTCAAGACTCCATACAATCTTATCTAGGCCTAAAATGTCTTCAGCCTCTGAATTACTGCTGGATAAGCTCCCCCTTCCTAGTTCTCTCTGAGCTCTGGCTGGTTCAGCTCAGGTGTTCTGGCTCAGACTCCTCTCCCAGCTGACTTATTAGATCTGCCTTTTCTCTCGGCCTCTAAATTCCTCTGCTTGGCCTCAAACTCTAGCAATCTTTTCTAATTGTCTGTATCCTTCTCATTCCATGGCTCATTCTGTCTTTACATGTGTCTCACTTGTTCTCTCTTAAATATGTCTTTGTAAAACTGCCTCGTTCCTCTCTCTCTCTGTGTTGCATTCTCTTAAGTAGCCGGTCCTCTTGAGAGTGGGGCGTATCCTACTCCATCAACTCTTCCTCTGATTTGTCACTCTTTCTGCCACTCAATTAGGCATCACTTTCAAGCATGGGTGCTTCCTTCTTACAAACTAACTTTACCTTCATTGTTTGGGATTAAAGGTGTGTCCTAAGGGCATGTCTGTATTCCAGCCAGAGGGAGTAAAGATGTGTGCCAAGGGCTGAGCCACACCACAACTAGAAACAGGTTCAAATTCCTGTAACACGGAGGCCACATGGCACGCAGGATACAAAGATCTTGCTTAAACTTGATTACACTTGAGTGGATGCTGTTCAGTAGTGGATGGAAGATATGACAGGCGTCTCCTGTGGCTTCATCTGAGCCTCCTGTTTAACAGAGGCATTTCCCCCGGATCCCATCCTTCACTGATCCCCATTTCCCCTGACCCTGCAAGGTTTGAAGGTCACTGAATTTGTTTGTCTTCAGACAAAAAATCTCCCTGTGTGTAGCCCTAGCTAGCCACAAGTTGCTTTGTACACCTTGGACTCACAGGGCTCTGCCTGCCTTTCTTTGCCTCTCAAATTCTGGGACCTCCCGGAAGTGTGCACTATCATGCCTCACCTCAGAGCATCGAATTTCAGCCTCACAGAATCAACATCACAGTTCTCCACTCAAACGGGGGACTCTAAAGGAAACTAAACTATCAGACAGGCCCCACATACGGAGAGCAGGACGTAAGGCAAATCTGGTCCTCCCCTCCTGAAGACGCATCTAGCCAATTGTTTATAATCTCCAAAGGGTCAGCATTCTTTACTCTAACCAACACTCATCTCTACATTTATAAAGAAAACCAACCTTGGGCTAGAGAGACGACTCAGCAGCAAGAGCACTGGCTGCCCTTCCGGAGGTTCTGAGTTCAATTCCCAGCAACCTCATGGTGGCTCACAGCCATCTGTAATGGGATCCAGTGCCCTCTTCTAGTGTCTCTGAAGACAGCTGCAGTGTACTTACATATAATAAATAAATACGGCCGGGCGGTGGTGCCGCACGCCTGTAATCCCAGCACTTGGGAAGCAGAGGCAGGCGAATTTCTGAGTTCGAGGCCAGCCTGGTCTACAGAGTGAGTTCCAGGACAGCCAGGGCTACACAGAGAAACCCTGTCTCTGTGTAGAAACCAAATCCAATAAATACATAGATAGATAGATAGATAGATAGATAGATAGATAAATAAATAAATAAATAAATAATCTTTAAAAAGAGAGAGGAAAAAAAACCCAACCTTGGCAGGAAGTCAGTGACCTGAAGTCACTAAACCGCCAGGGCTTTACCACCCCCACTCCCCCTCAGGCCTGGAGGAAGCCAGCCTGAGCGCAACCGTTGAATCAGCTGTGGCCATAAGAGGGCGATGGTGTCCTTTAAGATCCTACCCAAGCTGCAGGCCTCAGGGAACCTCACTGGTCCAGGTTCATCCTTCAGGGAAAGACTTCCCCCTGCTCATCCTCACAGCAGTCACAGCAGTCACGGCACAGAGCCTGTGGCAGTGAGATGACATTGTGGATAGAGAAGGGAACTGAAGCCCAGGAAGGACTAGAATTCACACAGCACTGGCGGCCAGCCTCATTCCATCTGATACCAATTTTTCCTCAGAGCCCTCACCATGAACCAAACATCTTCCCGGTGCACTCTGGCCCTGTGCTGAGTGCTCACTGCTCCTGTGCTGAGTGCTTACTGTTCCTGTGCTGAGTGGTGCTTACTGCTCCTGTGCTGAGTGCTCACTGCTCCTGTGCTGAGTGCTCTCTGGTCCTGTGCTGAGTGCTCTCTGGTCCTGTGCTGAGTGCTCTCTGGCTCTCTGCTGAGCGTTCGTTCCACAAGGATGTTACTTATATGTAACAGCCCATCCAGGAAGAGGTCATGCTGTGTCCAATGGCTGCTTAGTCTCCAAAACAAACCCAGAGCTGGGACTAGAACTCATCTTTCTACCCAGCTGCTCTCTCTGCTCCACACTTATCCTTTCGGCAGCAAGCAGTAGAGGGGGCACCTAGAAACAGCTGAACATCTGGGATGGAGGGGGCACCTGGAAACAGCTGCACATCTGGGATGGAGGGGGCACCTGGAAACAGCTGCACATCTGGGATTTGGGCTTATTAAACACATGAACTTAAGCTTTGCTTGTTTTTGTTTTTGTGCTTATTTTGCACTTATTTAATAACTTGTGTTTGTGTGTGTTTACATACACCCAGGACAACCTGCAAGAGCAAGTTCCCCTCCACCACTTGGGCTCCTAGGGTCAAAGTCAGGTTGTCGGCCTCCCAGCCAGCCTCCTCCCTACCTCATGCACAAAAGTACAGTCCAGAAGTCCGTGGTTTCAGTGGCAGATCAGGCCTGCTCCATTTAGAGTGCTTTTGTTTAGTTTATGACTAGATGTGTGCATGTGTGTGCAGGTACATGTGTGCAGAGGTCAAAGGTCAGCATTAGGTGCCATCCTCTGTTGTTCCCTCCCTTATTTTTTGAGACTGCAGTAAAGAGACAGCTCCACCCTGTCACCTCAGCAGTCTGAGGACTGCTGCAATCTGTTAGGAAGCTTGGCTTAGCCCAAGCTAGGGTTTGTGGCTTTGACACAGAAAATAATCTCAGGACTAACCAATGGGAAACAGAATTGAAAATGTTATTAAAGACATTTTAATAAGGCCCTTAAGCACAAGGGTTCTATTAAGGGAAAGAGATACACTCAGAAAGTAAGAAATACCCAGGCATGGGCATGGGTCCTTCAACGGAGGATCGCAGTTGATTGTCTTAGCCTTGGCCGTGTATACTGTCCTGGCAGCTTTCAAGTTACACATCAAACAGTTGCTAGGAAAACCCTTTCCTTTTTTTTTCTTCCTTTTGATAAGTAAAATTATAGGAGCTGGGGGGGGGTGGCATACAGGTCCTGGCACTCGGGATGCAGAGGCAGACAGATCTCTGAGTTTGAAGCCAGCATGGTCTACAGAGTGAGTTCCAGGACAGCCAGGGCTACACAGAGAAACCCAATCTTGGGAAAAAAATCTAGAGCGTCTCTGAAGATGTTTTGAGTGGAAATATGATCTGATCAGGTGAAACCAGGAAGCACTAGGATTTAGAGCCCTTACTCTTTAAATGGGATTTCTGGTGAGATTCCTAGAAAACTGCAGGTTTATAGCTGGGAAAGGAGAAAGGTCTGAAGCAGATGTTAGCGACTGGAATTCTTTCTCTGTTGACAAGAAGCTTCAACAAGATTACCAAGTCAGGGTCTCCTTTTCCCTCTAACATCCCACATAGTCCCCCCCACCCCCGTCTCTCCTTCCTGCCTCGGCTGAACATGGATCGCATTGCTTCAAGTCGCTACTCCCACAGCACTGGGGTTTCGGGCACTGGCACCATGCCCATCTCTTTATGTGGGTGCTTGCCAGGTGCCACATGGTTGCAGATGCCGCTGCATGATGCAGTTTCGGCTGCAGGAGCACTGTCAACCTGACTGATGCAGCCCTGGCTTCTAGTGTACAGATGGTGCTGCTTTTTCTTGTATGCGTGTCTGTTCTGCCTTTTTCTGTGTCATACTTGTCCTCAAATACAAGTCGGGGGAAAGTTTCTGGGAAAGGGATTGAGGGCATTACTAGAGGAGGAGACGGCTCTGATGTCTATTGCAGAACAAACTGCTCTGGCCCTGACCAGTCAAACCAGGCATAACAGGACCAGGGTCCCTGGACGTGGAGGCTGACGGCCCTAACTGTTCTTTGGGAAACCTTAGCCAACTCGTGATGATTACATTGTACCATCACTCCATTTGAAGCAGGAAATGTTCTTGAGAAACCTGAAGTTTTAGTGCTTAAGAGAACTGAAGACCCCAAGGAAAAGGAACACTGGGCTCGAGTCACTAAGGACAAGGATGTCCATGGAAAATACAAGGGACAAGATCGGGGAGACATAGCTGGGACTCCTAGATTAGTGAGCAATGCTGAGAGCCCCCACGAGGGGAGATCTCTAATACTAGACAGTTGGAGTTAGAGATACTGCGGGGAAACTGGAAGATCTAAGTATGATACAAAAGATTAAGGATGGGTAGAAGAGTCTGGACCCTGGAAGGGGCCGGTGGATTAGTGAACTGACCTTCCTGGAAAGATTGGAACGTACTGATTTGTCCCCCTGGCATTGTCTGCCTAAGGAAACTAGGGTACAAGCTCTAGGAGATAGAATTTGGGCTTGTGGGAACCCTGGGGGAAGCTGCAAGGGGAATTAACATTGCATAGAGAAATAAGTTTGAGAAGTATTGTAGAAATAGATATTTGGGTGACCTTAATAAAGAGATTTTGCAAATTTAAGACGAGTTAAAAGTATGAGGGGGCTGGCGAGATGGCTCAGTGGTTGAGAACACTGACTGCTCTTCCAAAGGTCCTGAGTTCAAATCCCAGCAACCACATGATGGATCACAACCATCTGTAATGAGATCTGACGCTCTCTTCTGGTGTGTCTGAGGACAGCTACAGTGTACTTACATATAATAATCAATAAATCTTTAAAAAAATATGAACATTACTAACTTGTTTAGCACCTTTCCGTTCTTGTGCGAATGCTGTAACCACAAGTTTATGCCAGATGACCTGTGATTCGGAGGTTTTCCTGAGAGTTAAAAGTTAACGTGTAATTTGCTAAAGCAGACACTGAACTGTGACTTGGTGTGTGTGTTGTGCTTTCTGATGGCATAGTTATGTGGGGTACTTTTTAGGAAAAATAATGGTTTGAGAAAAATAATGAAAAGGTCTTTGATTATGTATTATTGTACAAGGAAATGTGTAATCAATAAAAGATTGAAGTGAACTCAGAGAAAAGAAGAAGACAAACCTGAAAGCTGTCTCCAAGTACAATTTCAGAACAGCAATAATTAACCTGTCAGCTTGCTCCTGCCTGGTTGCCTGAGACTCTGGTTTCACACTGGTCCAATCCTCCCATTCTCAAGAGCATTGGGAAGACTGAGGCAGGTCCTCAGCAGGTGCTGGTGAACTGAACTTGGCTGTTCCTGTTTGTGCAGCAAACATTTTACCGATGGCCAACTCCTCACACACACACACACACACACACACACACACACACACACACACACCACTATCCAAACTACAAATTATACACAACAGCAAGAGGGAGCTTTAAAAAAAAAAAAACAGAATCAACTTCGATCATCCTCCTCTTCCTTCTGGTAATTTCCCTTGACACCAAGAAGCGATTCTAAGTGTGTCAGCTCAGCCCTGCTCATCTTGACTGAGCTGGGTTTCAGTGTTACAGCCCTCATTATTCAGGGGTAATAGGGCTGTATAAGCCTTGGGGAGCGGCTAGGGATTGAATGTATATTATTTGCTGGACTGAGGTGCTGGGAAGGGTTCATTTGCACGAAGAGGAATTCCAGGTGCTTGCTGGACATGTCCTTATAGGGAGAGAGGAAGTTAAAACCTGCGCTTTGGCCACCAGGCTACATGACTACCTCGGTGGTGGCAGAGGTGGGGGCCATAGAGCTATGTGCCCTGAAACATACAGGTCCAGAACAGGGAAGGAGCTATCCTAACTTCAGCTGGCCTCAAGATGAGATATTTGGGATTTGGATACATCTCGACCTCACTCTTGTTACAGACCTGTCCCTCCTCCTCCACGCCCTCCCCCTCACATTTGCCCCACCCTCAAATACTCTGGCCTCCCCTTGGTCCCATAAACTATCGCCACTCATTGCTAGCTCAAGATGTTTTTTGTTCCAACGCCGGGCATGGTGGCACACGCCTGTAATCCCAGCACTTGGGAGGCAGAGGCAGGCGGATTTCTGAGTTCGAGGCCAGCCTGGTCTACAGAGTGAGTTCCAGGACAGCCAGGGCTACACAGAAAAACCCTGTCTCGAAAAACAAAAAACAAAAAAAAAAAAAAAACAAAAACAAAAAAAAGATGTTTTTTGTTGTTGGTTTTTTTTTTGGGGGGGGGCTTTTTTCTGCACGGCCCATCCTCTTTCAGGGGGGTGCTACTGACCCCCCTCCACTGGACAAGCCCTCTTTCAACTCTGATCCTGATCCGTTTCTTGACAGTGAATCTTCTTGTTTGCTTACTGCCTTCCCCCCAATCAGAAACAGACCTTTTCTAAGAATGGTCCAAACACTCAGGACTTTTGTTGTTGGTGGTGGTGGTTTGATTTGGTAGTTGTCTGTTTGAAGACAGGGTCTCAAGCATCCAAAGCTGGCCTTGAAGTTCTGACTCTCTTATCTCCTCCTCCTGACTGCTGTGATTACAGGCATGCACGGCAAACCCACTGTGCGCAGAGCTGGGCATGCTAGACAAGCCCCCGCCGGTGCTCATGCTTCCCTGCTGCAGGACAAGTGCTCTGCTTCTCTGCGACCCCTTCAGTCCTGGGCCTTCAACTGCCACTGAGGCTGCACCTTCACCAATGGTCCTCCATGGCTTCTCACAAGCCTCAGCTGCTCTCCATGACCCCTTCATGCCTTCAAAGCCAGTACCACCTGGGTGACTCTTACACATCTTCAAGTCCTGCTGCAGCACAAGGTTCACCCTAGGCTATCCGTGGAACACAGCCTCTCCACTTCTCTGCGCTCTCAGAAAACACTTCCCAGGAGATCTCACCTCTGTGATGCTGGTTTTCTCTTAACCACTTAGCTCTGGTCAGCCAGTATCCCGGCAAAGCCACAGCTTGCTTTAGTAGTTCTAGTATCTTGTTAATCACAGCTGATTCTTCAGCCCCAACTAACCAGTCACAGAATCTTAATTTACAATAGCAAATGGCCCTTTTAGTCTTTAAGTCTCTCCTTCTGAAACTTCCCAAGCCGGGGAAGTTTCCTCCACACTGCTCTCAATATTCTGCCTTTTTTTTTTTTTTTTTTTTTTTGGTTTGAGACAGGGTTTCTCTGTGTAGTCCTGGCTGTCCTGGAACTCACTCTGTAGACCAGGCTGGCCTCAAACTCAGAAATCTGCCTGCCTCTGCCTCCCAAGTGCTGGGATTACAGGCGTGTGCCACCATGCCCGGCATACTCTTACCTTCTAAGCTCCCACAGAACATCCCTCAGAGCTCTTGACACTCAATGGCTCTTCTAGCCCAAAGTTCCAAAGTCCTTCCACAATCCTCCCTTGAACAAGGTCAGGTCAGTCACAGCAATACCCCACTCCTGGTACCAACTTGTTTTAGTAAGGGTTTCTACTACCGCGATGAAACACCATGACCGAAAAGCAAACCTGGGAGGGAAGGGATTAAAGGTGCGCCACTCCACTTCCTGCCTTGCTGTTTCCTTCTTCTTCATCGTTATTTTCACTTTTCACTTCATAGTCTCACTTTATTGAAACAAATGCTGTCTTCAATACATTTTTGCCTTGTTTTGTTTAGACAACAAATTAATTTCTGTGTTTCTTGCATTTCTTATTACACACAACTGCACGCTGGAGCTTGCCCCCTTCCTGCTGAGCTAGCTCACAGCCTCCCCCTCTTTATGTGGCTTCTCCTCTCAATCGGCTTACAGAGGCTAACCCATTCCCCTAGTTTCTTGTAAGCCTTAATTTGGTTGCTTTGGTGCTCAGCACAAAGTTCCCCCACCAACTTGACATACACAGGTTCATCACAATCAGATGCAAACACACAGATGTGCAGAGAAAGTATCTTATGCATTGTGTGGATGAATCTCAATTTAAAACCCTATGGCCTATAGGAAAGGGTAGAATAGAAAGTGGGACATCTGGGAGGAAGAAAGAATTCTGGGATAGAGCCAGGCAGAGAGGATTAGCCTGGAAAGATATGACAATACCTGAGCATAGGCAGCCAGCCACGTGGCAGAATATAGGTTAAAATAATTGGGTTAAGCCGGGCAGTGGTGGCACACGCCTTTAATCCCAGCACTTGGGAGGCAGAGGCAGGCGGATTTCTGAGTTCGAAGCCAGCCTGGTCTACAGAGTGAGTTCCAGGACAGCCAGAGCTATACAGAGAAACCCTGTCTCGAAAAACCAAATAATAATAATAATAATAATAATAATAATATCAACAACATCAACAACAATAATAATAATAGGGTTATTTTAAGTTATGATCTAGTCAGAGTAGAGAGCTATATGACTAAGGTATTTGTAAATATGTTTATATATTTTAAGTCTGAGTCATTTCTGGGAGCATGGGGCTGGGAAGAAGAACTGGACTTAACTTCTACACAGACGGGCTTGGCACTTGTCTAAACCTTTGGCAACTTCATATATGCCACATGCCTGACATGTGGTGGGTGAGGCCGGTCTTTAGTATGTCACGTACAGCAGTATTGATGCCCATCACTCCCCTAGCAGCAATGCTTGCCTCGGCCATGGTGATGGCTGGATTGCAAGAGAGGCACATGCATGTGCACACACACACATATATACATACTACACATATACATACATACACACATGTACATATACATATATATTTACACGCACATATATACACATATATGTATGTATATACATAAATACATACCCATATGCACACACATATACATAGAAATAGACATGGGCTTTTGAGACATTTCTTTGTATATAGCTGGCTATCCTATGTAGACCAGGTTGGCCTCAGACTCAGAGATCTGTCCCCCTCTGCCTCCTGAGTGCTGGGATTCAAAATGTGCCAAATCTTGAATGCACCAGAACCTCTGCTTCAGTGCAACTCTGGTGGCAGCAGGGGGAAAGCAATATTTGCTGAATGAATAAACAAACATTCACTGGGCAGCTATCATGTGCTCTGGGGACCACAAAACTGGGCCTCTTGCTACCTCAGCAATCAGGGTGCTGAGATGTTCCGAGATAATAGAGGGAACAGGGAGGGAGGCCTGGAGAAGCCTCACTGGATAAAGGTGGCGTCTGAGTGAACCTTGAAGGGAGAGAAACTCGCCATGGGGTGTTGGGATGAGTGGATGGTGGGTTCCGTGTGAGAATGGCCAACAAGAACATCTGAAGAAGTGTGAAAAGTGAGACGGCAGGAGCTGGAGCCTGGGGCTCTGAACGTCTTCCCATCCACACCCTGGCTTCGCTTCGTGGGCCAGTGAAATCCAAAAGAGACTGGCTTCATTGTCCAAGCAGAGGTGTACAGAGATTTCTTCCAAGGATACACACTGAAGTACTATTTCTTTTTGTTTGTTTGTTTTGTTTTTTGTTTTTTGTTTTTTGTTTTTCAAGACAGGGTTTCTCTGTGTAGTCCCGGCTGGCCTGGAACTCACTCTGTAGACCAGGCTGACCTCGAACTCAGAAATCCGCCTGCCTCCCAAGGCAGAGGCCTCCCAAGTGCTGTGTGCCACCACACCCGGCGAAGTACTATTTCTTTACAAACATTTAAAACAGCCCCCATGTGTATGTGCAGGTTTGTACATACCAAGACACATGTGTGTAGAGGTCAGAAGATGAGACCAGGCTATTGGCATACATTTTTTGCAACCTACCTTTAAGATTTATTTATTTAGGGCATCGGATCCCATTACAGATGGTTGTGAGCCACCATGTAGTTGTTGGGAATTGAAGTCAGAACCTCTGGAAAAGCAGTCAGTGCTCTTAACCGCTGAACCATCTCTCCAGCCCCACAGCCTGCTTTTTTTTTTTGGGGGGGGGTTCGAGACAGGATTTCTTTGTGTAGCCCTGGCTGTCCTGGAACTCATTTTGTAGACCAGGCTGGCCTTGAACTCAGAGATCCACCTGCCTCTGCCTACCAAGTGCTGGGATTACAGGCGTGCGCCACCGCCTGGCTTTTTTTTTTTTTTTTTGACAACTTGCCTTTAATAAGGGTTTAATTTCTCCTCTAGCCCACCACCCAGCAGAGGTAGTAGAAGAAAAAAGGTATTAGGGGTATATGGGGAAGTGGGCCTGCTCAGCAATAGTTGTTTGGGCGTGAGCTTGATCTTCTTGGGCAGCAGTTGAGTCCCATAGCAAACACCAAACATGACTCAGCAGCTGCAGACCAGTCCTCTAGGCAGACAGACACCAGGCACGAACCAGCAGCTACAGTCCAGTCCTTTCAGCAAGCAGACACCAGGAAGCTGTAGTTCAATCCTGAAGAAACCACCGGGCTCTCCAACTGGCCTGAGGCAAGGCCGCCGAATCCACAAGCTTCCACAGGAACCTCACAAGCAGTTCTTGGGCGAGCTTTTCTCAATGGCAGCATTATCACAAGTTGAGCTCAACAACACCATGCAAGGCGAACCAATACACACGCATCTTTAGCGAAGAATCGCGAGGCGGAGCAAACCAAACCACAGCTCAGTGCCTGTCTCCCACTGTCTGTGGGTCACATTTATACTTCTTCATTAAGAGTCCTTTCACGTGTCTGCTATATCCAAACATCCTTTCACCCAGGTCTGCTTCAGGAAAACAGTCTTTCATGTGTTTGCTTTAGCAAGACATCCTTCCACCTTTGTGCCCCAGCCAAACTTCATTCGGCATAAATAGCTTTTCAAAGAACTAGAAGTTTCTACTTCACCAGGGAATCTGGTTCTCCTGCAGTCTTGTGCATCCTGGGGATTGAACTGAAGCTGTCAACTTACGCACAGCCCCCTTCCCAGCTGAGCCATCTTCTAGCCTCCTCTCTTAGGTTTCTCAAGTGTTATTTAAACAGGATCATGAACGTCTCACAGTTCAGGGTTCTTTAATCTCTTCCCTTGAACGTGCTGGACCTTTGCACCCCTCTCTCTAGAGGTGTATGCCAGAAGTGCCTGCGTGTGACCAAAGCCCAGTCAGGACAGCCCACGCAGCTTCCCCTGCCCTCCTGGAATACTTGCTCCTGGAGCTCTGAACAAACATGGAAGAAGCCAGACTCCCCTGAGATGGGCATGATGTAAGGAAGCAGTCAGGCATGGCAACTTGCCAGCGATTGTCGGGAACTTTCTCCACCCATGCACAGACGCATGTCCCAGCAGGCCAGCTCCAAGGCATACTCAGGGTATCTGTTCTCCTAGTTCAGAAGATCTTCAGGTTGAATACAGGAAAGGTTTGAAGAAGAGAGGAATTGACACTTTCTGAAAGTGTACTAGGTAGGGTACTGGTGCTGGTGCTGGTGCTGGCGGTGGCAAAAGCTACAAACATACTCTCCTACAAAGACATTCTTGTATTTACTGAGCACCTAATATGTGCCAGGCACACACTCATGTACTGTATTTGTTTATACCTGTTACCCTATGACATCCTTAGAGCTAAGTGTTCCCCCTAGTTCCATATGAAGCCTGAGGCACAGAGATGTTAGTTCATTGCCCAAGATTGCACAGTAAGTGGCTGAGGAGGGTTTCAAACTCAGACCATTGCCCTCTGTTGTGGCAGCTCTCGAGAAGAAATAGAATACAAGTCAGCCTTGGAGTGGTTAAAACTATTTCTAGTGTGTGTGATACCTGAGACTTGGTCCCTATTGCTATGAAAATAAGAAGAGGAGGAGGAGGAGGAGAAGGGAAAAGAAGAGGAACAAGAAGGAGGAGGAAGAGGAGGAAAAGACTTACCTGACTGACATCAAAGCTTGGTTCTCCAGAGAGAACTTGCTGTGCATGATGACACATGATGGTCATCTCAGTATTCAAGGAAGCTGAGGCAGGAGGACTGCTTTGTGTTCAAAGCCAGCCTGGGCTACATAGTGAGTTCAAGACCAGCATGGGATATAAAGAAAAGCTCATCTCAAAAACCAGAAAAGAGAGAAAGTAATATAAAGCATTCTGGCATCAGAATGTGGTGGTTTGAATGAGAATCTCCCTCCCCCCACAGGCTCATCTATTTGAATGCCTTAGTCCTTGGCTGATGAACTGTTCGGGAAGGATTAGGAAGTGTGACCTTGTTGGAGGAGGTGTGTCACTGGGAATGAGCTTTGAGGCTTCCAAAGCCCTCACGAGGCCCGGTGTCCCTTCTGCTGCCTGTGGGTCAGGGCTGTAAAGCTCTCTGCTGCTGCTACAGCACCATACCTGTCTGCTTCCTAACATGATGATCATGAACTAACCCTCTCCCACTGCCAGTAAGTAAAATGCTTTCTTTTAACCAGGCATGGTGGCACACGTCTTTAATCCCAGCTCTCCAGCAGTAGAGACAGACAGTGCTCTGTGATCTACATAAGTGAGTTCCAGGACACCCAGAGCTACACAGGAAGACTGTCTGCAAACACCTACAACCGACAAAGGTAATGCTTCCTTCTATAAGAAGTTCCTGCTGAGTGGTCATAGTGTCTCTATGTCTTACAGCAATAGAACAGTAAGTAGCTAAGACATGGAGACAAGTGGGTCTCTGTGAGTTCAAGGCCAATTTGGTATGGATTGTGAGTCCCAGGACAGCCAGAGCTATGCAGTGAGGCTCTATCTCAAAAGTAAACAAAACCAACTCTAAAGGAAGAGAAGAAAAATGTTTTCATTCACAGACAACGTGGTCATACCCAGGAATTATCCTAAGGAATACACAAAGCACTAGAAAGATTATGTGAGTTTTTGCTAGGCTGAAAGGTACATGGTAGGGCTGGATGTGGTTTAGTGGCTGAGAGCTTGGTCTGTAACATGCAGGCCCTGGGTTCCAGTAGTGCCAGCTATTGTCTGTATCCTTCTCGACCCACAAATGGACGTCCCAGCAGGCCAGCTTCAAGGCACAACCCCAGGTTTCTTGTTCCCACAGTTCAAGAGGTTTGAAGTTAGAGAGTATAGGAAGGGTTTGGATGGAGAAAGTTCAGGGATGCTCTCTGGAGCATGGAGGTGTGGAGGGGAGGGCGTGGGAGGGACGAGACTATGCCACAAAACCCAGAAGTCGGCATCAATACACGGTCAAAGTACATTGTGTCCTCGTGGGATGAGGATACAGCCCTTTGGGCTGACTTGATCCTAGTTGACGAAGATTTTGTAGCCTGACTGCCAAGACCATGACCTTTGGGGTCAGACACCTGAGCGGAAACTCTGCTTTGCGGCTGGACGTCTGGATGGCACAAGCGCATGATTCCCTATGTCCATTTGCCAGGACATCAAATAAAAGGGCACTGGGAAAGTAGGATTAGGGTTAGGGTTAGGGTTAGAGTTAGGGTTAGGGTTAGGGTTAGGGTTAGGGTTAGGGTTAGGGTTAGGGTTAGGGTTAGGGTTAGGGTTAGGTCAGCTCAGCAGTGTGTGGGGACACTCAGAATGCACACATTCAAGTGTCTAAGCGTGTGGCCATTCCACAGAAACTGCCTCAAAATTCAAGTGCCGTTGTGTGTGCGTTGGTGGCTGTCCTGTCCTCTTGAGGTTTCTGTCGGGGGTGCAAGTGTAAGGTGTAAAGCCTGTCAGTACAGGCCTTCACCTGGTGTGCAAACTTCCCCGGATCACAGACTGCTTCTCTTGGCATCCTAGTGGTGAAGAAGACAGTTTCCACAAGACAAGGCCGTGTCCAAGCCCAAGGCAGCTGGGGCTGCAATTGCAGAATATTGCCACTGGGTGGGTTCCGCAGCCCAACTGAGTTACCCAGAGAGAACAAATTAGCTTTTTGTTTAAAGACTCTCCTGGTTTGTTGGAAGTTTGGTTCCAGCAGGAATGTCTTCAGAAAATGGATGTTACTTATGAGAGACTCTCTACACTGCACGCATGGACATCAGGGGAGATGGGACTTGGCACAGATGAGCTTTGATCAAGAGAACAAAGGAGGCTGGGCAGTGGTGCACGCCTGTGATCCCAGCACGTGGGAGGCAGAGGCAAGCGGATTTCTGAGTTCGAGGCCAGCCTGGTCTACAGAGTGAGTTCCAGGACAGCCAGGGCTACACAGAAAAACCCTGTCTGGAGCGAGAGAGAGAGAGAGAGAGAGAGAGAGAGAGAGAGGAGGGTGTTGGGGTGGAAGGAGGTGAGGCAGGGCCCACCGAAGGCCTTGAAAGTCTAATATTCATGCATAGAAGGGAAGGGAAGGGCTCAGAAGGAAGGAGTCTGGGAGAAAAGTCGCAGGACCTGCAAGCTAACTTACCAGCTGCCGCTCTGTGCCAAAGTATAAGGGTCTTTCTTTGGCCACATGCGCCACACTGGGAACTTCCAAAGAGAGGTGGCTTCTATGACAAGTGTGAATTCCCATGTGCACAAGTGCCAGGCTGGGGACAACACATAGGAGGTGTACCTGTAGGTTCAATGTATAAAAAGGACGATTCCGTTATGGCTGACAAAGGCTGGGACACAGATGAGAACTTACACCCTACAGCCCACACATCCGACTGGCCCGGAAGTCCTGGAGGAGAGCAGAAAGGCCTAACCTTACCCAGCCCTGGACTCTGGCTGGCCTCGCCCTGTCTGTCCTGCTCCTTGGTCTTCACTAAGGTAGGTGTGATGGTTAGTGATATCAACTTCACGGGATCTAGACTCACCTGGGAGAGGGCCGTCTCAGCATGCGTGTGTGGGGTTACCATGGTTACACTAGTGGAGGTAGAGGGACCGGCCCACTGTGGGCCATTCCATTCCCTGACCTGGATCCTGGGTGGAGAAAAGGGGCGGAGCTCCGCGCCTCCACTCACTGCTCTTCTTGCTGTGGCTGGGGCGTGAGCAGAGGGCTGGGCCCGCTGCTGTTTTAATTCCCCCCCCCCAATATGCACTGTGCCTTCCACCTTGAGCCAAAACAAACCCTTTCTCCCTTGACTTAAGCAACTTAAGTTGCTTTCTGCCAATGTGTCACAGTCCAGGAAAAGACACTAAGACACTGAACCTGAAAATGGATGTGGCAGGTTACTCCGGAGGTCTGGGACTCCTGGTGATCCGTATGGCCCACCACTGCCTCCTTAAACCAATCCAGGTTTGTTATGAGAAAAAAACAAACAACTCCCAATCCAAGTGCAGGTGGATAAATCGTTTTTTGTTGTTGTTGTTGTTGTTTTTGGTTTTTTTTTGTTGTTTTGTTTTGTTTGAGACAGGGTTTCTCTATGTAGCCCTGGCTGTCCTGGAACTCACTCTGTAGACTAGGCTGGCCTCGAACTCAGAAATCCGCCTGCCTATGCCTCCCAAGTGCTGGGATTACAGGCGTGCTCGACCACCGCCCGGCACAGGTGGGTAAATCGTACAGGAGGCCACCCGCACTGCAGCCAGCTAAACGCCAAGAACTCCGTCCTGCTCCTTCATTATTCCTAGTCGCTCTGCACTGTGGCTTTTCTTGGGGACAGCAGCGTGTCGTTAGAGAAGGTACAGCAGTGAATTCTAGCAGCAGTCAGCCGAACAAACCCTCCATCCATTTCCAGCTGTCTCCACTGTTTCCGAATGTCTCAGAAAAAGGCACGCTCCCGGGCAGGGGCCAAGTGATACATGTTCCAAGTAATTTTTATTTTAGAATACAAGAGAAGTACAAATGTATTTACAGTTGTACATATACAATCAAATAATATATATCACAGTTTCGTAAATATCATCTTAGATAAACATTTACAAAGTTAAAGTGACCGTTTTCTGGGAGTAGAACACACTTTCTTGAAAACTCTATACATGTTATACCTTTTGTTAATATTATTATAGTTTTGTGGGTTTTTTTTTTTTTATTACAAACGCCCTGGTGTGTGGATGGAGTGTGTGGTGTGTGTTTGTGTTGGTGGGGGTGGGGTGGGGGAATTCTGGTAAATGACAACAAGGTTTGAAATGACACCAGAGGGCGCCCACGGACAGAGCAGGGAACGACGTGGGCACAGGGTGCGTGGCAGTGTGGACTCGTGAGGAAGAACCCAGGGCCCCCGCCCACCTCAGACAAACTTTCTGGGCTGGGAAGCCAACCTTGGCTCTAGACAGCCCTGCGTGGTCGCTCATTCTCTTGTTTGGGGACTTAGTAGGGTGGAGGCAGGGTGCCTCTCCATTCCTAAGCTGGGAAGGTAGGAGAGATTTAGGAGAGGGAGCATTAATCTAATTCCTGTGTTCTATAGATGGGGAAACTGAGGCTCCAAAAGGGTCAGGGTCTTGCCCAAGGGCTATGGTGAATGTCCCTTGTGACTCCACTCTCAACCTGTCCAGCACACTCCAGGCATCTCGCCCTTCCCTGGGAGCCGGGTGCTGGGGAAAGCAGCCTGAAGGACAGCAGGGCCCAGGATGAGCAGGTCTCTCTGTCTGTGCTAATAACCTTGGGGCTCCAATCGCAGCCAAGGGTCAACGTCCCCTCCACTCAGACACATCAAGACACCATTCCCAGGAGGCCGAGATGAGCACCACCCGCCGCGGGCCCACCCTGGGCCAAGGAGGTAGCTCTCTCTTCCACGCCCAACTACTCAGCTCTCTTTGGAGATCGTCTGTTCCCCCCTACTCTCCTGTCGTCTAGGAGAGAGATGTCCGCGTGGGGGCCGGGCCCTGCAGGAGGGACACTCCCGAGATGGGGCCGGGCACGGGAACCGGCTCCCATGAAGAGAGGACAGGGCAGCAGCCACACCAGCCGGGTGGCCTGGGCAAAGGGGACGTCGCCCCTCGGCGTCCTCCTCTGCGAGACGGATCAGGAGTGGGTTCCGGGTAGCCGGCGCCTAGGCGGCGCGCGGCGCGGGGGGTCGGGTCCGTCGCCGCGGCGGCGGGGAGGCGCGTGCGCGTGGGGCGCGTGCGCGGCGCTCACAGCACCATGGCGGGCAGGTGGTGCGCGGCGGCGGCGGCGGCGGCGGCGGCAGCGGCGAGCGCGGGCGCGTGAGCGTGGGGCGCGGGGAGCGCGGGCGAGTGCGCCTGCAGCGCGGCGCTGGGCGGCCGGTGGCGCGCGCTCTTCTGGTGAGCGCGCAGGCCGGCCAGCTGCGAGTAGGCGCTCTGGCACACCTGGCACTTGTAGGGACGCTCGCCCGTGTGCAGGCGCACGTGGTTGCGCAGCGTGGACGACTGGCTGAAGCGGCGGTTGCAGAAGCGGCACACGAAGGGCTTGTCCAGCGTGTGGATACGCATGTGCGAGCGCAGGTTGCTGCGCGAGTTGAAGCCGCGGTGGCAGATGACGCAGCGCATACGGCCCGCCGTGCCAGTCGCGGAGTCCGCCGGGTGGAAGTCCTCTGGCCGCGCGGGCGGAACGCGGGACCCACGGAGCGGGCGGGAGGGAAAGAAAGCAGCCCGGTTAGCACCCACACCGACTGCGCCCAGTCACCCCCACATCCCGGTACTCCCCTGCAGATCGTGAGACGCACAGCCCCAAGGGCGCAGTGGGAGGATTTGGTGACTTGGCCCCCGACAACCTTAGCTTTCTCATCTGAAAGATGGGAGGAGGTCCAGGCATGGTGGCCCAGCACTTCGGGAAAGGGGGTTTGGGGGAGGTGGCTGGGCTAAAGGTATTCATTTGCCTGATGACCTAACTGGATTCCCTGGACCCACATGGTTAAGGACAGAACTGACTCCCACTAGTGTTCTCTGACCTCCACAGGCTCACTGCGGCATGCATGCCTATATGTACACAAAAGTAAGTAAAATGTAAGAATAAACTAAAGTTCAAACAAACAAACAAACAAACTAAAAAGTTCTTGTGGAACCGCTAGGAGATAGCGGGATTTTGCAAGTTCATCAGGAAAACTGTAGTCACTAGAAGACTTTTTCTGGGCTGGTCGCTTTGCCTTAATGTGAGATATGCCTGGGTCCTAATAGGCCACCCACAAAGGAGAGCAACTGTGGGGCCCTCACCTCATGGATTCGCGAGTACTCAGTGTACCTGTACATTTCTTATTGAAAATGGAGACGGGCATTCAGAGAAGGGGGTGTCAGAAATCACTAGTACTTTGAGCCTCAGGCTCCTCCTCCTTCTTTTCTTTTTTTTTTTCTTTTCTTTTCTTTTCTTTTCTTTTCTTTTCTTTTCTTTTCTTTTCTTCTCTTCTCTTCTCTTCTCTTCTCTTCCCTTCCCTTCCCTTCCCTTCCCTTCTCCCTTCTCTTCTCTTCTCTTTTCTTTTCTTTTCTTTTCTTTTCTTTTCTTTTCTTTCCCTTCTTTTTATTTTGAGACCTAGTTTCCCTGTATAGTCCTGGCTCTTGAATCTAGCTCTGTAGACCAGTCTGGGCTCGACCCCAGAAATCCAACTGCCTCTGCCTCTAGAATGCTAAGATTAAAGGCAAGACCACCATTGCCAGGCTTGCTTCTCTTAAAAATAAATAAATAAATAGGGGCCCAGAGAGATGGCTCCGTGGCTGAGAGCACCGATTGCTCTTACGGAGGACCCTGTTCAATTCCCAGCAGCCACATGGCAGCTCACCATTGCCCGTAACTCCAGTTCCAGGGAATCTGACACCTTCCCACAGACATGCATGTATCAATGCACACAAAATAAAATTAACTAAATCATTTAAAAATAGATAGTCAGGCATAATGACACACTCTTGTAATCCCAACATTAGAGGTGGAGGCAGGAGAATCAGAAGTTCAGGGTCTTTAGCTATCGAATGAGTTTGGGACCCGCGAGAGGGTGATACTCATCAAAGGTTTCATTTCAGACTGGGGGCAGGGCGGGGGTCCAGTTATCTCCAGACTCAACAGGACATAGGTCTTGAGCCAGTAGCTTCTATACGATACATACTGTCTCAAGACACACGGGCTCATTCTGCCCTCCCTCTGTTGAGAACACAAACCGTGCAGCTAACTGATGCAAGGCCCCTACACCAGGGCCCGGACAGAGCTGGAAGAGGACACAGAGACGCCCTCGTCCCATGCAGGAAGCTAAGGTGCAAAGCCAGTCTCAACAGCATGCAGCTGAACTAGACATAGATGTGTGTCCCTCCTGTCCTGCCCAGCTCTCCGGCCACGCCCCATCCCCTCTCTCAGGTTTCCTCATCTGCCTGCAGACAACCAATCTGCTCCAGAAAGCAAGACTGCCTGCCTTTCCCGTGCTCGCCCGTGCTGACTGCCCTGGGGGAGGTGGTCTTATTTTTGCCCAGGAGGTCCCAGGTACACAATGCTGCTGGATGTTGAGGATCATTCCCAGAGGCCAGGGGGTGTCCTGTCCCCTAACTCTCCCCTCCTTGGGTCATTGTCACCATGACTTTATGGCGAATACTGGATACCTACCATGTTTGTTTTTCTTCTGTTCCTCCTCTAGTCCTGGCACACCTGGGATGCCCAGGAAGGTGTTGTGGGAATTTCCATACCACACCAGCAGCTCCTGGTCTGGAGGGATCATCTGCAGGAAGAGAGGCAGGAAGAGGTGAGGGCGGCGGCAGCTGCTGGCAGGAAGCAAGAGATCGCTCTGCACGTTTCTGCACCACACCCGGGCCTGAGAAAGCCAACGCTGGCGTGATCTCACTGCCCTATGGCAGGCAAACTCTGTAGACATTGAAGGCCCCAGGACATTGTCCCCTCTCTTCCTCTCTTGTAACCCAGGGCATCACATCATTTCTGTCCAGTTTCACAAAAATATCCAAATTGATGGCCACAAGAAAACAAAAGAAAAAGAACTCAGGTGGCGGGGGTGGGGGGAGTGGGAGGGTGGGGGGAGGGGGGAGAAAGGGAGGCAATAGCTCAGCTGGCCTGGACTAGATCCCCAGCTCAGCATAAAATAGTCACTGTAGTCACTGTCGTCCCAGCACTCAGAGGTAGAGACAGGACCGGCAGCAATTCAAGGTCATCCTTGGCTACTTAGCCAGTTGACGACCAACCTGAAATTTAAAAAAAGGGGGGGGGGAGCCTCGCAAACAGAAGTAACAGAAAATAAAAACACCTAGAATTTTTTCTCCCTTTTTTAATCCAGGGGAATTAGAGTCAGTCAGCCCTCAGGGCCCTAGGGCTTAGCCAGATGTTTCTAAAGAGCGTGGGCTGTGGGGTGCCCTATGGCTACACCCTGCCTGATGAAGTTCCAGAAACAGCTTTTATCTCAAATGCCCACAGGCAGCATGGAGTCACACCGCACAGGGCTCTCTGCAGGGCTCCGTGCACCGCAGGGCAGGTGCTAAAAAAGAAACCTTGGGATTGACACACACCCCCACCTCTGGAAATACGGAAACAGCATTCAACGGAATGTTTCCCCGTGTCCCAGGTGCAACCTCGAGAAGCCCAGAGCCTGTGCCGGGCTGGAGGCGTGGCTGCTGCCCTCAGTGGTGACAGGTACCCTATCAAGAGAGTCTGGGCGCTGAGAAACCTGCTCTCAGGACCGCAGCCAGGTAGGAGCCTGGAGGTCCTCGTGAGGTGCCCAGCAAAAGTCAGTGCCTGACAACAGCTGTCTTGTTTCTCTGTGGGATTCTTTTAGCTGAAGCACGGGAGATCATATGAGATGGGAGACAGCTCACTTTGTAAGTATTTGCCTTGGAAGTATTAGGTTATGAGGCTGAACCCCAGAGCCCACCTAAGAAGAGTTGGCCTGATGGTACACACTTAAAATCCTGGTGCTGGAGGTAGAGATAGATCCCCGGAGTTTGCTGGCTGGTCAGTCCAGACTAATTGCCAAACCCTAAGCCATTCAGAGAGCCTATCTCAAAGAACAAAATGTCTGAGCAACAGCACCTGAGGTTGACATCTGGTCTGCACACACTCGAACACACACATCATATGTAACTTGAGCATATAAACATGTGTAGGAAGAAAAATCAAATGGGATTCCACCCATGCCTATTAAACCACCCCAGAGGAGTGGTCGGAGAGAATTTCTTCCCTTCCATGTGGGCCTGAGAACCTTGGGTCCACCTTCCGTGGAGAAAGCCCAGAAGACCTGCCCCACCCCGTATCTACCAGGCTCTGAAAGCGAGCTAGCCAAGGGGTGGGGGTGGGGGCAGGGAACTGCAGGTTCCACGAACTCCTGCTCCCCTTTGAGAGCAGCCTAACCTCAGCATGTCTCTTCACACCAACCCTTAGCCTTTAGCATCATAGGAGCACAGGAGTGTGTGTGTGTGTGTGTGTGTGTGTGTGTGTGTGTGTGTGTGGTCAGTCCCACTGGGGAGGTTAAATAGGAAACACAAGCACAATCCATAAACCAGCAAAATGAGGCAGTGTCTCCAAGACAGCAGGCAGCTTGGAACCTGGCACCAGAACTAGACAGAATCCTCCCGCCTCTCCTTCACAGTCGTGGTCACTGTCCAAGAGACCAGAGGGTCAGAGCTGGAGGCCTCTCCTTGAAGAGGAGGAGAGAAGGAAAAGACCCGTGAAAGCCTCAGAGAAGATGATGATGGAGTCCAAGTATTTAAGATATTGATTGAGAGCTTGTTTGTTTGTTTTCACGAAATGGATTGGCAAAGAGGCTACTGTACAAGATGGATATTGTGTCAGCGGGCCTTTAGGTGTGACCTTAGAAGTCTCTAAGGCTGTCTCTGGAAGCAGCCTCTAGACCATGTGCACACACCTTGTAGGAGATGAGCTACAGAGCCCCCCACCCACCGCCATACACTGAGCTCTGGCGTGGCTAGTTGGAGCAGACACTCAGACTCTGTGCCTACCAAGCAAGCAAGCAAGCAATTTTGTCACTCTGTCCTCTGACTTGTGAAACAGAACAATCCCTATTTTACAGGCCTCCCTGAGAGCTGTTCATCACAGGGTCAGAGGGGCCACAAGCACAAAGCGCTCGGGACTGACGCTGCAGAAGTGCTGCTGTTTTCCTAGCCTGGAGATGCTGTGGAGGAACTAGCAGTGATCTGGGCACACTGCATCACTGCAGTAAAGCCCAGGGCCACTGGCAGCATGCAAGCGGATCCATGCTGACCCAGGACTTTGCCTTCCCTGCCCAGGAAGCACAGGCATGGGGTACTCCTGTCCGTAGAGCGCTCTCAGGGTGTGTGAGGCTCTGGGTTTGATCTTCAGCTCCCAAGTAAGCCAGATGTAACACCTGCAGTCCCAGCCCTGGGAAGGTAGAACCAGGAGGATATAGGAAGGTCAAGGTCTTCTTCATCTAAATATGAGATGGCTGGTCTTAAGACCAGCCTGGGCTATATCTCAGCTCCTGTGTAGGGCCTGGAATAATGGCTCAGCAATCAAAAATACTGCCTGCTCTTCCAGAAGGCCCAGGTTCAGACCCCAGAACCTACATGATAGTAGCTCACAACCATCAGGGACTCCAGTTTCAAGGGATCCAACATTTTCTAGACTCAGGGGACTGCAGGGACGTGCATGGTGCACATACATACATGCATACAAAACAGGGCATACACGTAATAAAACAAATATTTATTTAAATTTAATAAACAAATACTAAAAAAACTTTTTTTTTTTTTTTTGGTTTTTCAAGACAGGGTTTCTCTGTATAGCCCTGACTGTCCTGGAACTCACTCTGTAGACCAGGCTGGCCTTGAACTCAGAAATCCACCTGCCTCTGCCTCCCAAGTGCTGGGATTAAAGGCGTGGGCCATCACCGCCCGGCAAAATGTTTTATTCAACTTAAACATTAAACGTCACGGGGTAAATAATGGAGAGGTTCTCTCTCTTCTGCCCTGGGTGCCCAGCTGTTGCCTATGTCTCCCTCCGCGTCCGTGTGTTCCCCCCAAAACATGTCATTTCGAGACCTTGAAAAATGACAGCCTAAATACTGATTTAGGCTTTAAAAGATCACTATGGAGAGACTATGTGACTTCTGTTTTCATAAGATCTACTATAAAAATGAGCACGTATCACGTCTATAGATACACAAACACAAAGAGTGACAACAAGCTAGACATTTCCGAAAAGGAAGCCTACTAAATCGAATGTACTGGGACAGGGAATGAAACAACCTCAGACAGCGAGAGGCTACGAGCAGTGGGAGAGGCCCCATATCACCTTCACAAAGAAACAGGACTACAACAGAGTTGCTTTGAACTTCAGAGCCTGGAACGCCTGTACCTCTGGTCTCCACTTAATAAACACTAAAATTAATTTTATTCAACTTAAAAACTAAAGCCCATGGGCATAAGGTGTGACCATACCGCTTGGTAAACAGTGGGGAGCTCTGAACGCGCCTGCTCTGGATGTCCACTTGTTACTGATGCTCTCCGGGCATGTCCTGCATCTACCAAAAGCCTGTGTTGAAGCCCAGAATACCCTAGAACCTGCATCCTCTTCTCTGAGATCCTGAAAGTACTGTCCGGAGACCACCTCAGTGCATTGAACAGCCACAGTCCCAGGCAGGCCACTCCCTGGCTCTGTTCCTGAGTTTAGCTCTGGTCGAGGCTAGACTCTGCACCAGGGCCGGGAGCCTGAATCAGCTGGTCATTCATGTTTCTGGGAACAGAAGATTGGTTTGGAACATACCATGAACCAAGCAATCCCCAAAGGAACTGATTCCCATTTCGTAAAATTCACTCCCGCTGCCATGTCTCAGGACCTCTGATCAGCCTTAACTGGAATCCCGCCCCATTTCAATGACAGAAGGGCAGTGACAGGCTTTCAGGTTTGCCCTCTTAATACAAATTCATGACACCCCATTGAACATGCTCCCTCCCGAGAGGCAGCCTGCCCCTGACACCTGCCCCTTCCCGGGGTGACACAGAAGCATCTCTGTGTCATCTGGATGATCATCAGTTTCCATTGTGCCTGACAGATGTCCTGACACACCAATTAATAGAGCCCCAACAAGAAGATGCTGGCCAGGGAGGCCACACAGCACGGCCATCCAGCTCTGGAGCAGGAGGGTTGGGGCTCAAATCCCAGCTCCAGACTCCCTCTGAACCTCGAACCTTCATTTCTTAATCATTAAAATGGGGGCAGCAGAGCTCAGGAACACAGGACCAATTCGCAGAACCATTTTAAAAACGTAACTAAGCCCTGGGCTCAGTCCCACCACGAAACCAGAGTTGCTTAGACCTTCAAAAACCATTGCCAGTGTAGCCGCAGCGGCACATGAGAGATGTCTGATGTCATAATGATGTCTGCGTACATCATTAATGGGCCGATCATCAATGGAGGTACTCATCAGAGCCACTACTGAGCAAGGTCAAAAGGAAAATGGTGCTTCTCCTCAGAGCTGAGAAAAGAGGTGAGGCTCTAGGAAAAATAAAGGGCTCAGCTGCCCTGGAACAAGAGAAAATGGGAAAGCCCACGTTTCAGGGCAACCATTTGCCAATGCGATACAATAAAACGGAAAGGGAACAGACTGGGGACTTTCTTCCCCCACATAGTGACAACAGATTCCTCCAGCTTCCCCTCCCGCTGGTTTCTTGACCAAAGCTCTTGCTTCCTCATGAGCCTCCTTTGCTTTCCTGGTAGGGGTAGGTCCCTGTGGACACCCTATCACCTGGATTTATTCATTCAATATTTAGTGGCCCCCACCTGTTCTGTGCTGGGTGCTTTCTAGAAATGCCATTTGCGATACCTGAGGCGGGACTGAGTGTCCAGGCAGACGTAAGGCCAGAAGGCTGCGCCCTCCTCACCTCCACCTGGGATGCAGAATTTGAAGCAGGTACTCTAGTACTGGCCAGATTTCCCCACACAGTCACCTCTGTCTCCATTTAGAGTCCACGGTTGTGTATGTGTGGAATGTCCTAGTGTCTTCTTCCTACTGAAGAGAGACTGTGTTTTGGCAAGTAATGGGTTACTGTTATGAAATATAAATAGTGCTTGTGAGCAGGAAGACCAAGTGAACAGATCGTAAGAAAGCTCCCTCTCCTTGGCTAACAGCCCCTGAGCACACACGGAGAAAAACAACAGATGATACAAGACTTCCCAGGGGCCGCCTAGGTGAGCAGAAATATGTCTGGTGGCACTCAGACATATGAGTGGAATTCTGACATTGTTATAACGTGGCTTAAGACAACTGCTGGCATGAAAAAAAAAATGTGCCCAACATCATTTATGAAAAGCAATTTGGGGCTGGGTACGTTGGCAAATGCTTTTGATCCCAGCCCTCGGAAGGCTGCACCAGGCAGATGACTGTGCCTTTGAGGCCAGGTCTACATGAGTTTCAGGCCAGCCAGGACTACACATGAGCCTGGCTGGCCTGGGCCTCACTGTGTGGACCTTTACCAGGATCGGATACTTGGTCTTCCTGCTCACTAGCACTGTTTATATTCCACAACAGTAACCCATTACTTGTCAAAACATGTCTCTCGCCAGTAGGATTAAGACACTATGGCTGCTGTCGAACATTTCCACAAGTACAAAATCATGGGACTCTCTATGGAGACAGAGGGGAGACCCTGTCTCAAATTTAAGAAAAAAAAATGTTTTAAACATAGGAAAGAAAAGGAATTTGGAAATATGTTGTGTTTCCTGACCCTCACTTAAACAGCCCCTTGGCAGGATGGTTCACTAAGCAGTGCAATGCCATGTGGGAGACATGTACAGGATACAGCATATGTGTGATAACATGTGTCCTACGTAAATGTGGGTATGTGGCCCATTGTTTTATAAACCTAAGCTTCTGATAAACATAAACTTAATTATACAAATTTCAATCCTTCAATGGAAATATTCCTGCCCCCTGAATTCATACCTCTGGATCAAGGTTATTCACATGTCCTGATTTGTCTTTGACTCGCACTAGTCAGACATGTCTAGTATGATGGGGCTCCAGGGCTCCAGCCACCTGTCTGCCCCAGCCTGAGTGCCAACATGAAATAGGTATTCTTGGCCAGTCTCCTGTGTCCTGTGTCCACGTCCGTGTGTGTGTGTGTGTGTGTGTGTGTGTGTGTGTGTCTGTGTCTGTGTATGTATGAGGGTGCATATATACACAGGTTATGTATGTGTATATGTGTGTATATACATATGTGCAGTGTGTATCTCTGGGAGTGTGCACATATATGTGTGTATGGTGGTGTGAATGGTGTGTGTGTGTGTGTGTGTGTGTGTGTGTGTGTGTGTGCATGTCTGAATATGTGTAAGGGTGTTAGAACTCATACTTTGCCATAGGTGAGTTCAGCTGCACCAAAAGCCAATTCTAGGAGGTGGCTGTACAGTTAGATGGCCGCAGGAGTGGCCCTGGTCCTACCTGAGCTACTTCCAGTACTGCATCAACACTCCTCAGCCTCCTAGACCTTCTGAACTCCTGCCTTTCTTTCTTCTTTATTCCCTGGTCTCTCTGGTGCTGACCCAGGTCCTGGCCACACAACGCGTGGGCAAAGACTATTTGGCTCTCAGTACTGTTCACGTTTAAGAGTCTTATCATTCTGGAACAATAAGATCCCAGTCCCAGAAGTTAGCAGGCATGGACACCCAGAAGGGTCTAGATCTCAGGCTCCGAGTCATCGCCAGTAAATGGAGCATGGCTAGAAAGGAAGTTGTTCTCTGTCCTTGAAGAGCAGCCAAACCCTTGGCTATCCCACAACCAAGGGACTTCCAAGTCAACCAAAGTGCAAGATCTAGAAAATTGGGGCGGGACAGCCCCGCTGCCCCTCATAGCATTTAGACAACTTCCCACGTCTGGAGCAAGACACAGCCAAGCTGCAGGCCAAGGGTCACTGCTGTGCCCTCTGGCGATGTGTCCCCTCCGCTATCACTGCTCGTCAGCCCCGGCCCCGTGCCTTTACCTCTCTTCCTCTGCCGGGCAGGTGTCCTGCCTCCTTTCACAGCCTTTGGCCCTGGCTCCACTTTTGCCCACATTGGAAGACTCACACACATCATGACCACAGCCTCTCCTCAGCTAACACGCGCCCCCCCCCCCCGCCCCAGAGACTGTTCAGAGCTCTAGGACTTGAAGAAATGACAGGTTTTCACATCCATGAACTGTGTGGATAAACTCGAGATCCTCCTGGTGAAGTTGTGTGAGAGGCCTAACACAGTGAGCTGTTACTGCTGAGACAGAGTTCTGAGTCACACACTATTGGCCCCAGAATGAGGCATGACACGCAGTTAAACCATATGGACACACGGCCATTATCATAGTCAAGTTCGATCCTCAGCCAAGTTCGATCTACGTGATGGTCTGTTCTCGATATTCTTCTACACTCTGAACCCCTGCACAAGCTCCCTTACATCTGAGATATTCACCACCGCATCGACTTGTAAGCCAGCCTCTCCCAGTTGTATCAGCAAGTCTCCCATACCGGGCAGACACGGCCCTTGAGCCTCGGCCCTATACCCAGGCAGAGGCAGTTGGGCCAGCACTAACATCCTTCTGTCTTCTTTGGTCACACGCCTCACCATGCTATGTCCCCATTCGTGCCTACATAAGACTCCGTCACACACCTCTATGGCCTTGTAGAAGATGCTCGTGCCGATTTGCACCACCTCCAGGTTCTGCTCCTGCTCGTTCCGGGCACACTTGATGTAGGTCATCCAGCTCCGGTGGTCTTCCTGGCTGGCATCAATGAAATAGCGTACTGTACCATCCTCGTTGAAGACCTGGGCATGGGTGGAGCAGTGATGGGTGAGGCAGGGTCGGGCCACATGTGTGACCCAGGCCAGACCCATCTGCAGACATTCTCTTTACTCCTGACAGTTCTGGGAAGTGGATGACGCTATTGTCATCTATGCCTTCCAGTCCAGGAAAGGGAGGTTGGAGGTGGGGTGTGTGTGTGTGGGGGGGAACACAGTGATTTGTCTAAGGCAAAAGGTAAATAGGGAGTCAGTCTTCAGGCACCGATGAGCTCACGGTGACCAGGCCCTCCACCCCCAGAAAAGAAAGGTCTCCAAGAGATCCCTAAGCAGACGACATGTTCTTCCGCTACCTGCCCTTAAGGGTACAGATGTTTGGGGCAGAGCAGAAGAGAGCGTAGCCCAGGGCTCAGAGGGGCCACAAGAGCATGAGAAGCAAAGCTAGCACACCGGGGTCTCTTGGCCTGGCCTAAGCCCCTCTGTGAAGCTGCTAAGGGTCCGCAGAGGTCAAACCACACCCTAGCTTCCTGACTGGGCAACGGCTGGAAGACAGCCGCTAGGCCCAGGTGTCCAGGAAAGGGAGAGGGCAAGGGCTGGGCTCATCCCTCTGCTCTCCTCATCCAGGGTCCTGTGGACAGCTGCACTGTAGTAGCTCACTGGGCTCCTGCTAGGTGTGGCTGCTAGGGTGGCAGCATCTGGCTATGGAGGATCTGCATGGGAAGAATGATGGAAAAGACCCACCACCCACCGGGCCAGCATCCCTGTATCTGACACCGTTGGAGGTGGGCTAGAGTCAAAAAGCCAGGGATGGAAGCTTTTCATCTGCTTCTGCAAAATGAGAATAATAACTGGGGGGGCGGGGGCTGACCTCACAGCTCGCAGACTGGGGAATCATCCTGCTGACTCAGCACCCAGTCAGCCATGGTTATCTTGGATGCCATCAGGCCGGGCACTGGGAAACCTAGTCTTCTATTCTTAAGAATCACTCAGCTTCTGCTCGCCTCCATTCCAGCCACATCTCACCACAGGGCAGCCTCAGAGGCTGACTCCTGTTGCCTCTAACAGCAGGAAAAGAATGTGAGTAGCGATGGGGCTTCTCCCGGCGCGTCTGGATCTCAGCGCCGCCGGGAGACTTGGAAACCAAGAGAGCTCAGACATTTCCCAAAACAGGTAAAAGAGAAAGAATCCTTGGCAGAGAAAGCTCCAAGCCTTGAGAATCTTACCCCCGGGAGTGTTCAGACTCCAGCTTCCACAGCTCCTAGAGAGGACCGAAGCTCTGGCAGGGGCTAGACAGGGCTCCTTTCTGACACCAGCGGCTACCAGTCGCCCACCTGCCAACCGGAATCCCCTTCCAAAGCTCCCACCTACCTCCCACATCAGATTGTTGTTTTTGCAAATATCCACATGCTCCGGGGCAATGATCCGGCCAGTGAAGGGGCCCATCTCCGTGCCTGCTTTGATCCACGTCTTGGAGAAGATGCCAAGGCCCTCGCCTGGGATGGAACTCTGGGCGATGATGACTTCCACGGGCAGCACCAGGCTGGAAAGCTTCTGCACCTCTGCGGGGATTAGAGGAAGCCGGGCGGTCGGTCACGTCTGCGCCAAGATGGCTCTGCCCTTCCCATCCCGGATGCGCACTCGCCCTGCTTCGCATCTGCCAGCGCAAGCAGCCCCAACTCGGGCAACTCTCTCCCGTAGGCCTATTTTATGTAGCCTTATTTCACAACCCAGGACCCTCGGTGCCCTCTGAACTCAATCCAAGCAGTGCATGGTGGTTCTTTTCTTTTTCTTTTAGATGGAGAGTTATTGGGGATCGAACCCAAACCCTTGCGCAAGAAACGCTACGCCCGCCGCCGCCCGCCGCCCGCAGCACGCCGAGTTATATAATCAGCTCTTAGGGCTCATTTCAGAGTCTTTCCACAAATTCTCCAAACATCCACAACCCTCACCGTCTTCCATCGCGGAAAAACTTAGGAACCACTGAAACCACTTTATGTTTACAGACAGGGAAACTGAGGCCCGGTCTGGCGAAGAAGTATCGTCTAACCCGGGAATCTCGGTGTTGTTCCTGGCTTTTCATCCGGTGACTCTGGGCTCATTATGAGACTCCCAGACTTAGGGGCACTGTCAGCACTGGGGACAGATCCCCAGCTTGAAAAGTGGCACCCGCGCAGAAGAAACACTTGCTTCTACAAACTGAGCTCTGAGCCAACACACACACACACACACACACACACACACACACACCCCTCCTTCGAGATCTTCCCTGGCACTCCAGTATACCTCTCTACTCCCAAGTTCTAGAGTGCCAGAGAGGGCGGCACCCGGATCAGGCGAGTTCTGAAGTCGCTTTAATGGGCGAGGAAGAACCAGCGGTCCCTAACCCCGAGAGGATCCCCGGTGGGGCCTCTGCGGCAGGGGTGGGAGCGTTGAGGCGCACAGGGGCGGCCTCCATGTCTTACAAGGTTCCCCTCTAAGCTACCTGGGAAAATACCCGGCGAGCCGGCCGGCTGAAAGGGGGGGTTAAACGGTGTCCGTTGAGGAGCGGCCGGCAATTTGTCACGCTGTTAAAGTGATCGCATTCATTCGGCTCCATTCGAAAGAAATTGCTAATTCTAAATTCATTAGCCCTGGAAGAAAGCTGTAGCAGTAAATTGTATCTCAATGCGGAGGGGACTTGTTTAAAAGGGGCCGAGGAATTCCCCTTACAAAAAGGCAGGATTAGATGGTTGACATAGCGTGAATGGAAGTGGAATTAGTCTTCACGGTAAATTAAGAGAGGAACAGCGATCTTAAAGGGGAAGAGAGGGCGTCGCTCAGAGACGCCAGCGCCGGGGAAAGATATTGTTTACGGGGTGACGAATGAGGAATAAGAACTTGAGACATCTTAAAGAAAAGAAACTTTCCTCGCTCTCTTTCTCTCTCCCTCGCTCTCTGCGGCTTTTTCTCTCCGGCCTGCCCGCCCTCCGCCCCTTCCCCGGCCCCGGCTGTCTTTTAAAGTTTTTGGTTTAAGTGGGAACTTTCGCGGGTCAAGCCCAAGTTAACCAAATGAATTTAAAACCCCTTCTTTTCGAGTCAACTGCTATTACACGCTCAGTAAGGCTTTTAATGCCAGGAAACCGCCAGCTCCAGGCTGGAGGGTGGGGTGGGGAGAGAAGACACGGGAGAGCCTGGGCTGACCGAGGGAGCCTCGTGTATTCCTAAATGCCTCTTCTCTGCTTCCGTGAGGCTAGTGCAACCCAGGTTTGACCCATGGGGGTTAGGGGGGGGGACTGAGGTGCGCTGACCAGGGAGAGAGCAGCGGCCCCAGCCCCAGAGTTCCCCATCTGCCCACCCCACCCCCGCGCCGCTAACCTGAGAATTGGGGGTAGCCAGGAAGAGCGAAGGAGAGGAGCCCCGACGGCACGACTCACCTCCCGAGAAGGACTGCGCCAGGACCTCGGCGGTGAAGGCCGTCTTCGGGCTGGCGTGGTGGCTCTTGTCCTCCAGCAGCTGTTCGCCTAGCACGTTGCGCCATCGGCCATATAAGAAACTGTGCAGGATGTCGGAGGTGATGACCTCTGCCAGCGCCAGCCCCGGAGCCTTCAGCCCTGTTTTGAGCACCAGGGCCTCAGCTGGGAGCACAGAACCCATCATGGGCGGCCAAGAGCTCGCCGCCGGGCGGCGCCGCGGGAAGGACGGCTGGGTGGACTCCGGAGAGGTGAGAAACCAAGAGGGATCAAAGGAGTGAAAGGAGAGGAGGGTGACAACACGAGGGAGGAGGAGGAGGAGGAGGAGGAGCAGGACGAGGGCACACTGGGAAGTACGTGGCAAGAGATGGCTGGGAGGACCGTGAACCAAGCCGGAGAGACAAAATCTGCAGAGATGGCAGATGCTGCACGGTGGACTGGAAGTCCGCGGGTGGAGACAGGGGTAGATACCAGGAGGGGTGCGGAAAGGGTGGGCGGCGGGTGGCTGCAGAGAAAAAACGACCAAGGACTCTCGGATCCCCACTCGCCTTCTATACACCCAGCCAGGACCGTCCTCCCTTTGGCAAAATCTCGGGCTCTTTTATAGGAGCCGCAGTGACCCTCCTAATTGGTTATTAATGACCCCCTGACGTCGAAGGACAGACTTGTACTCGGCCAGGCTCGAAGGAGCCTTCACCGACAGCGCGAGGGGCGGGGGCAGCGTGCGGACCGCTCAGAATAGTCCCCCTCTGCTCCTCCCTTCCCTCCGATCCTTCCTCCTCCTCCCCCTCCTCCTCCTCTCCCCGTGGGAAGCTCCAGGCAGGGAGGGAGACTCAGCCCGCGGCCCGAGCGGGGAGGGGGTGTGGGGGAGCGGGTGTTGAAGTAGGGGATGTGGCGCAGCGAGGCTTGCCTTCACTCCTGGGACTAGACTAAGCTAGAGGGGCCGTATGGTTGCTAGCCCCGCGGGGCCCCATGCCCACCCGGGCCAAGCAAGATCCACGGTCCCTGTGGATCCCAGGCTAGGCCTTCACCTTCCGAGCTCTGCGGGCCACTCCCAGAGCTGCTGGCGCTTTGCTGTTTTCCCTGCCCAAGCCCAGTACTCTATCCGTTGCCACCTACCCTTCGTCCCACCCTCTCTCCTGCACTCTTTAGCGGCTTCGCTCCTGAAGCTGCGGTGGCATTCCGGACAGCTTGGGTGATGGCAGCGCTACCCAAGCAGGCGCTTCGCCCTAGCCGGACTCAACAGCTCTGCTCGCTGCGCACAGCCGGTATAAAACGTTCGCCAGCACAGAGGGCTGCCGAGAAAGAACTACCGGGTGTCGCCGTCGGGGCTGGATCTCACCTACGATAGCTAGGCTCCCAGCACTAGGAGCACTAGGGGTGGGGAGTATTGAACGACCATCAAAAGCTCGCTACCCTAGAGCAGTCTAAGACGGGAATTGCAGAGACCCAAAATGCCCCTGAAATTGAGGATAGCCCAGGGCAAAGCCATCTGCGGGACTCTGCTTTGGAATCGGACTGCGGGAATCTTCTACCTAGGAAGCCACCGGACAGCCGGTCCTCTTTCTTTTTGGTCTCTTAATGACTATCCTTTCTTTCTGGCTCCTTTCTCTTCCTTCCTCCCCCTTCCGGCTCTCCCACCTCGCTCCTCCATTGGATTCTGTATGGTCATTCCAAGGTACCTGGGAGCCAGCTCCGCACCTCTTCAGAGACAGATGCTAGGTCGGGAAGATCACGGCTTCCTGTGTGCCCCGAAGCCTCTTGGACACCTTGAGACCACCCCCACACCTTCAGCTCCAGAAACAAACACGTTTTGGGGGGGGGCTTTGGGCACACCTCACCTAATGGGCATAAGTCGTCAGAGCCCCCCTCCCACCACCTTCCGCTGAATTGCGCAAGAGAAAGTTCCGCAGCCCCTGTTTGTGTGAGTGTCCCGTGCTAGATCCCCACTGTAGGGTGAAGACTCTTCAGGCCTTCGAAGCCCTGTGACTTGGGCGTGGGTAGCGATGGCAGCTCAGGACTGCGATTTGACCCACGAGCCGGATTCTCATGCCTCTAGGAAAAGAACCCTTTCCACCAGCAGCTCCCCAGGGCTAAGCTTGCCTGGCTCCTGGCAGCCATGGGATCCCAGGTCTCTCTAAGTCCTCGTTGGAGCCAGTGGTCTCTGGCATCCTCAGCCCGGCAGGCAGGAGACTAAAGCGCCAAGCCGGCGATAGGAAGTCTGCAGATGCTCAACCCCTGGAGCCCAGCGGAGAGTGGGTGTAGCGGGCAGGGAGAGGGACTAACGGGCAGGGCGCCAGCAGAGGGCAGCGCTGCAGAGGAGCAAGAGCTGCCGGTGGGTAAGGGTTCCTTGCAGACGCCGCCGGAGAGTTAAATCCTTTTGCGAAAGGTTCCGGTCTGGAGGGGAGTGTGGAACCCAATGGCTCGGTGGCAAGGAACCCGACCGGCGCCTGAATCTCGGCTTCAGTGGAGCCTAAGTGGAGAGGAGAATGGGCTGGGCAGAAGGATGCCGAGACTAGGGGACTCAGCCTCCACCCGGCAGCCTTCCTCAGCGCTTGTGGCAGACTAAGGGGGACTGAAGACAGCAGTGCATCCTGGGGACGGCTCCTGTCGGCAGTGCTCTGAGTTGGACTATGTGCTGTGCTTTCTTCCCAGCCTGTCACCCTTCGGACCAGACCGTTTGGCTTTGCCCGGAGCTGAGCAGGATTTTTTAACAATTCCCTTGCTACACTCTCCTGTGAAATTCTCCCAAGTCCCAGAGTACTTCATGCCTGGGGCGAATTTTCGTTCCAATCCCAAGATCGAAATCAAAAGACAGAAGGACCGAAGGCTCTGGCGGAGACCAGGACCCCTCATTGCTTCCCTCAGGTCCCCTCAAACCTGGGGCGAGTATGCTGGAGAGACAGGAACCTAAACATCCTCCTAACTGGGTACCCAGGGCCCTGGGATGTAGTTGCTGCGCTCTCGCATTTTGAGCTTCTGACCAAGTGATAGTCTCACCTGGCCCTCTGCACCCTTAAAACCAAACCCTGGAGGGAGGACTGCCCACCGGGATCGAACAGCAAGGCCCTTGAGCGCGCATCTGTTTGCGTGGACACTACGGAGAGGAAACACAGCGGGTTCACAGTGGATGAACCACGTCTCTGGGACCCAGGCGCCGAGTGTGCCTGCGCGAAGACCCCTCCCATAGGCCCGGCTCGGTCCGGGCTCCAAGGCACCGCCCCCGCCCCCTTGATCGCGCCCGCGGGCTGTCGCTCGGCGATCTCTTTAATATTCATGGGCGTTAATAGAGAGGCCCCCAGTATATCGGCCCATTGTGGGCGGCTCGTAGGGCTTGAATAGACCCCGGCCCTCTTTCTTCGCAGAGGCTTCCCGAGGGGCCGGGCCAGGAGTGAATGGCCCCTCTTCCCGCTCCTCACCCACCCCACCCCCTTTTCAGGGACAACATCTTTATCCCCGCTGCTGCTGCCGCCGCCGCCGCCGCCCGAGCCCCATTCACTCGGTCCGGACTCTGGGCGGAACGAATCAATCGGCCACGGCTCTTCGGAGGTCATCTCCAGCGCCCGTGCCCCATCCCCCAGCCCACGGGAGTGGGGACAAGGGAGGCAGCGGCCGGCCAACAGACCCACCAGCGAAGGGAGCCCGAGTGGGGTGTAGAAAGATAGGGCAGGATAGGGTGGTGATCGGATGGGAACGATCCGGAAGGGTGGCTGGGCCAAGGTACACCAAGAGGGTCTCAGGACCCCGCCCGACCCCGCCTCGGCCAGACCGGGCTAATTCCAACTTGTTGCCTCTGGCAGGGAGCCCAGGGGACCAGGGCTGCAGTGCGAGCCCGGAGATGAGTCCCGCGTCCCCTCCAATCGCCAGTGCGCATCCCTCCGGGTCCGCGTCCGCATCCACGAGACCCGGGGCGCGGGGAGCAGCCCGAGGCTCTGGTCCAGCCCTCAGGGCACGTCGGTTCCTTTCAGTGCGAACGGGCTTTGCTCCTTGATGACCAGGTTGGGCCATCGGGACCACGGCAGCGTAGATCGAATTCCAACCCTTAAGCCAGCTCCAGTCGTCCGGGGCCTCAGTGCCCCCGGCGGGAGTCGGTCAGGCAGGGCCAACCCGACGGGTCCCCGCCCCTCCCGTCCGGGAGGCGCTAGGAAAAAAGAAGCCCATTGTCCGCCAAGAAATACATTTTGGGGCCCCGGAGAGAAAGCTCCTGTTTTGAACTTTTAGAAGAAAGTCTCCTGCCTTTGCCCCTCACAGGGAGAGATTTGTCGTCCCGTCCCACCATCTCCAGGGCCTCAGAGCGCCGCCTCCTCCCGAAACATCTGCCAGGGGAAAATCCACCCTGGAGGGCAGATCGTGCTGGCTTTAAGCCCCGAGAACTCATTAAAAAGATATTAGCGGCGGGGGGCAGGTCCCGCGCAGGTATCGATCGGCCGGAATGAGCCCGAGCGGGGCTGGGGGCTGGGGTGCGGGGACAAGAAAGAGAAGAATGCGGCGGCTCTGTGTCCGGAACCCCCACCTGGGCACCGTCTTGTACACCCAGGCCCTGCGCTGCTCAGCCTCCCGCGGCTCCCTTGAAGCCCCCAGCCACGCTGGTCTCGCCGGCTCCTTCCAGCTCCTTGCGATTGCCCGAGGCTACAGGCACTCCCTCACTCCTCCGCGCTTTCAGGCTTCGCCCCAGCTTCCTGCTGGCTCTGCGCCTCGGTCTCACACTGAGCTCCCGCCTTTCTGAAACCATCTAGGCTTTCGCCACCCCCAAACCCGGTTTCTCTCTTAGACAACAATTCTGCCTCCTCGTCTTCCCAAACGTGGCTCAGGAAATGCTCTCTTTATAGGGGCCCAGGTGTACCCCCCGCTCCCCGGTTCCGGTAGCTCCAGGGCGCCCCCGCGGGCGCTGACAAAGGCGCGACGGGCTGCCTAAGCCCAATGGGAACTCTTGCGGGCAGGGCCCGTCTTCAACAGACGTGACTGGAGCAAGCCGCTGAGACTCGGCTGTGGCCAGGAGAACGGAGATGGTGGTCTCCCTGTTAGCCCCCATCTCCACCCTAATTAGCTTCTGAGACCGGTGGGAGACAAAGGCGCGCCCCGGTGCACCCACGTCGAGCCCTGAGCTGGCGCCTGGGCAGACAGGTGACCTGGACTAGAGTTTCTCCATGTGCCCAGAACTAGATGGTTCTTTTTCCTAGGGCGTCCCGTCCCCCAAACCCGGACCCCATACCCACGGCCCAGTCTTCTTCGGTCACCATCCTGGCTATCCACTGGAAAGACTCTGGAGGAGGCTGGGAAACCAGGAGAAGCAATGACAGTTTGACCCAGGCTTCTGGAGGCAGAGGGCGCAGAGGTGGGGAGAGAGAGACTGAGGCAGAGGCACAGATGGGCGAATTACAGACAAAATGAACTTCTGAGAGATGCGGACACCAGACCCAGACGGGGAGAAGGAAGCGAAGGATTGATTGCAAGAAAGCCAGGACTAAGACCGTAGGAGCCAGAGGTACCGAGAAGTAGGGACTTCAGACACAAAATGGGGGTACTGCTTAAAGGACGCTACAGGAAAGAACCAGAGAGGAAAAGATGAGAAGGAGACTGCATGCCCGGGAGGTGGCAGCCGTCAGGGAACACCAGGGACCCCTTCCCAACCTACACACACCCCTTTTCTCCCAGAGCCCCTCTTCCATACCCGCCCCTACCAGCCCCCATCACCTCAACCTTCCTGGTTTGTTTTTCTCAAGTAGCTTCCCTGAAGGGCTTCCAGTTTCTAGCCCAGCCTCTCTACAGTCGCCCACTGCCCAGAGCAGAAGGCTGGAGAGGAGGGACCCGCCTGAGCCGGTACCATCTGCCTCACCTGCTCCCTGGGAAGGAGGGAGGCCTCGGGTCACTTCTTTTTTGTATCAGGTCCTGGATAGCTTCGAGTTTCCAGGGCAAAATCGGCCCTTGATGTCTCAGAATAGCGTCCAGGAGGGTGCACCCTGTGAACCTGGAATGAGGGCGGCCTGCCTTAGGCTACCCTGGTGGTCCTGTCCCCTTGTTCTTTAGGGTCTGACACATACTAGGTGCTGTGTCTACGGATGACAGATGGCTCTGTTTGTCATGCTGGTGGCTTCTTGGCTTCATCCACAGATTGGAAACTAAACTTTCCTTTCATGAAACCTTTGGTACCCGGACGAAGCTTAGGCTCCAGCTACACAGTGGGCACGGAGGCAACGCCCAGGCTGTTCCTTCCCCGGGGATCCTGTGAGAACCTACAGGGAAAGGACCAGGGGGTTTCAGGGGCACATCCAAGCCCGGCTCTTGGCTCTTGCAGATTCTACCAAGACCCAAGGTGGCCACTTCCCCTGTCTGTGTCTTCGTCTGCAGAATGGGAACAAGGAAAGAATCTCTACCGGAAACCGGAAATCAGCTAGTAGGTAAGGAGAGGTCAGACTGAAAACAAGCAGGATAAGAGTCAGGCTGGCGTTTGCTAAGCAGCGGTACTATTTTAAGCATTCGACATGACTCATCTCAAGTCACCCTCACCCCATCACACCAAGGTAACCGCTGGCTGTGGCAAGGCACAGAAGACGATGTATTTCTGGAGTATTCCATATATGGAAAATACCATCAACTGTGTTACACTAAGGCAACACCAGTTATACATGCTGCCAAGATGGCTCCACCAGAGAGGAGGCTTGCAGCCAGGCCTGGCGACTTGAGTGTGATCCCTGGGATACACGAGGTGTAAGGAGAGAACTGACTCCCTCGGGTTGTGCTTTGACACACACACTCATACACAATCACACAAAATAAACATTTTATTTAAAACTATTGCCATTAATGTGTGTGCGTGTGCGTGTGCGTGTGCGTGTGCGTGTGCGTGTGCGTGTGCGTGTGCGTGTGCGTGTGCGTGTGCGCGTGCGCGTGTGTGTGTGTGTGTGTGTGTGTGTGTGTGTGTTTGTGTGTGCCTGATGAGGTCAGAGGCATCTGATCTCCTACAGCTGGAGCTGAGGCAGGCAGTTGTGAGCTGCCGGACACAATAGTGCATGACTTTATTTGCAGAACTCAGGGGACAGAGACAGAGGTCTCTGTGAGTTTGAGGCCAGTGAGTTCTGAAGGTCAGAGGGGGAAGCGATATGAAAGACCTATCTCAGATAAGCAAAAAAAATAATGACTTTATTGGTTTTAATTATACATGCATGTATATGTCTATGTGTGGGTATGTGCACAGATGCCAGTGGAGACCAGAAGATGGCATTGGCACCCCTAGAGCTGGAGCTACAGGTGGCTGTAAACTGAACTGAATATGTCCTTTGGAACTGCGGTACCACAGTTAGGTACCACGCCTAAGCTTGAGCCTCACATCCAGAGGTGTAAGGAGACAGGAGATGACAGACTTTGGAAACCCGTACTCTTGTACTTTAACTTGTGCACACACACTTCATGGCCTGTTCACACACACACACACACACACACACACACACACATATCATACACACACATCAGACATCATACACACACAGCATGCACACACATCACAGACATATCACACACACACACACACACACACACACACACACATAATCGTGCACACATCAAGGCCCACAGATGCTCATCTATCTCCACAGTCTGTGATGTGAGGAAATTAACCCTTTGTTTGCAGTAGCCGTTGAGGTTAGTTTGCTCCAGGGCCCAGAACGGTTCCTCGATGAGACCTTTCAGAGCTCTGTGACTCAGTTTCCCATTCTAGGAGATAGAAACATTGTTGTGGCTACTTTTGTATGATTGGGTGAAGATGGTTTGAGACACGCTTTGTCAGTTCCTGGCAAGTATTAATTATGTTAACTATAACCGAGTTGTTTTTTTTTTTTTTTTTTCAAGACAGGGTTTCTCTGTGTAGTCCTGGTTGTCCTGGAACTCACTCTGTAGACCAGGCTGGCCTCGAACTCAGAAATCCGCCTGCCTCTGCCTCTGCCTCTGCCTCCCAAGTGCTGGGATTACAGGCATGCGCTACCACGCCCGGCTTTTATAACCAAGTTATAATTGTGTTAGTATTACTGCTGTCCTTTCTCATTCCAACCAATTTATTTTTTATGTTCATGTGTGTATGCGTGTTTGCATGTGTGTGGGTGCATGTGCACTTGTGTGCGCATGCACGTGGAGGCCCAAGGTCAATGACTGGAATCAGCCTTGAACATTTCCCACCCTCAACGAGGCTAGATCTGTCAGCCAAAGCTGGAGGTTGTCAGTGTGACACCTCCAGGCTGGGCTCCCTTCCCAGCCCACCCTGTCTATCTCTGCCTTCCCAGGCCGAAATAGTAGAATGCCACGCCCACATCACATCTGTGTGGGTTCTGGAGATCCAAACTTCGGTCCTCACACTAGGGGAGCAAGTGCTTTTCTAACTGAACCATCGCCTCTAACGTCCCTCCTTTCCCTCCATCTCTGTTCCAGGCCTCAGACAGCCCTGAATCCCTGACCCCAGCAGAGCTCTGTCTGTTCCCTGCTGTACGAGCTTTCTAGAAAGCCACCTCTCTCCTGTTTCCAGGACTGTCTGCAGAACCCAGGATAACCCAGGAAGGCTGCTGCTTTCTTAGAAGTAGCCATGTCTCTGAGGGAACTGTGACCATCACCCCACCTTATAGAAGAGGAAACTGCAGCTTGGCCAGGAAAATGAATGGAATGCCCTCCCAACCCCAGCCCCCTCCTTGTGTTGCTCTTTTGACTGCCCCCTAACTCACTATCCTACCCTCCCCCCACTCCCGAGTCCAATGCTCTCAACCACTGAGTCATCAGAAAACAAGTGTCAAACTGGCCTAGATAGAGAGATATTGATTGATTGACTTTCTTCAGCACTGGGGCTCAAATTCAGGCCTTATATATAATGTGCTCATATATGTCTCGTGCTGACTCTACCCAGCTGAAATTGAATTCCCAGTGTTCAGGAAGATACGAGGTAATTTCAGAACCTTTTGGGTATTCCAGACTCTCTGTGCATCATTAATTTGTCTTAATTAAGCAAACGTCTGGTGCATCTCCACAGTGGATCTGTCTGCTTGGAAACATGGAGGCATTCCCAAGTACATCAACCTGGTAGCATCTGAGAATCCGCTCTGATGGCTTTTAGACCTTACTCAAGGATGCAGGGTCTGTCAGTCAAGTCCAGGTCACCAGTATGGCCAATGACACTAGCCAGCTTGCTCTGGAGACCTTCAGAAGATGTGGATAGAGTCTTTAGCACCTACTGAGAACTTGTACTGATTTGTCCTGTTCAGGCTCCAAAGGGAATAAAGGACCACTTGGACTAGTCCTAGAGGTCCTTACAGCAAAAGGACAGTTTAGTGCCCAGTGCCCAGGGCTGAGGCAGCTTACCTGGGTCTGAGAATCCACATGGGATGTCTTTATTCCTTCGTTTTTTATGAACGTGTATGTATGTGTGTATTCACATGCTCTTGTGTGTGTGTATATATATATATATATACACACACATATATATTATAAAATATATAATCTTTAACACACACACATATATATTAAAGCTTTATTTATTTTATGTATGTGAGTACACTGTCACTGTCTTCAGACACACCAGAAGAGGGTATTGGATCCCATTACAAATGGTTGTGAGCCACCATGTGGTTGCTGGGAATTGAACTCAGAACCTCTGGAAGAGCAGTCAGTGCTCTGAACCACTGAACCATCTCTCCAGCCCACACTTCTGTATATTTTTATGTGCATGTTTATGTGTATGCTTAGGTGCACATGCATTTGAAAGTGGGAGTAGTGACCAAAGGCCAACAGTAAATGTTTTCCTCAGACCTGGCTGTGCATTTTTTGCATTTTTTTTAGAATTATTTATTTTATGTATATGATGAGTACACTGTCCCTGTCTCTTGTATATATATATGTATATATACATATATATACATATACATATTATAATATATATAATCTTTAACACACACACACACACACACATATATATATATATATATATATATATATTAAAGCTTTATTTATTTTATGTATGTGAGTACACTGTTGCTGTCTTCAGACACACCAGAAGAGGGTGTCAGATCCCATTACAGATGGTTGTGAGCCACCATGTGGTTGCTGGGACTTGAACTCAGGACCTTCAGAAGAGCAGTCAGTGCTCTTAATCACTGAGCCATTTCCAGCCCCATTTTTAAAATTTTTGTTCTTTGTTTGTTTGTTTTTCCAGAAGAACTTCTCTGTGTAGCTCTGGCTGCCTTGGAATTTTTTCTGTAGCCCAAGATGACCTTGAACTCACAAAGCAAACCTCTCCCAACCCCTTTTTGAGACAAGGTCCCTCCCTGGGCAGAGCCCACCAATCAGGTTGATGCATTGACCAGTGAGCCTAAGGGTCCTTGTGTCTCCACTTTAACAGGTTTTCAAGACAGGGTTTCTCTGTGTAGCCCTGGCAGTCCTGGAACTCACTCTGTAGACCAGGCTGGCCTTGAAGTTAGAAATCCTCATGTCTCTGCCTCTTGTGTGCTGGATTAAAGGCATGCGCCACCACTGCCCAGTGTTACTTATTTTTTTTAATATTTAGAGTGTTAGTATGTGTGCTAGTGTGCAGACCTGCAGCACATGAACATGATGGAGGTCAGAGGGCAACTTATAGGAGGGAGTCAGTCCTTCAACCTGGTCTATCTCTAGCATCAAAGCTATATCAGGTGGAGTGACATCACTCCCTGAGCTGTCTTGCTGCCATCTTGCATGTGGCTTCTGAAAATTGAATTTAGGTTTTTATTCTGTATGTGAAGAGTCTCCCCCAAAGGTCCATAGGTTGAAGGCTAGCTCTCCCATGAAGTATCCAGAAGGATCTCTTGGGAAGTGACCAAATCATGAAGGCACTGACCTCATTCATGGGCTGAGGAATTGATGAGTTTCTCTATGTAGCCCTGGCTGTCCTGGAACTCACTCTGTAGACCAGGCTGGCCTCGAACTCAGAAATCTGCCTGTTTCTGCCTCCCGGGTGCCACGCCCTGCTAGCCTTTTGTCCTATTATGTCTTTATTTTAATTTTTTTTTTTTTTTGGTTTTTCGAGACAGGGTTTCTCTGTGTAGTCCTGGCTGTCCTGGAACTCACTCTGTAGACCAGGCTGGCCTCGAACTCAGAAATCCGCCTGCCTCTGCCTCCCAAGTGCTGGGATTACAAGCGTGCGCCACCACGCCCGGCTTTATTATGTCTTTATTTTAATTTTGAGTCTTGTTACATTTCCCACGCTAGCCTTGAACTGATGATGTATGAAGCCCAGATAAACCTTAATTTTCAACCCTCCTGACTCAGTCTCTGGAGTAGCTAGGGATCCAGGCCTGGGCCCCCAGGTCAGGTTTTCAACAGTGATTTTGATGGGTAGCTGGAGGCTGAGGGTTGAACATATCAGGTTTCAGCTGAGGACAATCACCTCTGCAGGGGAGGTGGTCCTTGTGAAATATATTCAGAGAAGGAGCAGGAGGCCGAGGAAAATCATCAGCACCAACCCTGCAGCTGCCCAGGTCCTCTCAAAAGATGGATATTTCAGCTGAAGATGGCAGACGACTCCCGTCTCTCCAAGCCCCAGCATCCTCAGTCACAGCACACAGGGAAGCCAGTCCAGCCCTCAAGCACATGAACACTAGGTCACCTGGGAAAGGCTTACAGACTTCAGCTCTGTGTTCCTGATACATCAGGTCTAGTCCCTACAGGAGCTGCAAGGTGTGCCGAAGGTGAGGGGTAAACGCAGTCTGAGGAGACAAAGCCATGATGGCAGTCTGACCCAGATATGACAGGTACTTGGAGGTGCAGAACAGGGAATTTAAAATAATCCTGATGGCTCAGGGAGGGGCTCTGCAGGAGAGTGTGGAGTGGCTGGGCGTTGGAAGCAGGGGAGATGCTGTTCACAAACGGGATCCGAACAAAGTCTAAAGAGGCTTTCCGCCATTTCCCAAGTGTGGGGTGGCTTTGGTGAGCCTGTAAGCACAGCAGACCCTGTGTGCAGGATGACTGACTGGAGCACCAAGGTGTGTCAACAGACACAGTCGCAGAAGGAGGGGCAGAGCAGACCTGAGGGAGGGAAGACAACAGAGGGCCCGGGACAAAGGGGTGAGTTCTGAAGAGACCGACAGAGCAGTGTGGGAATATCAGGAGGCAGAAGAGAGATGATGGAGCTGAGGCCCGGGCAGTGCCAGGCAGGGTGCCACGTGTCTGTGGTCCCAGCATCTGGGAGGAGGCAGAGGCGGGAGGATCAGGAATTCAGAGCCAACCTGGTGTTCACAGGATAATTGAAGACAGCCTGGGCTGCAAGAAAAAAAAAAAGAAAATGAGGCTGAGGTGGTGGTGGGTCTGGGAATTTAGCTCAGTCAGTCAGGAACTTCTCTAGCATGCAAGAAATCCCAGGTTCCATCCCTACACCACCTAAGTCAGCTGTGGTGGTGCATGGCTGTGCCCCTAGCACTGGAATATAGAGGCAGGGGGTGCAGGAGTTGAAGGTTATTGGTGGCTCCAAGATGTTTGGGACTAGCCCTGACTACATGAGCTCGAGGGAAGGAAGGAAAGGGGAAGGGAGGGAGGAAGGAAGGAGGGAGGGAGGGAGGGAGGGAGGGAAGGAGGGAGGGAGGGGGGAGGGAGGGAGGGGGAGGGAGGGAGGGAAGAAGAAAGGAGGGAGGGAGGGAAGAGGGGAGGGAGGGAGGGAAGAAGAAAGGAGGGAGGGAGGGAAGAGGGGAGGGAGGGAGGAGAGAGGGAGGGAGGGAGGGAGGGAAGGAAGGAAGGAAGGAAGGAAAGAAGGAAGGCTAATTGTGGTGTCTCATTGGCCACGGGATTCAGTGATGAAATTTAAGGTGGAATTTTGCTAATGCAGGTGTATGGATTCTCCACAAAATTATTAGGGGATCCAAATATTTATATAGTACAGGAAAGACAATGCATAGGCACATTGGGGAGTTTATTCCAGGAATGCAAGGCTGGTTTAACCCTTGAAAAGCAATCTCATTAATATCCACACATTCCAGTGAAAAGGGAGAGATCATATGATCTCTCTACATGGAGGGAGTGGGCGAAGAATCATGATGACACTCTTGGCAGACCAGAGACGCCAGGCAACATGCGGCAGGCATAATTAATGGTGAATTATTGAAAGCAGTCCTCTGAGATCTCCAACAAGCACAGGCTGCCCACTCTCCACTTTTATCGACCATGTGCTTGGAGGGCTTGGCTGGTGCATCCAGTGATGGGGGTGGGAGAGAGAGAGAGACAGACAGACAGACAGACAGACAGACAGACAGATGGAGAACCACTGTTGCTGTGGATGTGAAAAAATCAAGTGTGCATAGCTGTGAGGATTAAGATGTGATATTAGGGGGGCGGGCGGTGGTGGCACACGCCTGTAATCCCAGCACTTGGGAGGCAGAGGTAGGTGGATTTCTGAGTTCGAGGCCAGCCTGGTCTACAGAGTGAGTTCCAGGACAGCCAGGGCTACACAGAAAAACCCTGTCTCAAAAAAAAAAAAAAGTGATATTAGGGGCACCTGGGATGTAGCTCAATGATAGAGTGCTGGTCTACCTCATCCGAAGCTGGGACTCAGTCCTCAAGACTGCTAGGAAGGAAAAACGGATGGAGGAGACTTTAGAAAGTGAATTTAACTGGGCAGTGGGAGTACAGGCCTTGGATCCCAGCACTCAGGAGGCGGATCTCTGAGTTCAAGGCCAGCCTGATCTACAGAGCTAGTTCTAGGATGGCCAGGGCTACACAGAGAAACCCTGTCTTAAAACAAAACAAAAAACCAACCAACCAAAGAAAAGTGAATTTAACAAGGCGGCTGAGGCAAACGGATCCCTTTGTTTGAGGTGATCCTCCTGGTCTACATAGGTTCAGCCCAGCCAGGACTACATACAAAAACTGTATCTTAAAATAATAAAACAAAACAATAACAACAACAAAAATAACCTTTTTGGACTATTGCCCTGCTACTAAGGTGAAAGTCTGATATGACTGGAAAACCCTGAGCTCAGTGCAAAACAGCAGACTGCCTTGATCAGCGAGGTGTCGAGTTTTCGCAACGTGTGGGTTCCCAGATCCTGCAGAATGTCAGGTAGCCTTGGTTAGATTACAGGCTCTCTCTCTCTCTCTCTCTCTCTCTCTCTCTCTCTCTCTCTCTCTCTCTTTCCCTTTCTCTCTTTGGTTTTGGTTTTTTTGAGACAAGGTTTCTCTGTGTAGTTGTCCTGGAACTCACTCTGTAGACCAGGATGGTCTGGAACTAAGAAATCCGTCTGCCTCTGCCTCTCAAGTGCTGGGATTAAAGGCGTGCACACCACACACACACACACACACACACACACACACACACACACACACACCCGATTTAGATTACAGGTTCAGTTTCTTTGCTCTGAATAAGAACTTTTCAGCTAGTACCTGAGATTCCTGGGACGTCTCCCCATGGTAACGAGGCATCTCAGTTCCTCAGCCTTCAGCCAACGACCTTGCTATCCTGGCTATTCCTACCTCCTTCCCCAAAACTATATGCTCCTTGATTCCGTCCTAGAAAAGTTGATCTGTCTCCCCTGAAGCTGGTCCTGGTACTCACAGGCCATCTGAAGCCTTGTTTATTGACTTTGCTTCCTTCTTCCTCCTCATGGACCAGGGTCCAAGGACCCCTGGGAGAAGGGAAACCCACAGAAAACATGTTTGATCCCCAGAATAAATATTAATGAAGAGGAAGGAAAGGAGGAGGGAGAGGAGGGGAGCCACTGTCAGGTCACTAAGCACAGCAGCACACTTCTGTAACCCCAGCACTAGAGAGGCAGAGACAGATGGCCCTCTGAGGCTCCCCGGCCAGCTACCCACGCTCCTTGGCAAGCTCTAGGGCAGTGAGAGAGCCTGTCTCAACAAAACCAATCATAAAAAAGTGGTGGTGAACTGGTGAAATCGCTCAGTGGGTAAAGGCATTAATTTGCTGCCTGGTCTGACAACCTGAGTTCAGTCTCTGGAGCCCTAGGGTGGAAGGGGAGATCCCACTCCTGTAAGATGTCCTGGGACACCATCCACGTGTAAGATGTCCTGGGACACCATCCACGTGTAAGATGTCCTGGGACACCATCCACGCCGTTCCTGACATGTGTTCCCGGACTAATAAATACATGTAAAAAAAAAAGGTGAATGGTGCCTACAGAACAACACCTGAACTGTGAAATAAATAGATAGACATGAAACTAAGATAGAAAGAGGCGGGCTGGAGAGATGGCTCAGTGGTTAAGAACACTGACTGTTCTTCTAAAGGTCCTGAGTTCAAATCCCAACATCCACATGGTGGCTCACAACCATCTGTAATGGGGTCCGATGCCCTCTTCTGGAGTGTCTGAAGACAGCTACATTATATCTTACAAAGGAATAAGATATACTAATAAATAAATCTTTTTTATAAAAAGGCCGTACTGAAAAGCATTATAGTTAAAGACAGAAAAAAAGAAGGGGCTCATGGGGGGGACGGTCAGGGTCCAGCAGCTCATTCTCCCCAAGTTGAATTATAGGTTAGCAATTCCAATATAATTCCAGCAAGTTTTATTTTTTTTAAAAAAATACAAGATTTATTTTTATTTTACATGTACTTGCCTATATGTGTGTGGGATATACTGAACTCTGGCTTCTGGACAAATATGTGTTCTTAACTACTGAGCTCATCTCTCCAGCTGCTAACAAAAATATTTAAACACATTTAGTGCCCGTTTGGTTGTTTCAAGTTAAAAATTGGATGTGGAGGAGACAGTTCTTATGTCAAAGGGTGGCTTGCTGGGGCACACAGGTGAAAGGATGATTCCCTAAAGCAGACAGGAGAAAGACTGTTTTGCTGAAGCAGACACAGGTGAAGGGATGTTTTGCTATGGCAGACAGGTCCACAGACAGAGGGAGCTCGATCATTGGTCTGCTTCACTCCACATCGATATTTTTTGACATGCATGTATTGGTTCGCCTTACACTGCACCACTGAGCTTCGCTTGTGGTGATGCCTGAGAGGAACTCTCCAAAGAACTTCTCATGAGGTCCTGTGGCTTCTTGCTGCTTCCCAGAGCCTTGTGGTCTCTTCAGGATTGAACTACAGCTCTCGGTTCGCGCATACGTGGTGTCCCCGTGTCCTGATAACTTTTCTCTTCCACTACCTCTGGTGGCGGGTCACGGGCTAGAGGAGCCATTGACAGTTTATTGAAATAGGGCTGCAAAAATTTATGTCTACACAGTTCGATATGTGAAGTGTTTGACTCTGCAAGGGGCAAAACCTGAGTTTTGACCCCTAATGCCCACATAGAAGCTGGCCACGGTAGGGGAGAGCCTATTAGGATTAGCTTGTTAAATGGGCATGATGATAACCTGTCCCTTAAGTTCTTGTCTGTCTACCCATAGCTCAGCGCGCCTTTCCACCCTCGTTAGAGAAGCTTCCGGTTGCAGCAGATAGCGACTAAGACAGAAGCCAACCGGTCACCATGCAGGAACTGAGAGACTGGAGTGCTCAGCTCTAAACCGGAAGTCTACAGCACACCGTCTCCTCTGGACTTAGGGGTCGTGGTGGATGATTGTGAAAGCCAGAGGTAAAACAGTATTTCCTGGACATGGCAGTGCAGTTACACATGCGATCTCACTAGCTAGGACCAAGAGAAACCCCAGCGTGGACGGAGGAGGGCCTAAAAGCTTCTCTGAGGAGCCATTGGCATTGAGGGCTGCTGTGGATGGGGGCGGGGCTTGAGGATCACTTCCTTCACGGTGTCAGCCTCCAGCGGTTGCCAGTTCTCCAGTGTATAGTCCCACACCCATGTACATACAGGCTGCGCTGAATATTAAATTGAGAGACGTGGAGAGGTGGTGAGGGAATTTAGAGAGGGACAGTAGGGGGATGTGGTGGTTTGAATAAGAATGGCTCCCGTAAGCCGGGCGTGGTGGCGCACGCCTGTAATCCCAGCACTTGGGAGGCAGAGGCAGGCGGAATTCTGAGTTCGAGGCCAGCCTGGTCTACAGAGTGAGTTCCAGGACAGCCAGGGCTACACAGAGAAACCCTGTCTCGAAAAACCACAAAACAAAACAAACAAACAAACAAACAAACAAAAAGAATGGCTCCCGTAGGACAGCAGTGGTGGAAAATCCCAGCACTTGGGAGGCAGAGGCAGGGGGTTAGGGGACAAAGTTCCGGGACAGCCAGGGCTGCACAGAGAGGCCCTGCCTCAAGAAACAAAACAAAAAGGAAACAAAGGAGTAAAGCAAGCAAGAGAGAAGCAAAGAAAAGAACAGAGAAGGAAGAATGACCCCCAAAGACTCAAATATTTGAATGTTTGATTGTTTGGTCACTAGGGAGTGACACTATTAAGAGGTGTGGCCTGTTGGAGGAAGTGTGTCACGGGGGTGAGCTTTGGAGTTTCAGATGCCCAAGCCAGGCCCAGTGTCCCTCTCTTCCTGCTGCCTGCTGGTCCAGGTGTAGAACTCTCAGTTCCTTCTCCAGCACCACGGCTGCCTGTGTGTCACCATGTTTCTCATCATGATGATAATGGACTGAACCTCTGAAACTTGCTGATACTGGAATTTATTGGCTAAGATTGGCCAACCAACAAACTCCAGGAATCCTGCCCTGGTCTTTGGATTGTTGGAGGTGGAAGCCAGAGGACTTAAGAGTTCAAAGTCATCGGAAGTGGAAACCCAAGGGTTCTTTGGAAAGTCGGTTGGATGGTGTTTGGCTGGGGCAAACACGTAAAGGAAGGTTTAGCTGAAGCAGACATGAGTGAAAGGATGTCCTGCTAAAGCAAGCACGTGAAAGGACATGTGAGGAAGGCTTCTTTGCTAACAACACGTATTTGCTAGCACATACTGGTCTGTCTCACATTGTGTCGGGACGCCAGAGAGAGAAACGCACCAAAAAAACTTCTGGTGGTGTGCTGCAGCTGTTGCTGCTTCCGAGGACTCATTGGATGCACGTGCTGAAGCAAGACCTGTGCTGAGACGAAACCCGGGCTGAGGCAAGGCCCGTGGAGGACACGTGATGTCTGGAGGGTAACCAAGACTCCAGGGAATGATAGAGACAGAGCTTGGCTTGCTGGTGAGCTGGCTGTGCAACGCTTGTGGCTCTTGCTTCACTAGTCTTTGCTCCCCTTGAGAGACACAGCTGAGAACTTCCCCTGTGTCCCTGCTGACTCCAGCTGAGCTGGAAACTGAGCCCCGGCTGTCTCTGCTAAGTCGGCTCACCCCTGTTGCTAACCCAACGCTTCAGAACTGTACTGCTAGCGTATCCATGAGGTGTTTGTGAGTGGATCGAGCTGCTGCTCCTGACTTGTGAACTGAACTGATTTCCAGACAACACAGATGGGAGTTGCTCCCAAGAGCCTTTCTAAACAGGCCACCTCCCACCCTGCCCCTCAGTACCCTTTCTTTTCCACTGCTCTGGTGGGTGGCGGGCTACAAGGAAGGTGAAAGCATTTAAGAACCATCATTAAAAGCCGGGCGGGGTGGCGCACGCCTGTAATCCCAGCACTTGGGAGGCAGAGGCAGGCGGATTTCTGAGTTCAAAGCCAGCCTGGTCTACAGAGTGAGTTCCAGGACAGCCAGGCCTACACAGAGAAACCCTGTCTCGAAAAACCAAAAAAAAGAAAAGAAAAGAAAAGAACCATCATTAAAAATAGGATTTGAAGCCGGGAGGTGGTGGCGCACTCCTGTAATCCCAGCACTTGGGAGGCAGAGGCAGGCAGATTTCTGAGTTCGAGGCCAGCCTGGTCTACAGAGTGAGTTCCAGGACAGCCAGGGCTATACAGAGAAACCCTGTCTCGAAAAAACAAACAAACAAAACAAAAACAAAACAAAACAAAAAAACAAAAAATAGGATTTGAAAAAGTAAAATTAAAGTCATCCTCGGTTATAGAACAAGACTGAAGCCCGCTGAGACCCTGTCTCAAAAACAAACAAACAAGCCGGGCAGTGGTGGCACACACCTGTAATCCCAGCACTCTGTGAGGCAGAGGCAGGCAGATTTCTGAGTTCGAGGTCAGCCTGGTCTACAGAGTGAGTTCAGGACAGCCAGGGCTACACAGAGAAACCCTGTCTCGAAAAAACAAACAAACAAAACAAAAATAAAACAAAAAAATAGGATTTGAAAAAGTAAAATTATAGTCATCCTCGGTTATAGAACAAGACTGAAGCCCGCTGAGACCCTGTCTCAAAAACAAACAAACAAACAAACAAACAAACAAAAAAGCCAGACGTTGGTGGCATATGCCTTTAATCCCAGCACTTGGGAAGCAGAGGCAGGCGGATTTCTGAGTTCAAGGCCAGCCTGGTCTACACAGTGAGTTCCAGGACAGCCAGGGCTACACAGAGAAACCCTGTCTCGAAAAAACAAAAAACAAAAACCAAATAAACAAACAAAAAACAAAAACAACAGCAGCAGCAACAACAAACAAAACTACAAACTATAACTACAAAACCCAGAACCAGCAAAAAGCCAAAAAACAAAGTCAACCACAAATACCACAGCCAGGCCTGCAAAAAACATTTAGACAGACGACCAGCTGTCCTGAGCACAGAGTCACGTCCCTTCTTGTTGTCACCTGGTGTGTTTCTTAGGGCCATAGCCCCTGCCTGCCTGACAGGTTTGGGGCTTGTGATGTTTGCTAGGGACATGGTAGCCCATGACAGGGGGACAGCTGGATCGCTGGGAGCTTCAGTTTTGGGCTAGGGTGCCTGCTTCTCAGGGAAGTGATGGTCAGATAATCTGACACAAGCCGAGAGTTGTAGATTTGTTTGTGATGAACCAGAAGTGAGAGATTTCCAGAAAAGTCTCTGTGGATCAGAATGAAGCAGCCTTGCCCAACCACGCCCATTTATCACCCAAGTTACTATGGGTGGAGCTGGCTGTTTGCAGAGTTCCCTCCCGTCCTGGCTGGTCTTTGCCAGGTGCTGGCTGCTGAGACTCGGTATAGGGGTGGGATAGAGTACTTAGATCGGTTTGCCCCCACTATTGCAGAAAGCCACCATGGTGGTCAGGAGTCATTACTCAGTCATTACTGACAGCTGCCACTTCCCATGGTGACCTTAGCTGGATTCATCCCACCCCATGAACAAGGGTGGTTATTAGCACCTGCTGTGGTGAGGGGACAGGGTGGTCACACTGAGGCAGAGAGTGTGTTACTCTTCTCCTTGCTGTGACAATACCTGACAAAAGGAACTTAAGGAAGGAAAGGCTTCTTTTGATGCTTTTGATTCAGTCTAAATGGACAGTCCACCGTGGTGGGGAGGGTGTGGAGGCGGGAGCATGAGATGGCTGGTCACAGAAGGCTTGGATGGGAGAGAGCAGAGCATGCAGCACCTGTCCACAGTCTGTGTCAAGGGGTAGCTCAGGACCTTCCAGCCTTGGTTCCAGTGTGCAAAGGGTGAGCAGTCAGTCTCTTATGGAACGCGGAGAACGGCTCAAGACAAAGGCCAGGATAGCCATGCTTCTTGTAAGCACCCTGGCTTGGCAGCCCCCTGCGGGATTGCCAGGCCACTTTCCGGCCATTAACCTGAGTCCTTCAGGAGCAGTTTGCATTAGCCCAACCTAAAGCCCAGCTGGGCCCAGGAGAGCTGGAAGTGGACCTGGGAACCAGCAGTGCCGGAGCCAGCTGGGCGGGGGGCTCCCGTGTGTCCAGTGTCCCTTGGTCTGGGTACTGCAGCATGCCATCTGTACTCCTGTGGGGCCGTTGGACAGATAAACTTGGACGGACGATCACTATGGAAGAGGGTCCCACTAATGCATAGGACTCCCTCCTCCTTGAGAGGCCAAGGGCAGGGATGGAGAGTTCCAATTTGGATGGGGCTGGTCTGGTTCAGCACAAGTCCTGCTGAATCCTGATTGTGGGCAGAGCCAGCGAGGGTGTGGCAAGGTGGGTGTTGGGGGAGCCCTCTGAAGATGGACCAGGCACCGCCCACCCCACCTCGCCAAACACTGACTGCCCTCCATGATGACCATGCAGCTTTCTTAATGGAAAACAACCGCTGAACTTGGTACATTTCAAGCACTTTAGCCTTCCAGGACAGCAGACTGCTGATGGAAACCATCTTCGGAGGGCGGGCGGGCGCCATGTTAATGAGGGGCCAAATTTCATATGCTTGCAAACTTTGCCCCCTGCGGCCTGCTGCTCTGCACACCCCACCCCCAACACAGATTGCATCAGAGGGAAAGAGAGATTTCCATAATTTATAGTACGGCATTTCACTGGGGACAAACGCTAATCTGTACTTACCGATACATTTAAGAAAATGCATCCTCCCGCAAGCCTGCACCATTTATGACTCTTGGCACAAACCGCAATGCTCAGTCTTCAATTAAGGGACACCTTAGGGTTCATTATCACACAATTGCTCCCTGTGAACCATGCCAAATGCTGTTTTGGCACTGGGCTTGGAAGATGAATTAGAAGGAAGTCTTCCCTGTAATGCCCTCTCCAACTTGCATTACCGCCATCAGTGCTGCTGCCCTGTGGCTGGCCCTCCCCCTCCCCAGTGGCTTTCACTATTCAATTTCTCAATGTCAAACTCGATTCTCTAGAGGTGTAGTTAAAGATGCCACATCTCCTTTTTGTCTTCCGGCTCTCAACAGGCCTCAGTGTAGCCCAGATGGGACACTCTCCACCCCATTTTGGGCTAAAGGATCCACAGATGTGTCTCTCTCAAGAGTGTATGGTGGAGGCACGCACGCACAAACACACACACCCACACCATAAAGAGGGTTCTGAGCAAGGACTAATGGGTCTGCTATTCGTGCACACACACACACACACACACACACACACACACACACTCTAATGGGTCTACTGTTTCTCTTTCTATATATACATAAACACACCACAAAGAGGGTTCTGAGCAAGGACTGGCGTCTACACTGGGACAGTTCCATAGTATGTAAGTATAAGGTGAAGGCTGAGCCAGGCAGATGCCCTGGGAAGAAACTAAATTTCAAACTAGTTGCTTTCAAAAGGAGACAGAAAGCAGTCATCAAGGCCGCCTTCACCCTCTGGGTCCTGTGGTAGGCCTGCAGCAGGTGGGGGGACTCTTTGTTTTCTTGAACAAAAGGGATGCATCTGCTGCAGGCTGTCCACCACCACCCCACCACCCAGCAGAGGGCAGCCAGGGAGGCCTCCTAGGAGCACACACAGGGCAGGGTTGGTGTGTTTTTAGGTGAGAGCATGTCACCTAGGAGTGTGAGGGGTACTGGGGAGGGTCTCAGCTCAGTGCGGGGCTGACCCACTGGTTTCCCTGGGTACCACACCTCTCCCAGGTCCAAGCAGGATTGCTCTCATGCAGATGTGGTCACAGGGAAGGCTGGTCCTTAGTGTGGCCCTTAAGTCAAGGGTCAAGTGTAAAGCTGCCACAGAAAGCCAGACTGACTTCAGAAGTCCCCAGAGGCTTGTATCAGTTGGGCCGGTGCAGGACATCCCCAGCTAGGCAGGGCAAGAGACGGGCCAGCAAAGAAGACAGACTACGAACACTTTGCCCACAAGACATCTTGTGGAAATTTTATTATATAGAGTGTAAAATGAATTGTCAGTCAAATAAAAAGAACACCTTTAAAAAACAACAACATGCATAACATTTCCAATGTCTTTTTAATAGTTAGACATTTCAAGCATCATAAGGAAAACAAGAACCGCAAACTGTAACAAGCGCGTTTCAAACGGAATGTTCCTTAGGTCAATTCAAAATGCAAGAAAAAAATAGCTTCAATTCCGTTTTTTCTTTAAAAATACATGTTATCTGTACAAGATACACTACAGTAAACATTGGAAATCATATTATCCCTTTTATTAAATCAAAATTATTTAACTCATACTGTTGTTAATACTAGATTTATTTATTTATCTAGTTAATTTGACAAATATTAAGAAAATATTTAAGGAAAAAAGCAAAAAACACCCTGGAATTAAAAAATAGTTACTACATTTTTTATATGGTTTAATGTCCACAGTGTTTGTTAAAAGTTATATTGAATTTCTTTTTAATATTAAAAATAACAGTATTTATATTTCTGAGAATAGAGAAAGGCTTTTTGTTTTTAGAACCAGCTTGGAGGTCTTAGACACACAACTGCCCTGGATAACGGAAACGAGCAGCTTACACCAAGGTAGACCGTGTTTCTGCATCACCATCAAAATGACAGAAATGACACAACTCACAAATGACCCTCCCGCAACACAAGGACCCGTCTCAGCTCAAAATTCACATCATTAATTACAATACATAATAGTTCAGTTTTTTAAAAAAATGCAATAAAACCAGTCAGCCAAGATACAAGAAATTAGAGGTGAAACACTGAATGAATTTACATTTACGAATATTTAAATACTGCTTAAACATTTTTTAAAGAATTTGTTACATTACCATCTAAGACTTCCAAGCCATTTTTTCTGTTGTAACAGAAAAAAAAAAAAAACCCAAAAAAACAAAAAACAAAAAACCCAACATCAACAACAACAACAACAACATCAACAACAAAAAACCCACCCAAAGCTGTAAATAAAAAGACACAGACAAACCCATCATTTGATGAAATGTCAGGCTCTGAGGAGAGTTCGGGCACCTGAGCTTGCAGGTTTTGCTCCAAAAGAGCCCCAGAGCTTACACATTTACAAAGAAATCATGACACAAAAATTACCAGCAATGTTTAGTAACTAATTTTCCCAATTTTTAGAAAATTTCTGTTAATCTAAATATAGTGTTTCACAGAACAAAACAAAGGTCTTCATCGAAAGGTTTGCAAATCTAAAAATCTCTGTAACAAACAGGTTTCTCTCACACTGATTTCGGGGAAGCGCCACGGCAGATGCCCATCTACTGCTCCTGTGGGGGGAGGGAGAGGGTCAGCCCAAGACCAGCGCCGCAAACCACCAGGTACTGGACGCTAAGCACCTCAGGTTCTAGGGTCAAGACATGGGGGATAGGGGTGCAAGGGGGAGGCTTGCCAAGGGTCACCAAGGTCTCCTGGGTCACCAAGCTAACACCAGCTTCCTACAAAGCAAAATGTGCCCCATGTGAGCCCCGCCCCCAAGGTCCAAGGAGAGTGCCTCCTTGGCTGAGGACTAGACTGAGCCCTCCAAATCTCCACACACATAGAGGCCAAGCTGGCCCCCCACTTGCTTGGCCCCGAAGGTGCTGTGCAGGTAAAGGCCCTAGGCTGGCCACTCTGCAAGAACTACTATGGAGTGGTCCGTGCTCACTGCAGACCAAGGGCACGCATTTACAGTCAGGGTTACTAGGCCCAGATCTAGAAAGAGAGCAGCATCTGATCAAGCTCAAGGTTTGGGAGTAGAGGGACAGAGGAGACCCACAGGCCACTGTGCTCACCCTGGACTATCAAGCACAAAAGCTGGTAGCATCATGGCGCTGGGGACTGGCTACAGACCTGGCTGTGGGCCTGAGCCTGTCCTAAAGTCTGTCCATAGAAGGCGGCCTGCTGCCGGTAGTACTCAGCCCAGGCCATCGTGTAGTCTGGGGGAGAGCTGGCCTGTGGGGCAGCACTGGTGGTATGACCTGGAGGACGAAGAACAGGCAAGAGTTAAGGACGGGAAGGTGTGGGAGGTTCTTTTCCTCAGGCCCTCCCAGCCTCTGCCGGAAGCCCACCTAGAGGCTGCATTCCACAGAACTACACTGTTCTGACGGCCTGCAGCAACTCTGGTGCCAGAGTAAGCACAGCCAGTGCTGGGAGAGGCAGTGCAGTGCAGCCCTCAGGAGGGGTTGGGGAGAGGTAGGGTTGGGGTTAAAGAGGCCTCGGGGCCCCAGTGGTGAGGTCACCGACCCCTGCCCATCTGCCACTAGGGCAGCTAGTGGCCCAGAGGTGATTCTGCCCCCAAGGCCAAGCAGCTTTAACCCGGGCCTTCCAATCCGCAATGATGTGGCCCGGGAACCCTATACTAGCCCGAGATGGCTTAGACGGCAGCATGCCCAGGCCCTTTGCTGGCAGCCACCCTGGGGACATTTTTATGTTGACATGAACATCAGTCTCAAGCCTGACCTGGCTCCTGGTATAGGAAATGGACTCCACAGGAAAGCCAGGTACAAGCAGCCAGTGAGGTGGCAGCCCCAACCTGCACTGTGACAACACCCCCATCAGGCACTGGCTGTATCTGGCTTCCTCACAGGACAGGGAGAGACGAGGCGGGCACCTGGATGCTGCCCCGGAGAGGGCGCAGGCGCCCCGGACAACACACGACGGCTGCACTCACTCTGCTTTTTGTAATAGTCCTCCCAGGCCTTGCTGTAGTCAGGCTGGCTGTTCTGTGGCTGGCTCTGCTGGCCTGTGCAGAAAACAGACAGCAGTCAGGCCTTGCTCCTCAACTCCCACACGGCTCTCTTCTGCCCCAGCTTCAACCAGGGTCTTTAGGAGGCTGGGCTGGAAGCCAAAGCCTCCCCAAACTCTGAAACTAGTTCCTCATGGACAGAGTCCAAATGGTACAGACACCTCCTCATGTCCACAAGCTCCACCACTGTCCCTCTGGACAAGGATGGAGGGAGGAGTGGAGGGGACTCCCTGTGCACAACATGGCATGAAGGCACAGGCCTGGGCTCTGAAGCCAGGGAGACCCTGTGCACATGTGCTGATGGTGTGCATGCCAGTGGCACAAGCAACAGGCCTGGCCTTTCTGTGTGGGAACAGCAGAGGCCTAGATGCCTCCTCCTCTGCTGGCAGGGGAGACAGGATGAGGAGACACCGGCATCAAGGCAAGGCAGCATGAGGCTGGGGCAGAGAATGAGGCAGAGGTCAGGGACAAGCACTTGCTCACCAAAGCCCCTCACCACTGATCAGAATGAATGTAAGGCAGCCAGAGGAGTGGTGAGGGGCGTGCCAGTCCACACAGCTCAGCACCGTGCCTGTTATTTTTGCCATGCTAATTAACTGAAGACCAACGGAGGGGAAGGGGACAGCTGCTGAACTGCTGCGAGGAACAGCTTCTGGCCTCTTCCCTGCGATGCAGGTGCACAGGTCCTGACCTGTCCCTGTCCCCAGGCAGTGCTCAGCCACACAGCTAGGAGCAGCTAGTCTGTCTTGCTTCTTCTTCCTGTTTACTGCCAAGGCCAACCAACTGGGCTTCAAGTTCTGCTGGACTCTGACTAAAGTGCTCCTTTTGGGGAAGTGGGAGGAGCTTTTCTCCCAGGGTCCATCTGGGAACAGTGGGGCAACCGGGATCACAGTCCTGCCATCCCCTTGCCTGGGGATATAAACATCAGAGCAGCATGCAGGAGCCCAGCACTTGAATGGGAATACTACTTCCAGGAGCAAAGGAGACAGCAGGATGCCCTCTGCCGGGAACCCAGTACCACAGCTCAGCAGGGCAAGCCTGGTGAGTGTGAGAGGGTGTGAGGGTGGACCCAGCACCTGCAGGTGCTCACGGGGAAGCAGGTCAGGCCTGACACTGGAGTCAGCAGGTTTGAGGGAGGGAAGGGAACAGAATGGCTGAGGTTACAGGGCTTATTCAACACTTCAGCTGCTGTCTGAGAAAGGCAAAGCAGAGCAGAGCCGGCTGTGCCAGAGCGGGGATGGGGAGGGGCTGAAGTCTGCAAGCAGACTGGCGTGGTGGCGCACGCCTGTAATCCCAGCACTTGGGAGGCAGAGGCAGGCGGATTTCTGAGTTCGAGGCCAGACTGGTCTTCATAGTGAGTTCCAGGACAGCCAGGGCTACACGGAGAAACCCTGTCTTGAAAAACAAAACAAATAAACAAAAGACTGTACAAGCCCCTCCTAGTGGCTCAGCAGAGAGACAGTTCTGTTTCTGAGAAGTCTAGGTGACAGAAAATGCCCTTTTCTAGCTCACAGGCAAGAAGCTGCCTTGACACAAGAAGACTGAGGGTCCCTGCAGGCAGGAGGCTGCTTAGGAGGGCAGAGTGCAGAAAGCTCTTGGCTGGAGCTTAGCCCCAGAAATGGAGGCTTGAGGAAGAGAGCCTAGTCAGACCACACCAACTGTCATTTCCAGCCCACCCCCTACTGAGGAGGTTATGTGAGCCATGGAAAGCAGCCTCAACTTCTACTGGTCCCCACAGCCTGGGTCTGCTAGGGCCCATCTCTGGCGAAGAGCGCTGCTACAGCAGTAGTGGGACTGAGGCCCCCCCCCCCTCTCCCCACTGGGGCCTGGCCACCCTGGCGTGCATCCTCACCCTCTTCAGTCACTTACTTGGGACTTGCTGTGGAGGCCGCTGCCAAGCCTGGTAAGTGCTGCCCCAGCCTTGGGTCAGAAAAGCTGGAGGGCCACTGTGGGTAACAGAAGAATCCTTCGTGACAGCGCGGGGGCACAGAGCCCTCCCCCCTGCTATCCAGGCCACCCCCTCTTCACTGGTCTGCCTCCCTCGCCCTCCCACTGGCAGGGGGACAGTTAATACCCACCTCACAGGGGTGCTGTGGGGATTCCCGTTAACTTTAGCAGCGATGTTGGGGAAGCCCCTGGGAGGAAAGGTGCTGCAGGGAAGGGAGGAGCACAGTTGATCTGCAGGAAGGGCTGCCCGCTCAACCCACTCCCCTCTACCCAGGCATTGTGCTCCCTTGGGAAGACGTGTGACTGGAAACCCCTGAGTTCTGGGCTTTACCCTGAGTGGTCACTGATCTATGGGACAGAATGGAGAGGGAAAAACAGTTTGGGCCCTGCCCGGGACTTGGATTAGCACTTCAGAGGAGTTGGACGAGGGAGGTGAGTCAAGCAATGACCCTGCCGCCAGGCCAGAGGCAGAAGACTCACTTCTGATGCGGTGCAGCTGGTGGCTGGCTGAAGGGGCTCTGTCCGAAGGCTGCAGGGGCTCCGAGGCTGGCACCCTGTGTGGGCACAGAGGAGCTCTCACCCGTGTCATCAGGCCACTGTGCCCTCTGCCCAGGCCCACCCAGGGAAGCCACTCTGGAGGCAAGTCAAGTGAAGGAGACGGCTCTGCACTCACACTAGCTTCCTTCCCCGCAGACCATGCCTGCAGTGGTGGCTCTGCCCCTCAGTGACCAAGACCACCGCACAGCCAGTCCTGGCACCACCGTGATTGCCCTTGCGTGTCACCCTGAGGGAGGACCAACCTGCTTGACTCTCCCGTCAATTTAGGCTGGCCCAGGGCTCTTTCTGCCATTCTACGTCCCCATTGAGGTGAGCAGTGGCCCATCTGTCCTCCATCAACACTCCCTTTCTTTATCTGCTTTGAGGTGCCTGAAACTAAAGCCAGAGTCAATGAAAGCTGCCTGCAGGGCTGGTGGCCAGGGTGACGCCTGAGGGAGCCTGGGGCAGTGCTGGGGGAAGGCCCTTTCCCGCAGCTCATCTATGCCTGTGGGGAACATGGCCGGAGCTCTGACTGCTGAAGCCCTGGCAGTCAGGCCAGAGGCTTCTCTCTTTGCATCTGGGGCCTGGCACTCCCTGAGCCTTGGACTTTCCTTGGAGAGGAGGAGAGGCTGCCCCTACATGATGCAAGGATGGAAAGGCACAGGAAGCACAAGGTTCTGGGGGAAAGCAGGTACCTTGGACATCCAAAAGCAAATCCAGCTAGTATAAGCCAGGTGGGGAAAGGCCCGTGTACGTACGCCAACTTTCTCATCTATGAGATGCCTGGCCACCTCGATCTGCTGAGGAGCACCCCTGATGGTAAATATCCGCAGGCTAGGGTCGGTGTTGGGAGGGGGGTTCCGCTGGAGCTCCACATGGGCACCTGAGTGCTGGTTGATGCTTTTGATGTTCTCGCCGCCTGCAGGCAGGAGACATGGTTGATGAGACCAGAGGTGACCCAGAGTCTGTGGCCTGTTTAGGGGAGGCTGAAATGCACTTTCCCACAAACAGCCACTCTGTTCTGCTTACTGCACATGGGCCCTGACAAAGTCCAGGGCTTCATGTAGACAACACTAGCCATCTGGAGCCAGGATGACTGTTGGAAGCCCGACTGAAGCTGTGTGGCCATGGGGCCCAACAGAAGGGTCTGTGCCCAACTGCTGGAGGCCACTGAACTCAACCCTACCTGCTGTGAAGTCCACCCACGAAAGGCTGATCCTCCTCAGTTTAAGAATGGAGACCTGATGGCCCTAGCATATATAATGGGGGCCTTCAGCCTGGGTAGGGGCTGCCCTCCCTCCACGGGTCAAATGGGGGGCTACAGCCCCAACAATGCCTGGAGCCCACTCTGGACTTCAAAATCACACCCAGTTCCTTCTCAGGTCTGTCTGCCTTGGTGGGGGGATGGGTGCAGACAGAAGCGGTACAGGGGGTGGGGACCTGGCCTAGATGGAGCAGAGATGGAAATTTAGTGTTCTCTCTGAAAACCGGCAAGTCTCAGTCTCTTAATGAAACATGTATAACAAAACTCCACCAGCCAGGCGGTGGTGGCACATACCTTTAATCCCAGCACTTGGGAGGCAGAGGCAGGTGGATTTCTGAGTTCGAGGCCAGCCTGGTCTACAGAGTAAGTTCCAGGACAGCCAGGACCACACAGAGAAACCCTGTCTCAAAAAACAAACAAACAAACAAACAAACAAACAAAACAAAAACAAAAAACAAAACAAAACAAAACAAAAAAAAAACACTCCACCAGCCAGTGAACAATGACCCATTCTTCTGAAAATTTCACAGAACTTACACATCTATTGCTGGGAGGAGAGTACTACCAGAATACAAGGAAAACCTGGAGCATGTGTTTTATAACCAGCTTGACATGACAGGGGCCACACTGCATATCCCAAAGCTCTCCTTTAGGCACTCTGCCCTTCCCAACTGCCTCAGCAGACGAACAAAAACCCACCAGTCAATCTACGGATACCAAGTGAGTGAGGCAGCCTAGGAGGACACAGAGCAGGGACAAGTTTTGACTTCATTTCATCTCAAAAGGGTCAAGAAACAAAAATGGAGGTGAGTCCTGATGAGCATTCCTGTGGGCAGGGCATTCCGGCTGACAGCTAAGTGTTCTCTGTATGCCCAGGGCAGCTCCTGGGTCCTATTCTCAGAAGCCACAGACTTCATCTCTGCCCCATGAAGAGTAAGCGGTTTTGTTCCCAATCAAGATTTGGAGACACAATGAGGAACACAAAAGGCAGAGATCATGTCCACAGGCACTGCCCATGTCCAGTCTCAGTAATCCCTGCCAGACGGCAGAGCCTGGGCAGCCCCACCTTAGCCGGGCCAACAGCCCAAGATGCTCTGCTGGGAGACCTCAGGAACATGTTAATAGGACATGGATACACTGCAAAACTGCATGTGGCCAGAAGGAGTTAATTTAAGTTCATCTTCCTTCAAAATGAGGTCACCGGTTTGGCACATGGTGGCTGTCTTGGACTCAGTCAGCAGCCTGCCCCATTCTTCCACCTGACGGGGGGCAGAAGTGACCCACCAGCAGCCGGCTGGACGTGAAATCGGAAAGCAATTAATCAAAGCTGCTAAAAGGCCTGGCTGACAAGAGCAGGGCTGGCCAGACGATCTGTCAATGTTGCTGTGTTTATCATGGAAATCCAGCAGGGGCCCGCCCGGGAGGCTATCCAAGGGCAGGCAGGAGTTGGGAGAGTCTTGTTCTCTTTCTCTTTCTCTCTCTCTCTCTCTCTCTCTCTCTCTCTCTCTCTCTCTCTCTCTCTCTCTCTCTCTCTCTCTCTCTCTCTCTCTCTCTCCCTCCCTCCCTCCCTCCCTCTCCCCTCTCAGCCACATGCTTTTCCCAAGAGCCTCTCCATGGTCACCTTAGCCTGAGGTGGGTCGCGCATTTTGCTGTTATCCCTGTCCTCTAGGACCTACCTGGGAGACTCTCTGGAGCATGGACAATGACCTCACGCTACACAAGCACACTCCTCACACACATACACACAGGGTGCTTCTGCCAGGATTTCCTCAGACACCGGCAGATGAAATTACTTAACAAGATGGTTTTTGCCGGGCGTGGTGGCGCGCGCCTGTAATCCCAGCACTTGGGAGGCAGAGGCAGGCGAATTTCTGAGTTCGAGGCCAGCCTGGTCTACAGAGTGAGTTCCAGGACAGCCAAGGCTACACAGGGAAACCCTGTCTCGGAAAAACAAAAACAAAAAAACAACAACAAGATGGTTTTTAAAAGGCCAAGCCACCTAGATGTGATCCCTGCTTATAGGTGTCAGGTGAATTTAATCTCTTGGTGGAGTGTGGGGGTGCCTACCATTCTAAGCAGCTACTAGGAAAAGAAGAGCAAACACTACATCATCGGTCACCATGCTGCAATCCTAGAACCCTGAGCAGTGGTTCTCTGTGGGTTGGGACCTCCATAGGGCTCCCATAGCAAATATCCTGTATACCAGCTATTGACATTATAAGTCATAACAGTAGCAAAATTACAATTATGAAGTAATAATAAAATAATGTTATGGTTGAGGGTCATGGGAAACCTGAATGTATAAAAGGATTGCAGTGTTAGAAAGGTTTAGAACCACTGACCTAGAGGCCAAAGTGAGAGGGTTACGAGGTAGAAGCAGTCTGGGTAACTGGTCTCAAACTAAAACCAAAATCCTTCACTATTCCTACCATCCAATCGTCTGAAAGACAGGGGACACAAGAGAGTAAGATTTTTATTTTATTTTATTTTTTTTGGTTTTTCAAGACAGGGTTTCTCTTATAGCCCTGGCTGTCCTGGAACTTACTCTGTAGACCAGGCTGGCCTTGAACTCAGAAATTCACCAGCCTCTGCCTCCCAAGTGCTGGGATTAAAGGCGTATGCCACCACTGCCTGGACAGAGTTAGATCTTAAAGAAGGACAGACACGCTGGGCGGTGGTGGCGCACACCTTTAATCCCAGCACTTGGGAGGCAGAGGCAGGTGAATTTCTGAGTTCAAGGCCAGCCTGGTCTATAGAGTGAGTTCCAGGTCAGCCAGGGCTACACAGAGAAACCCTGTCTCGAAAAAACCATTAAAAAAAAAAAAAAGAAAGAAAGAAAAAGAAAAAGAAAAAGGAGGACAGACACTCCCCCAAGTCAGAGTAACTACAAGTCTTGGGGGTCGGTGCTGGTAACACCCACTCTAGCTCCCAAGGACACATAGGCTAGGCAGGACCTGAGATCTGCTGATGAAAACAGCCCAAGACACATCCCCTGTTCCCTGTAAGAAGAAATGGGGGGTAGAGGGGGGAGGTGAGACACGACTCTGGGGAAAAGACATCTTCTTGTGCTGTCAAATGAACACTGAAGAACAACACAAAAGCCAATGTCAAACAGAAGTCCTGCTGGCAGCCGAGACCAGCTCAGAGCTCCTAGGGAGGCCAGCCAAGACAAGGTGGCCCCAAAGCCTCCTCTGCCTGCTCCCCCTAGCTGTTGGGAAGGAAGGCACTGTGCAGGCAGCGATGAGGCTTTTCACCCAGTGTTCCAAACTGCCCCCAAGTGTTTAGGAGCTAACAAACCAATCTTTATTTCCCTCCACAGGCTGGATGCACTGCTCGAAGGCTCCCATGCTGTCCACAAAGACTCAGTGCCCAAATCCAGTGAAAGAAAGGATGTCTGTGTCAGAAAGCACAGACTTATCCAGGACCAAGTTCATCCCAGTCCACAGCAAGCACCAAAGGCTCACACCTTTCCAGCCTCTCTCCAACAGCCTGGGTGTTGGGTCTAATTTCCTGTCCACAACTCAAATGTGCTTTGCCTCCATTATGACAAGCCAAGACAGAGACCCCAGAAATGCCTTGAATATAGGCCTGAGGGATGGCTTTTCCTCCCTCGAGCAGCTGCAGGGGACAGAAAAGCTGCCTCTTACCTTTGCCTATCACAAGGCCGCATTTATCAGCTGGCACTGTGTATGTAATCTCCTGGATGCCACCAGGAGTGCCCACACTCCAGTCGCTACGGCCTCGACCTCTTCCTCTTGCTACTGTGAGGCCTCCAAGGATCTCTCTTTCCTGGTAAGGGACAAAGGCGACAATGAGGACTCTGGCCATCAGCACACTCATCCTTCCTGGAGAAAAGGTGTAATAATAACAGGATGCACCCAGCACTACACATGACCCTCAATGGTTCAGACTCGGAAGTTTGCACTCAGAATACAACCAGCACCACCTTGTTATAAAGACACACGCGAGCACGCACACGGCATCTAGACACCTGTCTCCAACAGGAAGCCAAAAACTCTGGGCTGAGCCTGGACTTTCTGAATTTGCATTACAGGGCCCTCAGGATGAGGCTCCACTTGAAGCCGAGGCTAGCTAGCTCTTGGTGGTCTGCTGGAGCAGCTCAAGAGCTGCCGGCACCTCACAGGGGCAGGATGGGCAGGTGGGCAGGTGCTCCCTAACGCCCCACAAGGGTACGCACTGCAGAGGACAATCCGGTCACTGGACCGTAAGCTACAGCATCTTGCTCTCAGGCCAGCAGAAAGCATAGCAGGATTAAAAACAAAAAGAGTTCCTGGGCTGGTAAGTTGGTGCAGTGGGCTAAGACAGCTGTTCTGAGTTGATCCCTGAGACTCACTCACCTGTGGGAGGAGAGATCCAAATCCTGCAGGTTGTCCTCCGACATCTACACACAGGCCATTGCATGTGAACATGCACATACAATAGTAAGTATAAATATAATCAAAATATGTATAAAAAAACAAAAGCAGTCTTATAACCAAGAAGGCATAGAGAGAGATCCTCAAGAGGAACTTCTTCGGAAGGGTGGGCTGTGGCCGAACTGTGTTTAAAAAGCCAGCCTGTCTCTAAGACCAAGGAGCAGAGGGACCTAGAAAGCCCAATTGGCTGTGTCTGGGAAACATGAGAGTCACTCTAATGGAGGAGTTCTTCTACGCCACTCAAAGGCAGCAGGTGCTCAGCCAACTTGGAGTCTGGAGTAGGTCTGGCACAGTGAGGAAGTCCCCAACTGTGGACGACTGCACACTCACCTAGAAGCTAAGCCAGCAGAATGGCAAGCTAACTAGATGGGAAGTCTGGAAGGTCTCTGGTCAGGCTCTGGCATTAGCGGCCGAGATGCTGGCTATGAGGGACAGATGGCTCTTCAGCTTACGACAGAAAAGGTACTGGCTACGTCCAATCCTAAAAAACCTGGGTAAAACCCAAGCCCCAACCTGTGTGCTGCCACCCAGGTGATCAGGGAATGCACAGGTGGCACACATTTACAACTGAGACCGCTGGTGGGAGCCACACCAGACACACTGCCTGGTCAAAGCTCTTGGTCTACTGCTGCCAAGACAGGCAGAAACCCTGCTGGCACCTCAAAGCCTGTCATAGGTCATGGGCTAATGGAAAACAGGCAATCCGATTTCCAAGGCTCTCATTTCTGGCATGTGCCCACTCCTGCACACCCGGAGGACGTGCTAATCTCTCATTTCTGGCATGTACCCACTCCTGCACACCTGGAGGATGTGCTAATCTCTCATTTCTGGCATGTGTCTACTCCTGCACACCCGGAGGATGTGCTAATCTGCCACTATTCACATGTCCTCCCAATCACAAGTTAACAGATGCTAATGATGCCACACAAACTCACATTTTAAAGGCAAGCTTGGAACCAAGCTTGTATAAAAGCAGGACTAGGGGCAACCCTCTCAATCCCAATACTTGGGAGGCTCAGGCAGGAGGATCACCAAAAGTTCAAGACTAGCCTGTACTACAGAGCCAGTCTCTGTACCAAAATGCTCCCAAAATATCAACAACAAAACCCAAGTGTATGAAGACATGGTATCACAGGAACAGACCAGGTCCTGCTGTGCTTCCCCAATTCCATTCCACTGGTTTTATATCAAATATCCCTGGCTACTGGTAGTGGGCACTCTGCTTGGCATTTGCTCTGCCAGGCATGTGCAACTGTTAAACTGTGACACCATCGTCTGTCCACAAAGCTCATGCTTCAGACCCGGGAAACGGGCTGGAGCTGTGCAGTGGCTCAGAGCTTCTGCAGAGGACCCAGGTTCAGTTCTCAGCACTCATGTCGGGAGGCTCACAACGACCCCGACCTGTTTCAGTTGCAGGAGATCCAACACCGTCCCTCCTATGCCTCTATGGGTACTGCACACATGTGCACATACATACAGGCAAACATACACGTAAAGCAAATTACCCAAACTGACACAAAAAATTAAATAAAACTAATTTAAAAATGTACATTAAGCTTATAGTTTTGTGTTGGGCTGTAATTATAGTTGGCATGCATAGCTGGCATGCATACAGCCTATGGGCCACAGACTGGACATAGCTGCCTCTAAAAAGAAAACCTAAGGTGTGTGGCATGGCTCAGTTGGCAAGGATGCTTGTAATGCCTCAAGAGGAACATGATAGTCTCTAGAGCCATGACTGGCACATGCACGCCATGCCCTGTATGCACCCACCACATGAAATCAATGTGTGGTGAAAACCTAGATTCTGTGTAATAAATGCAGGGATAACAAGCCAGCAAGGAAGGCACACAGGTAAGAAAAGGCAGATACAGAGAAGCCTCTGGGCTCTGACTAGCGGCCTGCCTGAGCAGCCAGGGCACCACGGCGATGCAGGTGGCTGGCCGATGGCACCCTGCATGTTTCTAGGCGAGCGGCTCCTAGAGGCAGAGTGCTGGACCCACCTGTGCCGTGAGAATTAGCTCATTGATGATGCGAGCTGCGTGCTGACACCGATCCGGAGGGCCCATGACCTGTGCTGCTCGTTCTGGGCTAATCCCGTCATCTGTGGAATCAGATGAGACAGGGTAAAGACAAATCCCAGGGCAAAGAGTTTCAAGGTCTAAACTCCAAGTATGAAGGTTCTGTGAAGGAGTCTGCTCTCACCCGCTTTAGGATGACACCTAGTCACTGTCACGTGCAGGTGACCTAGCCCTGGGAGGCTGAGGTACGACAACACTGAGCAGAAGGCCATCTAAGCAACAGTTGGACCTACCTCTGCCTTCCATGAAAGATGGGTGTGATAGCAAACTGTCTGATTAAATAAACTCTAAATGGGGTATTTTGTAAAGAAATCTTTACTTAGCAAAATTACCAACTAAAAATGCCATATTAATATCTTCATTTCTTTGGGGAAAGGGGCTAGAAACCACAGGCCAGAAAGAAAATCAAGTCAGTATACAACCAAAGAAAGACACAGGAACAAACAGATTGCCAGAGAGAAAATGCATACATGGTTAACACAGCCCGTTGTCTAGGTCTACACCAAACCAACCTGGTTTGAACTGGATCCTCACGCCAGCATCATTCTGGATCTTCTTAATCATCTCTCCATTTCTTCCTATGACAATCCCAACAACAAATCTAGGCACAGACACCTGGACAGAGAGACATAACCCATCAGAGCTTCCCCACACGCTCTGTAAAGATCTAGAACATGCTAACTGTGTGTGTCTGTGGCACACGAGTGCCTACAGACACAGCGGATGCCCCAGCGCTTGAGTCTCAGGTGGCCGTGAGCTGCCTTGTGGGTGCCGGGATCTGAACCCAGGTCTTCTTGCAAGAGTAGCTAGTGCGCCTAACTTTTGAGTCCTTGGCCTTTTCTTTTAAAAAGGAAAGATTTAAAAATAAACAACTTCGCTTTTATAATAGTATAATTTCATAGTTAAAATAATAAGGCTGGTTTCCCATTAAGAATAATTATATTGCTCACAACTATGAAGAAATTATAAAATTGGACTAAAAAGGGTTATAAAAATAAGGGAAGAGCCGGGCGGTGGTGGCGCATGCCTGTAATCCCAGCACTTGGGAGGCAGAGGCAGGCAGATTTCTGAGTTTGAGGTCAGCCTGGTCTACAGAGTGAGTTCCAGGACAGCCAGGGCTACACAGAGAAACCCTGTCTCGAAGAAACCAAAAAAAAAAAAAAAAAAGGGAACACTCCTACAGAGCAAAGATTTAAAATGACCATTTTTATCTCCCAAGTTCTGTGAAATGCATACAAATATATCACACTGGCTATCCCCATGGCCTTCTACAGCCTTTTGTTCTCTGTGAAACTGTGGTAAAATGCACAAGCCACAGCATCTGCCACCGTCAAGTTTCTGTGGTGCAACCAGCACTAACTGGACTCAGTAGCTGCTGGTCACCACACAGTAACACACTTCTTCTTCTGTGCTTTCCGTACTACTCTGCCTCTTCTAGAGTGGCCGCTGTGCACCTGGCTCGCTGCACTGGGTGTGATGTTTGTGCACTGTGGCATAACTGAGTACTGCAGGACAGATTTTGAAACCATTTCATCTTATCAATAAGACAAGATTCTAGATTTGATATAACTACAACACATATTATCTGAGAAAACTTGGATTTTGGCCCTACCCAGACATCAAGTAAACTTTTAAAGCAAACCCGAGAAGCAGAGGCGTGACCTGCCCCGTAATGCAGCTGGCTCTCCATGCTCGGTCTCTCTTCACATCCGTGGGCAGGTGACCAGTGGCTTTAGTGCCACTCTTGTGTTTATGAGACAGGGTCACACCAATATGTAGCCCAAGTGGCTTGGGGTTTGGTCTGTAAAGCAGGCCGGCTCTGAACGCAACCTTGTTTGCCCACTGACCGTAGTCCAACTTACCTCTATACTACCTCCTCCTGCTCGGGAGGTAAAATCGCTGCGCACACCCCGGAAATCAGCCTGATCTTTCTCTCGGATGATCTCTAGGACCATTTCTCTTGCTTGCTGTACAAAGAAAAACAAAAGGCACCAATGGGGGAAATTCTGGACAAGCTGTTCCCACCCACTAGGGAAGTGCATCCACTTACACTATTCTTAATACACTTAGTACCGCTCACCCTGCCCAGAGCCTTAGGGTTAGTGCCTACACTACAACCAAACAAAAAAACTGAAGACCTTCAGACACACCAGAAGAGGGCATCAGATCCCATTACAGATGGTTGTGAGCCACCATGTGACTGCTGGGAACTGAACTCAGGACCTCTGGAAGAGTAACCACTGAGCCATCCCTCCAGCCCCTGTACACCTTGATTTTTGAGAGGCCCTCTCACTGACCTAGAGGTTTCCAAGAAGGCTTGGCTAGGCTGCCTGACCAGACCTTAGGGACCCACCTATCTTTCCTCCCCCAGAGCTGAGATTATCAAGTGTGTGTCATCCACACCCGGCGTCTCTTTCTTTAAACGTGTGTTTCGAGCTTCGAGTCTCCATGCTTGTTTGCTAGGCAGTCACTTTATCCATCATCTTCCCAACCCAGGAATCTTCTTTTAAGGATGGCTGGCAGCTCTGGGGAGGAAGGCCACCGGGAAGAGCTGGCCTGAAGGGGGAGGGGAGCTGACGGGGCGACGGCTCCCACCCAGCTCTCGGCAGCACCACTCCTGGGCGCTCCTGTGCGCCATCAGGGAGGGCAGCTGAAGGAGGGGAGTGAGCCAGAGGCCAACTGTACCGGGTCAAAGTCCACTGTTTTTTTTTTTTTTTTAGTTGTTGTTTTTGTTTTTCAAGACAGGGTTTCTATGTGTAGCATTGGCTGTCCTGGAACTCAGAGATCTGCCTGCCTCTGTGTCCTGAGCGCTGGGATTAAAGGTATGCACCACCATTACCCCAATGGCAATGCTCTTAACGATACACGACAAGTTAGGTGCTCTAAGAAGACATAAGCTGCAGATGACAGAATACTGGAATTTCACTGACAACATATGCCCCACAGACACTTGCATTTTTGGACCAGCACAAGGGACTAGCAACCACAGGCTGATCTCTGCTCTCATCTCAGAAAGCTGCAGAGACACAAGCCCATGCCTGGGCTCTGGCTTTTGTTCTCATCTGCACCCCCACCTGGCTTGGGTCTGAGCTGACCACAGCCCAGCAAGGCTAAGAGTATATCTAGTCTGCATCGCCTGGGATCATCTGTAATGGGAAAACTAGTACATGTACTGTCTGAGGCAGTGGCCTGTTCTTATATGGTCACATTCAGTCAGTGGCTCTGGCACTGGGCAAAAGTAGACACACTACATCTCTATCGTATTTCCCCAAAGATGTACCACCAAGTGTTGACAACCACTTGGGTCAGACTAGCATTTCTCAACATGCGAGTCACAACACCCCTCTTCCCAAGAAGAATGACCCTTTGACAGGGATTGCCTAAGACCACTGGAAAACACAGATATTTACATTACGATTCAAAACAGTAGCAAAACTACATTTATAAAGTAGTAACGAAAATCATTCTACGGCTGGGGCCACCCCAACATAAGTAACTGTATTAAAGGGTTGCAGCACCAGGAAAGTTGAGAAGCACTGGGTTCGACAAAGCTGACCCGAGTTCCCTCCTACCTGTACTTTAAATGGATCTCCAGTGATGCGGAGAGGCTTGTCTGCTCCTGTAGGCAGCGGGCCATCCTGGATCATGACCATTTTCACACCTGTCCGCTCCTGTTGGGGGACGCAATCACACAGCTCTCAATGTCATAGAGGGAAATGCACGATATCTTGAGAAGCAGACGGGGCCAGTTTATCCTAAGTCTGTATCTCACCTCCCACAAGGCAGATCCTCATCTGGACCTGGGCTGGCTTCTGGGAATGTTGACACATATACGACAAAAGCCCAGTGTGCTCATCCTCTTTATTCATGTCTGCAGAATCTAAACTTTGGGCATGGTTCCTCCTGAGCGCTATACCCTAACATTTGTTCTGATCACTGTGAAGCAATGATAACCCACGCCCACCATGCAATCAAGTGCTGCCCCACCGCCTTCCCAAACTACAATTGGCTGAAATGTGGGTTCTGTGACATCAAATCCTAAGCTTTTACAAGTTACTCTAGGTTGTAGGAGGGCCTTCTACAATCTGAGGCCCGAGGTATGACACATAGGTAATCACCTGTGAAAGCCCCACAGTTCTCAAGTCTGTTTAGAACTCAGCAGAACTGAACTCAAAGAGTATTACAAGTCATTCCTGGGTCGGTGTGGCTGCTGTTTGGATGGGAACATATATACTGCCTTAGCTGGAGATGTTCAATCTCAAATATTCTGTCTTTCTTGTTTTGTTTTACAGGCAGGGTTTAATCTATGTGACCCTGGCTGTCCTGGAACTAGCTTTGTAGACCAGGGTGGCCCCAAATTCAGAGATCCACCTACCTTTGCCTCCCTTAGTGCTGGAATTAAAGGCATGCATGCACCCCCTGCCCCAGCTTTCAAACATCTTGATTAGGGGTACCTCAGACGAAGGGTTCTGCAACTAAGAGTGGCCTCTTTCACTGAGACTCACGGGAATTAGGGACTAGGTATCTGTCCAGCTCTGACTATGGTGTGGCCGTCTCTTCCTTTCCCTATAGACAAGGACCCTGAGTCCCTTAAAAGTAATGAGCACTTGAGGCCCTTTTACCTTGAGGTCTTTCAATGTAGCCCAGGTTAGCTTGGAGCTCACATAGAGCCACCTGCTTCTGCCTCCTGAGTGCTGCTGGGATGTTGAGGAAGGTTTGCACCACAGTCATGGTTTTGAAATTGTTTGCTTAGTTTGTTAAGATAGGGTCTTGCTGTAAATAGTCCAGGCTAGCCTCTAACATACAATCTTCCCACCTTAGCCTCCTAAGTGCTAAGATTCCAGGCCTATGCCGCTCACTATAGCTATTAATAAACCCCCTCCTGCCCAAGCCAGGGTCTCATATAGCCAAGGATGCCCTCAAACTCATTATGATCTTAAACTCCTGACCCTCCTGTCCTCGGCCCAGATGTGAAATCCCAGGTTTGTGACCCTAGTCTGTCTACATGAGCATGTTTAAGAGCTCGATCAATATTAACAAGAAGCAGGTCTCGGGAGCGCTGGCTCTAGGCGTCCCATGGTGTCTCTCCTGCCTCGGACAGGAATTGTGCGGCACGTGAGGAGTGTGTGAGGGCAGCCCAGTGCCCATGGCTCTCACACACCTGCAACTGCTTGATCGTTTCCCCTCCTTTGCCGATGACCAGCCCCACTTTAGACGCAGGGATAAGGAGCTCCTGGATCGTGCTGTTGCTGTCTACATCATTGTGAAAGCCAGGTCCATTCCGACATCTGTCCACAATCTGCCCCAGGAGACGTTTGGCTTGTCTTTGGGAGGGAGAAAAATCACAAGAGACCCAGCATTAAATGGACGTTTAGGACGTTTTGGGAAGGAAATGGGACCAGGGAAACAAAGGAGCCAAGGCAGCCCTCCGTCCAGCTCCAGCTCCTGCCTCACAACCTGGGAGGTCTGAGCCATTCGCCACGCCACAGAACTGCAAGTCAAAAGCAACACATGGCATAGCACAGCACTGGTTCCCACACGGCGGCTCAGAAGCCGGTCCCATCAGAGCCACCCCCTCATGCCTGCCCTCTGCACCTGCCTGCGTCGGCACAGTGCCCTCCCTGCCTCCTGCTTGCAGTGTCAGCAGCTGTTTTGTCCTTTGTCCACCTCTGTCCCCCCATGCAGGACAACCCTCATGGGAGACACTCAGCACACTTGTTAGCAAAGGTGGGGGAGAGAAGGAGCGATGAGAGGAATGGAGAAACAAGGGTTAGTAGCCACACTTCAGCTTCTCAATCCCAATGTCTCTCTGTTGCCAGCAACACTGCTTTGGGACTCCCAGCTCAGGACAAGAGGGGCAGTATCCTGCTGCAGCTCTATTCCAGGGAGCGCCTGGCCGGTGCGGCCCCGTGGGGACTCTGTGCTTCACTCATAGCCCTGCTGTGTCTTCACTTCTGCAATGTGGCAACAGAACAGCCAAGCCTACAATGTCATATGTCGGGCCAGTTTCCTTTTCTGCACCAGAATCTTCCCTGGCTGTTATTTGCAGAATTTATTCTTTAAGTCATCACAGGTTTTTTGTTGTTGTTGTTGTTGTTCATCTAAGAGAAACAGATTCATCAACCAGACAGCTGTGTGTGCTAGAGAGAGAGAGGTTCCTCCTAAAGCTTATTCTCAAGCTGAAGCTCCTTGGGGAGACACAAAGTCAGAGCGTTTATAGAGTAGGAAGGGTGAGCCATCTTTTGCAGTCTTGAGCCTCTGTGTGCAGAATCATCTTATGGGCTCTCAGCTGCAGCAGCTTTTTAGTATTTTGCTAGTGTAGTAGATTAACCTGTGCTGGAAAAAAATGCTGAGACCCCAGCAAAACCATCCAGCTTGCCCTATAATGCACACCTGCCAGTGGTATTTATTCTGGTTCATCGCTTGCAATGTTAGAGCAGAACAAGAGAATTTAAACCCATCTAGGCTCCCTGAGAAATGGAAACAATAAAACAACCCTACCTATTGAGCTAGACATAATCTCAGCTCCCCTGTCCTCTAGCCAAACACTACTGTACAGACTGAAAGGGGAAGCAGAGCCACTCCAGTCCACACAGTCCTGCTCCCCAGGAGTGCCTGGGTTTATGGGCTTTGTGTTTGGTGGAGGGCTCTGAGCAAGCATGTATCAGGACAGGGAGTCAGGGCAATTATCACGGCTCTTGCCAACAGCCTCCAAAGCTAAGGCACCCACCCACTGGCTGGTTCACAGGGCCCTGTGAGTGGAGCAAAGGCCGGAGAGTGGACTTGCTTGGTTCACACACATCCGAAGGGTAAGCAGATTAATTGGCCCAGGAAAGAGGCCTGGTACCCAGTTTTCTGAAGCTTACAAAGTGATCCAACCCTCTGACCCAGGCCTGCTCAGGTGCGGGACTGTTAACAAGGAGGCTGCTGATGAGTGTGCTTAGCCGGGATGTGTGTGCACTGCTCCCCCCTGACTTATGGATATGGAGGTCGTGACGGCTAGGAGGCATTCTAGGCTTGTGTGTCTGAGGTAAGAGAAGAGCTCTCCTGGTGTGGTAACTCCCCAGGCCTCCCCCCTACTGGAGGTGTGCTGTGGGTAGATTCAGCACAGATGGACAGTCTGCAGCAACAGGTTTGCCCTTCCATTTCTCCTCACTTGGGGAAGGAGGAAGAAGAAGTGAAAGAAAAAAGTAAATAAAACAAACTTACTCAATACTTTCTGGGGTTCCGGTAAGTACACAGGGCCTCTCTGGAATCCCAGAACTCTCTATAAGAAGAATCAAGAAGATGAGGTGTGTTGGTGGGCATCAGGCAGCTGCGTGCCTTTGCCTCTGTGTGTAGACTGTCTCTCTGGGGTTGGTTCCTACACCACCCCCACAGAAGTACAGTCTCCCAAAAAAGACCAGTTTGCTTTGCTGGGGGACAGAATTTTAGTTCTCAACCTAGAGCCTGAGTTCCACAAGGGAGCCAGCAGGACGCAGCAGAGCTCTGTGCTTCGGTCCTAATTACCAAGCCCCACTCGCTGGCTTGCCCAGAGGCTCCTTAGCACCCAGTCACTCCATCACACGTCCCTCACTGTGTGCAGGGCAGTCCCAGAGTCACCAGCCTGCAGACTGCTCTGAGGTATACTTAAGGACTTCATAAACACACCAGGATTATAGCATTTATTGTATCCATAGCCCAAGAAATTGGCAGCAGGGATGTGCTACTGGTCCCTGGGCCATTTGACAGGAAAGAAAACCCTTTGTTTCCAACACCCATATGTTTTAAACTGACCCTAAAAATTCCTTCAAAAGCCTTTCTCAAAACACTGAAAGAGGAACTAATGTTTGCCTAGCCTATGTATGTGAAGCTGCTTTCACTCCCCGGCACTGTAAAAAACGAACAAACAAAATCCTCAAGATAAATAGCTAACAGCCATTTATTATTGCTTTCAAGACACTGAAGTGAGCATTGTATAAATGAGTGATGTTCTCTACAGCAATGTCTCCAGACCCCTCCTCTCAAATGGAAAGAAGACACAGTCAGATGACATAATAAAACTACAAGCAAAATAAAACTTTTTAAATCAGTGTCTTTCAACGTCAAGTGATCAAAACAGAAAGCACGTCTGAGGAGTCCAGAAAGGTGTCTACTCCACTCAGCCAGGAGCCCTACTGTCCTCCCACAAAGCGGAGGGTGCTCTTGTACAGGGAAGATGGGTGCAGGCCCCACTATGCCTGGCATCACATTCTGGTGCAGAAAACATAGGTCTTAGCCCAGCCAGCAGGTGTTAGGAAGAGGCCACGCTGGCCACAGAGTCGAGCGCTGCCCTAGAAGGCCAGTGTGAACCTCATCTCCAGGCTGGCTTCTGCTCTGGTCCTCAGGTAGGGTCCAACTCCAGAGGTGCTCACCGGACAGCAGCCACACATACTTACCCTAGCTCTAACCAAAAGCAAAGACGCAGATTCTGGAAACTGCTGTGCAACACTGATTTCTACTGAACGAATCTATGAGAAAAGTAGCTCTTACCTGAGGCAATCTGAATTTTGCACCCAGACTCTGCTTGAATTCGTGAAATCTGCTCACCTCCCCTGCCAATAACTGCAATGAAATGAGCAGGGTCAGAACGTGCCTCCCTTCACACATAAGCATGCATGGATAGCGCAACTAACTCAGCAACCATTTCCTCTCTGCTCACAGCTCACTCTAAGCTGACCTCTGGGAGCCCTCTCAGCTCACAGGCAGCACAGCAGCAGACGCTGCATGTGACACAGCAGGGAGCTACTTCAGCTGCGTGGGCAGAGCTGGGGTGGCCACTGTGATGCTCGGTGATACCGACCACAGTGCCTGCCACAGTCCCCCTAGCACGCTCCCACAGGTGACATGCATTTGAGAGACAAGGACAGGAGCAGACAGAAGTTAAGGGAAAGGGCACCCGGATACTTACTAAATCCAACCATTTTATCAGGCACTTTGAATTCTTCTGTTATTACTGCCCTAAAAACAAAGAAAGTTTTTAGTAAAAGATTCAAACTTCTGCAACCACCTTAACCCCCGCGGTCAACGCTTAGACCCACCATGCTTGCTGATTTGGCCTTCCCAAGCACCCAGAGGATGTCGCTTCAGGGCCTCTGTGGTCAAGAATTCCTTGGGAACCCCAAAGTCTCCCATCTCTGGCCAAAGAAGGAACACCCAGAAGCTTAAGCTAACGTCTTCTTCTTCTCCCTGGCTCTACAGATGGCCATGCCAGCGGCAGCTCTACCAGAAGGGTCATCAAGCCCAGAACGGGTAAAGATCTGCTGGGGTATGGGAGGATACCCCAAGATAGATAAAGTCTAGATAAAGTCTAGATAAAGACAGAGTCAACATTTTTGATTTCCTGATCTGTTTCCTGGCCTCCCTCCAATATACCCATGTCTTTTAAGGTAGTCTGTGCCCAGGAAAGCCAGCACCCCGCAGAACCCAATCAGTGTGGGCCAGGACAGCACAATCGCCTCACTCGTGCTGTGAGAGAAACTTCTGTTAAATACTATCCTGTCCATCCAGTACCTTCAAAAAACAAAAAGAAAAAAGAAAAAAAAAAAAGACTCCATTGGCTCTTTCAAACAAACTTTGAAATGTAGCATGCAGTGTATTGTGGACAATATCCAATTGCCCAACACCACAGAAAGCAATTAAATCTAAACATTTATCTCAGGGGATGCTAAATACAAGTAGTCTTAAAAAAAAATCAGAAAACAACAACAAAAAAAACAACTTAAAAAAACCAGCATACGTTTTAAAGCCTCTCTCACACAGCTGGATTTTTACCCATCATGAAAAGGATCGAATACAGTCCATTTTCAGGGGAGTGAAGCACTTACAAGAAATTCAACAGCATAAATAGCTCTGCCACCACATCACCATGCCAGGAGCTGGCCTCAGCCTGCACACAGGGATCTCTCCCCACTTCTCTCCCCGTCTAGAGCAATACAAGCATTCGCACACTTCTAATAGGGCCAATACCTGGCACCCACTCAGGGCTCAGCAGAGGCCAGGCCTGCCGGGGTGCGCTTCCGCATAGCTGCCAGGGCTCAGCACGCTGCACACGAGGCCGGCCGAGAGCTGGGTCTGCTTATGAATGGGTAATGTCAGGGCTGGCCAGCCCTGTGTGAGGTGACTGCGGAGCATGTTTGCTGATGTCCTAAGTCATCCCCAGTACCGAGGACAAAAGCAATCCCAACAAGACCCCTAAAACAGCAGCATACACAACGGAGAATACCACAGGCCTGGGTGATTCCCCAGCACCCATAAATGACACTGGCTATCAATCTCAATATCTAGCTCTCCTCCGAGCCTCCTCTGTGTACCTCTGGCTGGCCAGGGACTTCCTATGTAGACCAGGCCAGCCTTGGACTCAAACATTCTATCTATGCCTCACGAGTGCATCGATAAAGTCATATGATACCACACCCAGCTCAAAGGCTCTATCCTGAAGGAAAGGCAGAAACTGGTCTAAGGCACTAAGAATAGGCACCCAGGAAAAGTTACCTGCTAATTACAGTTTAACAGGAAATGCTTACCAGCATTTCATACTAAAAGCCTCACATTAGTTATTGTAACTCATTAAATAAATGAAACAATGAAACAAGAAAATCAGGCAAAACCTTCCACTTAACTGACTACTAGTGATGTTAACAGACCCACAGCATTTTGTGTAAAACAGGGAGGGCAGAGCTATGTCACTTACAGTGCAGATTAAGGACACTAACTGACAGTTAACAGTCTCTGCAGAAGAGAAGCGCTACAGTCCCCTAAGCACTTTCCCCCTTCCCGTGGGTGATGCTATGACTCTTATCTTAAAGAGGGGCCTTTTTAAAGCGTAGGGTCTTTGTATCTAAATCCTCAATTTAATGGAGGGCTATGGGGGAAGGAGACGCTGAGAAGAAACTAGGCACTTTGCCAAGATTCTCCCAACAAATCCTCCATCCCAGGCACATCCTGCTTCCGTAGCCCCGTACACTCTGTTCACCCAAGAACTGCATTCTTCTCCTGTGAAGAGGCTGAAGATCTGAGGCACTGGGTGATTCGCAGAACCAGCAGGACAATGCAGTCCCTCCTTTCAGATTTAATCTACAGTGGAAGAGAGCAACTCCTCCATTGTGAAAGTCTCTTGAGGCTCAACAGGGGCTGGTTTAGTGCCTCGGCTCAGTCTGTTCCTCTGGCCTGCACTGTTCTGGAGGGAGCTGGCAAAAACCATGGGTCTTAAGAAAATCTAGCCCCTGGCTTCCCACACTTCCAACCTCTGACTTGCTAACACTCCAGTGCAGATGGTGGATCAATAAACAATTAGAAATGATCAATAAATAATAAAACATAACCCACTGCTTACCTTTGATGTACCAAGGCCCCTAACTGGTTACCTACTGTGGCAAAGAGAAAGAGAAAAGAAAAATCAAAGCATTAGCACGGATAAACTAACTCCATCCTTACCCGCATTCTTACTGCTCAGGGGTGGGAGGGAGGCAGAAAGCAAGCAAACAGTAATTTAGGCTCAGTGGCTGAAATGAATGCGTTATGTGATATGAAACAGGAGGGGACATCTTGCTCAACAGTCTCTAACCCAGTGTCCAGCTGAACGAGGGATAAGAAATTGATCTGTATGTCCACATGCTGAGAGCCTGTCTGTCTAAATCCTGCCCTCTCCCTCCTGCTTGGCATCCAAACCCAGCGCAGATACTCGGGACCTTCCTGCTCTTTTAAAACCAAATGAGCAGATTTACCTCCGTGGAAGCACTGTTGAGGCAGCTCCAAGGCAGCTGCCGTTACTAAGAACATGCACATATGTCCCTGTTCTGTCATTGCCCATCCACCCAGAACAGTCCAGAGACCAGGCTCCGCCCTCCCGCAGCAGCTTCTCTAGCCCATCTCAGAGCTAAGCAGCAACAGCCTCTCACTATTAGACGCTCTGCAATCGCATTTCCAGAGTGGCCCTGTCGGCCCCCTAATCTAGACTCTATCTCTCAGCTAGTGATGTGCCCCTCCTTCACCAGCCATCAGCAGAAATGGCTCTGTGCTGTTTCTCTTCTGGAAAATGCAGTTCAAGAAATATAGTCGGCAGACAAAGGGAGACTATAAACCCAAACCAATAGGAACAGAATGGACCTTTTGAGATGCTAAAAGAACATTCAAAGGTATGTCTCTGGGGAGAGCAGCAAAGTGTCAATCACACCAATGTCTGAAAAAAGTGAAGGCTTAAGAGCTGCTGCTTCCTGTCCAGTTACCCTGCCATTTTCTGGACACTGGAGGATCATAAAGAGACAAAGGAAAGCAAACCAGACCCTGTTACTCCACAAGGAGAAATGAGAGAAACAATACAGCAAAGAGTGAACTACCGAGTTCACTGAAGCTATTGATCCAGGAAAAAAATAAACCACCATATTCCATCTGATCAATAGCAAGATGATGGTCTGTAGCCAAAGCACAGACACTGTACACTGTCAGTCGCGCTCTCAGGGAGACAGTTGTTTTTAATTGACTCTTTGAACTTCCTTTGCTCTTACCCAGAGTTAGATTCCCATTCGCATGAAACCTGGACACTCTCCAGATTAGGAAAGGAATCCCTAACATGGGTGTGTTGTTTTGTCCACTAAAGGGGACAAAACAACACACCAAAGAGGCAAGGGCAGAGGCTTGCGGGGCCACACAGCTGTTCTACCCCTGCAATTCCAGCACTCAAAGGCTGAGCTGTGTCGGGCAATGGTGCGCACGCCTTTAATCCCAGCACTTGGGAGGCAGAGGCAGGCAGATTTCTGAGGCCAGCCTGGTCTATACAGAGAAACCTTGTCTTGAAAAACCAACTACAACAACAACAACAGGCTGAGCCAGCCTCAGTTACATATACACAGATTTCAAGGGCAGCCTGGGCTCTGAGAGCCCTGTCTCAAAAGTTTAGCTTCCCCCTATATCCATCAGAATCCCCTACTAGAGGGTGAAGAGTCCACTGAGTACAGAAGAACTAAATAACTGCAAGTGAGCAAGGTCCCAAGAGCTACGGGCAGACCGCAGGCCCCGGCTCAGACACCACAGGCCGATGGTCTTCAGTTATGACAGAGAGGCCACAGGGACACAGCAAAGAGCAACGTGACAACAAGGAACCATGTAATACTCACTGGAACATTCCAGGGCTTCAATGACAGCTGTGCTCACTACTGAAATCCCTTTCTGCTGGCAAGGTACGTGTCATGGCCTCACACCTGGTATTAGCCTAACCGCCTCCCTGACAACGTGGAGGCGCTCACAAACACTAGAACCAAACCTGCACACACCATTACTCCCAGACACACAGCCTTCAAGGGCCATGGCACCAAAGGAGAATACCAGATTCCACCAAGTAAGTGCTCAACATCAGGTAAGCTGAGAAGCCCAAAACCTTACCCTTCTCCATGCAAGCATAACACGAAACTACACGTGTGGTTCCATGCATATATCTTACTGGGCGCCTAAAAATGGAACCGGCAGTGAGAAAGGATGTTGGGCACTGTAGTGCAAATGCCATGCTCTGTTCGGATCGCCTCTGCCCGCCTGGTGGGGAGGAGCATGGTGAAGAGGCACAGAGAACATTACCATCTCACTTTCTGAGTCCCCCTAGCTAATTCCAGCACAATGGGCTCACACAGGGCAGTTCTCACTGACCCTAAACACCATACATGGAATCTGCCTGGGATGCTGAGGGGTAATCAACTTCTCAGACATGAGGTGGCTGACAATGTAAGTTCTTTCTTAGGAAAGCATCACCCTGCTAGTTTCAGCAGTAATCTTTAAAAAAAAAAAAAAAGGTATGGTACCAAGCACACCCTCTCCCTGCTTTTCTTTCTGCAAGGAAATGCTAATGAAGTATCACTAGACAATATACCTAACTTTATAACAAGCAACAACTTTAATAATAATCATCTGTCCCTTCCCCTACCCCAGGTGCTTTGGGTAGATTCCAGATTGTAGCCCCACCAGGAAGAGAAATGGCAGGATTTTTATGCTCAGCAAAACCAAATCCAATTTCCTGTTTTTGTTCCTGTGTGCAGGAACACCATTATGTGCAGTGGGGGCTTCAGAGGTTCAGAAGATGACCTGAAGTCAGCCTGGGAGTATCCAGCTGTAAACTCCAGCTAACAGGCCTTCATGCTCCTGGGGAATGCTGGGACTAGAAACTGTCCAAATGGGACTCGGATGCCAGGTCCTCCCCTTCTCACAGCAGCTGCTTTCCCGCTCAAGCCCTCCTCCTCAGAGTCCCAGCATTCTTCCCCGTGGTCTCCCTTTGGCTGTCTTCTGATTATAACCAGCCCTTTCCCAGTCTCAGTTAAGGTTTGTGATACCCAGGTGGTTAAGCGGACACAAAGGCCAACTCCTGCCCCGGGCCAGAACTCCTTTGCTGAACCCAGCCCAAAGGTCTTGGGCAAGTAATCTGTTACTGATTTTGCCAATTACTTTTTGCTTGTTTGTTGGTCTTATATTTTTGAGACAAGGTCTCTCTTTATAGTCCTGGCTGTCCTGGAACTCACTGTGCAAACCAGGTAGATCTTGAACTCACAGAAATCTGTCTGCCTGTCTCCCCAGTGCTGAGATTAAAGGTGTATGCCACCATTCCTGGCCTCCAATTACTTATTTCTGAGAACTGAGAAAAGGTAAGTGAAGACCAGGAGAACTGAGGGTCCCAGGCCTGCCTGGTGTATTTAGTGACACTCTCCACAAAGCCAGAACAGGCAACTGCTTCATAGCTTCTCACTCCCGAGGCTGCTCCCTTTCCTGAGTCCTAACTCAACAAGTGTACATTCTGCCCAGCCCTCAATCCCTTCTCTGGATCCTGACCAGATCCTAAGCATGCTTGTCCTACCCTCCGCTTTCTTATTCTTTTTCCAAAGACACCTCTCATGCCCCCATACAACATGTGAGTTTCTTCTGAGTCCTAACTAAGAAGGCACAGCACTTTCTTCCTCTTCCACACCTTCCTCCGAGCAGCCGAGAGTTACAACCTACATGGCCTGCAGTTTCTCTCAGACTGGAAAAAACTGGTCTGCAATCTTCAAACACACAAACAAAAATGAGTTAGGAATATGGCAGCTAGCCCATCAGTTCCGAGGTAAGGAATCGGGAGTTGAAGTGCAGTTCAGGTTGGCTTCACTGTCACTCCTGCTTGCTCATGAGCAGACAGACCAGCAGCAGCTGCAGCAGCTACCTGAGGCACTGCCCCTGCCACTGCTGCTTTCCCATTACCAGGGAGATGCTGGCCTTTGCAGCCTTCTAGGCACAGGACATTGCACATTCATCCGAGCTGCCTGGGCTCTACTGTTTATCCTGGTACTCTCAGATCATTGTTTAGAAGGTGCCGAGGATAGAACTCAAGACTCTCCTGCACACTAGGCCAGTGTATGACCACTTAGTCACACTTCCATCCTGTAATAGCAATTCTGTTATTCCTCATCCATCGCATTGGGCTGTTTGGATGCTTTAGAGTCCAGTGGGGTCTAACTCAACTACAGGGTCAAGGATGAATAAAAACCTGCACCCCTTTCCAGTGCACCATTAAAGCCAAGGCCTGACCCAAGAAACAACTGAGTAAGAGTGAATGAGAGTGGCCTCAAGCCACCACTACAGCACCCAGCTTTTGGAAGAACCCATGTGCTGCACAGTGAAGGCTTACACTCTGGTGGTTTTTTGTTTGTTTGGTTGGTTTTTGTTTTTGTTTGTTTTTTGAGACAGGGTTTCTCTGTGTAGCCCTGGCTGTCCTGGAACTCACTCTGTAGACCAGGCTGGCCTCGAACTCAGAAATCCGCCTGCCTCTGCCTCCCAAGTGCTGGAATTAAAGGTGTGTGTCACCACCGCCTGGCCACTCTGGTGGTTTTTTTTTGTTTTGTTTTGTTTTGTTTTGTTTTTTGTGTGTGTGTGTTTTCGAGACAGGGTTTCTCTGTGTAGTTCGGGCTGTCCTGGAACTCACTTTGTAGACCAGGCTGGCCTCGAACTCAGAAATCCACCTGCCTCTGCCTCCCAAGTGCTGGGATTAAAGGCGTGCGCCACCACCGCCCGGCCACTCTGGTGTTTTAATGTGTACACTTAACTAGTTCTGATGGACATAGGATTTAACTTACTCATGAATGATATTTGTAAAAGTAAAAGCACTTCACGCCGGGCGTGGTGGCGCACGCCTGTAGTCCCAGCACTTGGGAGGCAGAGGCAGGTGGATTTCTGAGTTCGAGGCTAGCCCGGTCTACAGAGTGAGTTCCAGGACAGCCGGAGCTACAGAGAGAAACCCTGTGTCAAAAAAAAAAAAAAAAAAAAAGTAAAAGCACTTCCTTTCTTTTTTGTGGCAGTGCTAGGGATTGAGCCCAGGGCCTCAGCCTAGCTCTACTACTGAGTTATAGTCTCAGCCTTTAAAAATGCCTTGATATGCCCCTCATAGATAATCTCATGATAGAGAGGTATCATCAGCGACAACCCATCTAGCTCCCCAATGCTAATAAGGAATGAGGTCTGTTTCTGGAAGGAGGTCACACCAACCTTGAACCTAATACCAAACAGGAAAGTACCAGCTGAGCTGGGGGACTAGAGTCAGGCAGAGCAGAGAAGTGGCCGGTGAGCAGGCTACTGCAGAGAGAGAGGCTGATAGCCAGGTCAGGAGGAGCTGGACCTGTCTGGGGCTTAGGAGAGAAGCCTAATAAGCTAGACAGCTCCCGGGAGAGGCTATAGCTGCAGCGTGTACAAAAGTCCGAGAGGAAAGGCACTGCAGTTAAGGGCAGGGATTCTGAACTGACAGAATGTCAAAGATGTGGTCCCAAAGCCGGAGAACATGCGGGCAACAGCATTCAGAGGTGAAGGGTTCGAGAGCTGACGACCACGGCTAAGCTAGCTGGCTCAGCGGGTAAAAACACCACCAGAGATATAATAAAGTGTGATATGTGTGTGACTGTTGGAGCGACGTGTTCCTGATTCCCACCTCTGCCTCAAAAAAGACTAAGACTGGGGAAGAGCACTGAGGCAGACCGGATGAGCGGAGCTGACATCTTCTTGGAGGACCAACCAGGCTTACGAAGCCATCTCAGCAGCTGGAGAGATGGCTCAGAAGTTAAGAGCACTGGCTGCTCTGCCAGAGGACCCAGCACCCCTATGACAGCTCACAACTATCTATAACTCTAGTTCAGGGGATCTGACACTCTCACATAGAAATACATGTAAAATACTAATGTACATGTAAAAAACCACCACCTCAGTCAGAGAGTGCCAAATGCAGCCCCCCAGAGTGTACTCATTTGTTTTCTGTTCAGGACATTTCTCCTGACTGCCCTGCCCTACATATGCTCCACATATGCTTAGCACTCTCTTTTTCCCTCCCTCCCCCACCTCTCCTAAACAGAGCACAGCTCCCCAGACCTAGCATAGTGACCTTATTCCCAGTGGCCAGGAAATGAGAAGATGAGGTTGAGGCCAAGGATGAGCAAAGTTTCCAGTGTTCTTGCTCAGTTCAACAAAAACCCCACATTCCACACCTGGAGACCAATGGAGGAGAAAAGTAATTTTTGTAAGTTATCTAACAAAGGTTTATTTGATCAAACTGTCACACACAGAGCAGACCACGAAGGGTACAGCTGGTTGTTATAAGACAAGAGGCATGGGAGACCCAGAAGGGTGTAGTCAGGCGCTCACTCACTAAGAAAGCACGCTGTGAAAAGGAAGCCAAAGGAAGCTACACATGTGGTCTGCCTCAAATACCTATGCACCAGGCAGAAACACAAAGTGCATTATCACAAAGAGAGGCCAAAGGCAGTCATGGAAGTGCATGCCTGTGACCCTGGTACTTGGGAAGCAGAGACAGCAGAACAGGTGTGAGTTTATCCTTGGTTATATAGCAATTTGGAAGCCAGCATATGCTGCCCTCTCTTAAAAGAAAAGTAAGCCAGGCATGGTGGTAGTGCTTGCTTTTAATCCCAGCACTCAGGAAACAAAGGCAGGAGGATTTCTGTGTGTCCTACAAAGTGAGTTCCAGGACAGCCAAGGATACATAGTGAGAACTCATCTCAAAAACCAAGCCAAGCAAACGAACAAAAGAAGTGCAAACGTGCATTATAACAAGGACCGGAAATCCCGGTCTTCCTTGTGATTCTGAGTCACCCATATCTGCCTGCCACTCAGTGCTTTTTATTGATAAATTTAAAACATTTACTGATTCCTTTCAGATAAGAGAAAAGCATCTTAAAAGTGCCAGAGGGTTTCACTAGTGAATATTCAGGTATCCCCTATGCAAAAGACACCACTGCCTTCTTTTCACACTTTAATTCCACAGGCTGAATTGCCAGACAGAACTGAGAAAGCTGTAACATGATTGATCATGATTTCTGGGAACACTGGACCAGAGAGATAGCATCCATTAAGATCTGTGCTTAGAGTCAGACAACTCCATTTTGTTTTATATTGACATCCCACAGGAACGAAGCGCAAAACCCTAGAAAGGGAGAGAGGTTCCTCTGAGTCACTCTTCACTTGGGCAGAACTGCCCTGAACACACTTACCCATCCTAGGGCTAAGAAATCACTCAACAAAAACAGGAAGACCATAAGGTGCACTGAGCAGCAACTTAAAAATGGTTACCTGAGTCTGAACAACCTCAAGGTAGGCTTCTATGTAAGAATCGCAAAGTTTTTTGTTTTGTTTTGTTTTGTTGGTTTTTCCGAGACAGGGTTTCTCTGTGTAGTTCCGGCTGTCCTGGAACTCACTCTGTAGACCAGGTTGGCCTCGAACTCAGAAATCCGCCTGCCTCTGCCCCCAAGTGCTGGGATTACAGGCGTGCGCCACCACTGCCCGGCTTAAGGTTTTTTTGTGTGTGTCTTTAATGTATTTTGTATGTGTCTGTGCATGCAAATGTGCACAGATGCACTGTGAACTCAGGGAATTTGTGACAGTCAGGTCTCTCCTATGGCCTGACCTCAGGTCAACAGGTGCTGTCTCCATAGCTCATCAACAGTTTTTTACACAGATGAGAAATTTCACTCTCAAAAGTGTTGTCCCGCCGGGTGGTGGTGGCACATGCCTGTAATCCCAGCACTTGGGAGGCAGAGGCAGGCGGATTTCTGAGTTTGAGGCCAGCCTGGTCTACAGAGTGAGTTCCAGGACAGCCAGGGCTATACAGAGAAACCCTGTCTTGAAAAAACCAAACCAAAAAAAGAAAAAAAAAGTGTTGTCCCCTATACCCAGTATCCAATTATTCTTAAAACAAAACAAAAAATACATGAAATCAGTATATTAATAAATCTCATGCCTTTAATCCTAGCACTGGGGAGAGGCTGAGGCAGGTGGATCTCTAAGTTTGAGGCTAGCCTACTCTACATAGTGAATCCAGGCTAGCCCAGGACTATACACTGTCTCAAAACAAAAAACATGCACTCGGGCTGGAGAAATGGCTCAGTGGTTAAGAGCACTGGCTGCTCTTCCAGAGGTCTGGAGTTCAACTCCTAGCATCTACATGGTGGCTCACAATGACCTAAAACTAAAGTCATCTATAAGATCCAGTGCCCTCTTCTGATGTGCATATGTACATGAAGAGAAAACACCCACACCCACGCCCAGATCTTTAAAACAAAACCAAAAACATGTACTCTTTTGAAAAGGAGATTACAATACAATACGTTGTATTGTACTGACTAAAATACAATACAATGTTCTAAACTGTGGTGGGGGTTAAGTGGTGTTCCACTTCATACATCACTCTCACAGAAGTATCTAAACACAACTGGCCATGTATACAGATCAACAAAAAGGCAAGCAAAAGACACTGTCTAACCAGCTGTCTACACACCAGTGTGTTACTGGAGTCTCCAGCCCTCAGTGTGCTCCTCAGCAGCAGAGACAAAGCAAGTAGAACTCTGCATGAATACCTGTGACGGAATGACCAGTCACCAGGGCGGGAGCACTGGTAACAGATACTCTAAGTGTCCTAAAATTCCTTTAGAGGTGGAGTTGGAAATATAAACCAACAAACCAATAAATGAATAAATTAAAATGGATGCTTATAGAAAGTGCCTGTCAGACATAAAAGTAAACGGGGACTATTAGGGAAGACAGTGGATCAGATTTGGGAGAGGGAAATGGAAGGGAATATGGTCAAGATAGGTAATGTGTAAACCTAAATATGTCATCATGGAATCCAGCAGTGCGTACAAATAGCACATGCTGATTTTCAGAAAATCAAAAAAATAAACCCAAGCTAGACACAAATGGGAATGGTGAAGACTGGCAGCGTGGAGAGGCCACCACTCCTCCCTGTCTTAAAGGTCAAGTCAACCACAGCTTCCTCAGGACCTGCACCAAATCTTAGTATTTCACAGAAGCAGTAACTTCAATTCCTATGCAAGTACCAGAGGGACTGAGAACTAAATCAAACACAATTCTCAAATGGGTCAAATTACTGCCAAGTGGACGCTGAGGCCAAGTCTTTATCGTGGAGCCCAGCTGAAAAAATCTTCTATTATCAAGGCAAATAGGAACTCAAATGCCAGCCAATTGCTAAGAGAAATCATCCTAACTGCATCTCCCGTCACCAGTCCTCTAAGAATGAGATGCTGGAGAGCTGCTCAGAAATGGCTGACACAGACTGGAAATAACTGGCAGGTTCACTGCCATCAGAAAGAAGAGTCGTTTACACCAGCTTACCTCCATCATCCAGGGGCCGCTTCTGTACTCCATATCCGTACACTGAGGGGTCCACCAGGGGTGTGGAATTATTCAAGTGAGGAATTGAATCGATTTTAGCAGCAATCTACAGAGAGAATCAAATTTAAATACTTGGTAGCAAGTCATAGTTGTGTCCCAGGAGAAAAGGCAGCATCTTCTTTACGGGGCTGCTACCCCATTTCTTCCACTTTCTCTAGTAGGCACTTTACCTGTTGAGTTTTCTTTGGTCTTGCCTCTTTAAAAATTAACTGCCCAAATGTCACCTTTTAACAATTTAGTATTCAAGGGAGAGGAGGTACACATGGAGGACAACCTACTGTAGCTGGAAACTACGTGAGGTCCGCTGTCACCTTAACCGACTAGACCATGTCATCCACCCCCTGAGAAAGTCAGCTTAGTCACTTAACATATACACATGCCACATCTTTCAGACGTTTATTTTATTTTATTTTAGACAAGATCCTACTGTGCACCCTCAAACTTCTGCAGAGTTCAGCTGCCAGTACTTATGTCACGTGGCTTACAATGGCCTGTGACTCCAACTGTAGGAAATTTAAGCCCCTCTTCTGGTTTTGATGGATACGCATACATTCACATAGATATATAGATAAAAATAATAAAACCAAATATTTTAAAACATTAATTTTAAAATAATCCCGAAACAAAGGGGTAAAGGATCCAAACAGTGAGTGCCCGCAGACAGCAGGGCCGAAGCACGGGCCGCACTCGAGGCAGGCTACTTCCTTTCCTCTGGAAGACAGATGCCTTCCGGTTTCCGGATTTCTGTTTGCTTAAGACAATGCCTGCCTCAGCCTCCCAAGTGCTGGGACTGAAGGTGTACACCACTCTGCCCAGCCTCCTTCCTTATCTGTTGGTCTTAAAAGTGGTTGGAATGTCTGATAATCCATCAGAACCAGTTATGAGTGTTATGGTAGTTTCCTATTGCTAATTTCATTAAACCAACAAATATCCTTCTAAACTATCCTGGGTTTCTGTATTTGTTCTAAATTTAACAATTGTTTTGGTTGTCTTTAATTTGGGAAATTGCCACTGAGATGGAATAGCATAGGCTATATGTGGTGGTCTGAATGAGAATGGCCCCCAGAGGCTCATATAGTTGAATGCTTGGGCCCCAGGGAATAGCACTATTTGAAAGGACTAGGCCTTGTTTGGGTAGGTATGGCATTGTTGAAGGAAACATATCACTGAGAGTAGGCTTTGAGGTTACTTTTGTTTTGTTTTGCTTTTTGATTCATTTTTTTCAAGACAGGGTTCCTCTATGTAGCCCTGGCTATCCTGGAACTTGCTCTATAGACCAGGCTGGCTTTGAACTCAAGAGATCTAAGAGCCTCTGGAATTAAAGGCTTTGGCCACCACGGGCTTCGAGTTATCAAAATCCCATGCTAGGTCCAATCTCAATCTCTCTCAATCCGCCTGTACCCTTCCATGGATCAAATATAGCTCTCAACTACTTAGAGCGGCCATGCTCCTCGCCATAATGGACTAAACCTGAAATTGTAAGCAAGGCCCCAATTAAATAGTTTCTCTTCGCAGCAATAGAACAGTAACAACAACAATATATGTATACAGTTTATGTAGTATAGGATAATAATTATATAAACTACATGGTGGTTCATGTCTATAATCCCAGCATGGGAAGGCTGAAGTAGGAAGATTGCTGTGAGTTCTGTATCAAAATAAGTAGGTTGGAAAGACTGATAGCAGTTATGAACTCTTACTGATCTTATAGAGGACTTGAGTGTGGTTCCCAGCACTTATGTTGGGAAGCTTACAAACACTTAGGGATCTAACACCTCTATCCTTTTTGGGTAATTGTATGTATGTACACAAATGCACACACAGACACACATGCATATACATAATTAGTATTAAATCTTTATGCCGGGCTATAGTGGCACACGTCTTTAATCCCAGCACTTGGGAGACAGAAGCAGGAGGATCTCTGTGAGTTCTAGGAAAGTGAGTGCTACAAAAAGAAACCCTGCCTCGCCGGGCAGTGGTGGCGCACGCCTTTAATCCCAGCACTCGGGAGGCAGAGGCAGGTGGATTTCTGACTTCGAGGCCAGCCTGGTCTACAGAGTGAGTTCCAAGACAGCCAGGACTATACAAAGAAACCCTGTCTCAAAAAACAAACAAAACAAAACAAAACAAAACAAAACAAAAAAACAAAAACAAAAAAGAAAGAAAAGAAACCCTGCCTCAAAAATAAGTAGGCACAAATGCCCGTGACACTAACGCTGTGGGCTGTGGGGAAGGAAGGATCCCTGGGGCTTTACTAGGGCTCAGGGAGGGAGTAGACAGCAAGCGCAGAACACCCAATAGCCCTCTCTCTCCATTTAGCTTCTGAATGCGCACATACACTCACAGCTGTACATACACAAAATGTAATGTGAATTATACCATACTCTGAGACCTGTGTGTATGACTGTAAGGCGACAAGGTTCTTTTCCTTGAGGTTTCCTCCAAAAGGTCCACGAGGCAGTTCTTGGAGGTGCAGGGTCCACACTTTCAAGATCACACATGCACTGTTCTTAGTTCCTCCATGTGCTCAGCAAAGTCTCCCACTTGGAATAGTAATGCTCTTCCCTTTTATTATTTCAAGGGCAGGCCCAGTAGGTAAAGCACTTGCCACAGAAGCCTGGGGATCTGAGTCTGGACACACAGGCATGCACATGCACGCAAGCCAGACCAGCATAGTGGCCCACCTGTAATCCCATCACTTAATTGGCAGAGGCACAAGAGTTCCAGCACAAGCTGGCTATACTAACCAGCAAGCTTGGGTTCAGTAAGACTTTGTCTCAGTAAATTAAATGGGAAGCAGTTGAGGAAAGACACAGATGTCAACCTCTGGCCTCAAAGCATACTTGCATATTGCACCTATACATGCAAACAAGAGTATGTATGTTGCCAGATGATGGTGGTACACACCCTTAATCCTAGCACTCAGAAGGCAGAGGCAGACAGATCTCTGAGTTCAAGGCCAGCCTGGTCTTCAGAGCAAGCTCCAGGACACACATGCATACCACATTCATATGCGAGAGAGAGAGAGAGAGAGAGAGAGAGAGAGAGAGAGAGAGAGAGAGAGAAGGAGAGAGAAGGAGAGAGAGAGACACACACACACACACACAGAGAAATACTTTAAACAGAACCATTCAGGGTAGCTAATGCTTATAATGCTGCAGATACTCCGGAAGCGAGGTAGGAGGATTTTCACAAGTTCTAAAACCTGAGTTTCACATCATCCTGAAATGCAAGAGACACTGCCTCAAACAAACAAATATTTTAAATTTTAAATTGGGTATGGTTGACATGGACCTAAATGTCAGTACCTGGGACCCTGAGACAGGAGGCCTTCAAACTGAAAGGCCAGCCTGGCTTACAATGCTCTGTCCTTGAGCCAAACAAATGCCATCTTGGGGAGTGGAAGCGTGGCTCCTTGTAAAGAGACAGTCCCAACTGGGCTTTCCTTGACTGGTTCCACCCCATCATAGAGGGCCAGAAAAGACCAAAACTATCACCGTACTATCCAGCCACTTTCCTACCACCTCCCTGTTCTATGTAATTCTGCAATAACTGTATAAGGCCTCAGGGACAGAGTATATAGGGGACAGGAACGTCACCTATGGGAGGAGGGGTACAAGCCTCACTGCTGCTGAGTTGTTTTTTGGGTGTGAACTGTTTAGGGGAAGGGACTCCTCACCTATGTGTTCTGTGCACAAGTTCAATAAACTCTGGTTCTGTGGGGAACAATGCAATCTGTCACTCGGGACCTTTGGAAAGGGGTAGATACTGCTTCCCTGGGAAGGAATTTCAGCAATGCACAGTGAGACCCTAATCCCCAAAATAGAACTAAGCCAACAGTGTACTGAGGCTCTATAGATTCTGTAGAAGTCATAATGGAATCACAGTAAATTACTGTCACTAGGACAAGACACTGGCTATTTCCAGTACACACTCAAGATTGAAATGACAGCTCACCCTGCAAGCCCAAATGGGAAGCTGGTGTCCACTAGCTCACCCTTACAAACAGGCAAGGTTAGGCAGCTAGCCATTCAATACAACTGGCTTCCTTATGGCCTGTGGTCTTCAGCAGCCCTGGTATCCCTACTGGGGGGGGGGGGGTATGAGGCTGGTCTGACATATTCTCTTCTCCCTACACCAGTAGGAAACTGTGGCCAGGGCCATAGACCCAAGGCCAGGGGCTGGAGCCACAAACCACGGGCCATGTCCTAGTCCTGCATTCTATGGCCAAGTCTACCACAGAGAAAGTAGCATATCAGATTCGGATTCCCTGCACCCTGAAAGATGCCAGTGATGCTTTCTTCTTTATAAGGTCTTCAGGGACGTATAAAGAACTGCCTGTGAGGAGGCAGTTTCGGAGGATAACAATGTAACAAAAACAAGTACCCAGAACAGCCTGGCGTACAGGACTGGGAGCCTGAAATGGCCACTTGAACCTTTTGTGGAAGTGTAACAGTAATGAAGAAAAGCCTACCAACACCAGGACCCCAAAACAACACTGGCCTAGGAGTGTGTTTTCAAGTGGAACCCGTATACAGGCAATAAAAAATTTGCATTCCACAGTTGAAAAACTGAGGCTTTTAATAGTTAAATAAGACAGACATGGTGACACATGCTTGTAACCCAAGCACTGGGAAAGCAGAGGCCTGGCTACTGGGTGAGACACCATCCAAGAGGAACACAGACCTTGTCAAAGTGTCCTCGGCACTTAAAGAGCCACTTTCATATGACAGATCAGAGTCAGATCATGTCACTACCACCCACTGGGGACTTTATGACCATCAAATGAGTCAACATGGCTAAGAACCCTTGCCTGGTACCCAGGTCAATATGGGCTCCGCTAATGGGACCTGCCCTGGCTGACTTTGCTCTATTTACTGGTATTAAGCAAAAAAAGGAATTCTGACCATAGAGATGTCAGTTCCACAGCTTTTCCTGATCATTCACTGAATCCATACAGGCAAAATGAAACATTCCTACCTCTGTGTTGGCCAAGCACTTCCCAAACTCACAGAAGACCAAAACCAGCAAGGTGGTTAAACTGCTACCTTATGTAAGTATCCGGGTGCTCTGGAGGAGCAGGCCTGCCCCGGTCACTGTGGTTCCTGGAGCACCTGTTAACTGGATGCTCTAGACTTTGCCTTCAGAGGAGCCTAAACTTCATAAAATTGAAATATTTCTGGGGAGAAGTTCGACTCGTCTTAAGGGTCCACGCTGTGCTGGACTCTTGATGCCCGGCCTTATGCCTGTCCTGTGGCGTACTCAGTGAACACCTGCAGAAGGCAAAGCACAAGTGGAGAAGCCCGCCTGACAGGACATGCTGAGAGTAGGGCCGAGGACAGCAGGCCCTTCTGTTCGCCCTCTCCATCTTACTCCAGAAGCCTCCCTTTGCTACTGCGGCTGTCAGGGCTGCAGTCACCTCACTGAGGGGGAAAACGATCCAAGGAACTCGACATGAATCAATCCCTGTTTAAAACAAGAGCCAGCCCAAGAGACACAGCATGCACAGTAACACGCTCGTGTGTGTTGTGTGTGTGTGTATGTGTGTGTGTGTGTGTGTACACACATGTACATACAGGTGTGTCTAGGCCAGAGAGAGGCTAGCACTGAATGCTTTCCTCAGTCATTCTTCAACCATTTTTCCCCCCGAGACAGGGTTTCTCTGTGTAGCCCTGGCTGTCCTGGAACTCACTCTGTAGACCAGGTTGGCCTCGAACTCAGAAATCCGCCTGCCTCTGCCTCCCAAGTACTGGGATTAAAGGCGTGTGCCACCACCGCCCGGCACAACCATTTTTTAAAGCAGGGTCTCTCCCTGAACCTGGAGTCAGTCAATTCAAGTAGGGTGGCTGGCAGTGAGCTCCTCCGTCTTCCTCCCCAGCACTGGGATTTGACAGGAACACTGCACTTGGAGATCTAAACTCAGGTCCTCTGCTTGTGTGGCAAGAATGTTGCCAACCGAGCTATCCACCCCCCCAACCTCTGTCTCCTTTGGCTTATTCTCAAATAGGAGAGAATTCTAGCCCTTGCCCTGCATCTAACTCCACAAGAAAATCAAAGTAGCAGCAAATGTGTCTCATTTATCTCCCCACTGACCGGCCCCTGGAAAGAGGCCTTGGACACAGCAACTCCTCAAATAATGGCAAGTGACCTGCCACTATCCATTCTCACACTATGACTGTAGTTTATGCCCACAGAAGCAGACTGGCTGCTCTTCCCAGACACTTATAAAACTCCAAATGAAGATGGCTGTGGTAGTGAATACCTTAGTCCAAAGATTTGTGAGGTGGATGTAAGATTGGTAGTTGGAGGGGCACCTTTCATGACTTTTAACTGCCCCAGCCTACATGAGATCCTCTCCTAAAAGACCAAAATTCAGCCGGGTGGTGGTGGTTCACGCCTGTAATCCCAGCACTCTGGGAGGCAGAGGCAGGCGGATTTCTGAGTTCGAGGCCAGCCTGGTCTACACAGAGTTCAAGACAGTCAGAACTACACGGATCTTATTTCAAAAAGTAAAGCAGAAGAACTCCAGCACACACTAACCTGTTGGACAGCATGTCAGAGGCCACAACTAACATAGCCGTTTTTTCTAGTGGCAGCTGAATGGTGTTCTGTGTGTTCACGGATGTCAAAGCACTGCTGAGGTCACCTAAAACAACATTTTCTAGGGTTTATCCAAAGAACTGACTTTTTTCTACAAAGAACAGAAACACTCTCTACCCTCAGAGATTTTACTGCACTCCACTATTGGAGGTAGTCCTAAACACGCCTGTCCACACGTTCTTTTCCTTCAAAGACCTAGTAACAGTGTGCAGTTCCAACACAACACAACCAATCTAGTCAAGGTCCACCAGCTTCTTGCAGATTTGGGTCTCTTGATGGGCTCCCAATTTGGAAAAGAACAGAAAACCTGTCAGTAAGGAACCTCAATGGACAGTATATATAAAACAGCAGCAGGATGGCAGGGGTGACGGCAGCAGCTACTGCTGATAACTGCAGTGGGACACAAGACTGCTGTGCCAGACACTGACAGGCAGGCAGAGCTTTCCTGGAAAAGCTGAAGACCTGAATCTATCTGCATGTGAAACTAAGTGCTACACAGGGTGGGTAAAACAAGACTGGAATCTTCTCCAGCCCACGGGCTCTAGTTGGAGAGCTGTGGTCAAGCTGGTTAGTTACTACATAGCTGGGACTTCAGAAGGCAGAAAACTCTGATAACACAAGTGGTCTATCAAACCATAAGATCATGATAAATTTCATTTGATAGCCAAACCTTGTTTTTTGTTTAAAATTCCACTTTAAATGAGAAAGGTGTCTGAGGCATCTTATGGAATACAGTTAATTTACTATCTACTTTTCAATACCAAATAATAAGTTCAGAACTTCTGCTAGTACACTGGTTCTCAACCTTCCAGGTATTGTGACCTTCATGTCATGGTGACCCCAACCATAAAACTATTTTGTTGCTACTTCCTAACTGTAATTTTGTTATTGTTTTGAATTATAGATATCTGCTATACAGGATATGCTATGCGACCCCCAAAGGGGTGGTCACGAGTAAAAACCACTGTACTAGTAGGATATGACAACCACCATCCAAAACCCTCACAGGTGGACTGACTCTAAGGGTTCAGCACCGCCCCACATGAGCAAAGTCTCAGGAGCGGTTCATGGGTTCCCCCAAAGCCACTGGCTTCCCCCAGTGTCTGGAAAGCTGAAACAGTATACAGACCCAAAGCAGTGATTCAGGAGAGCAGTTCCATTCTGCTGCATTCAGCAGCTCAAGTGAGCCATGAAGCAAACCCACATATTAAATGAGCAAAGGCATGGGCTGTGAAGGTGTGTCCAACAGCCAGTGAATGGAGCTTTTCCTAACAGCCAGCACACTCCGTTCTTCTAAAGGACATTCGCTGCTTATGCCAGTATCATTTCACTCAAGCCCCCTATTAGCCAGGGAATAAGTCATTTACCCCAAGCCATCTACTCTGTCTCAAAGTAGAAAACGGCAACACCACAAGGAGCCTAAACTTCTGAGGCCACACACTAATCAATATTTCTCCCACAAAGGTGCCAGCGATGATCGGATCTCCAGATCTCCAAACTTCCTAAATGGCTATCCTTTTACTGACTTAAAAGTACACTTATTGGGCTTAAGAGATGGCTCAGTGGTCAAGAGCACTGACTGCTCTTCCAGAGGTCCTGAATTTAATTCCCAGCAACCACATGGTGGCTCACAACCATCTGTAATGGGATCCGATGCCCTCTTCTGGGGTGTCTGAAGACAGTGACAGTGTACTCATATAGTAAAATAAATAATTCAAAAAAATAGAAACTCAAACATATTTTAGAAAATTATTTATTTTATGTGGTTGCATGTCCGCCATCGTGCCCATGTGAAGGTCATAGGATTTATGGTAGTTGGTACTCTCCTTTTGTCATGTGGGTTCTGAAAATTGAACTCAAGTCCTCAAGCTTGGTGGCAAGTCCCTTAATCCATTAAGCTATCTTGCTAGCCCTCTGGATTCTGTAAAAGCTTGGTCATTTTTATTTGGGTCCAAGGCAAGGTGCCTAACTCCATGAAGAGTGCACTTATACTGCACTCTGTATGAATGTGTACTAAGGAGCTAGCTAAAGCAAGACCTCGACAGGATCTAAGACAAAATGCCTTAGCTAAGTGTGCTGCTGCATGCCTATAACTCCAGTTCTTAGGAAACTAAGGCACGAGGAGCATGAGTTTGAGGCCAGCAGAACCAGCCAGTAGAACCCTGCCTCAATAAAACCACCTCCACAACAAACAGGAGCTTACATCTCAACAAGCATTGACTTTGGCAACATAACACATCCTCATAAAGCTGGTGAGAAGCTGGTGGCAGCTGCCACACTGTGATGGTGCATGCCCTGTTACCAAGTCTGTCTTCTCTCCAGGTGGGCAATGCTAACAGACTTTCTGGGAACCTTTTACTTTTTGGACAGGTTCTCACGCCACCCAGGATGGCCTCCAACGGCTATACTGGCTATGCGGCTGAGGCCAGCCTTGACCTTCCGGTCATCCTGCCTCTTTCTCAAGGGCTGAGTTTATATACAGATATGTGCCAGCAGGCTTAGTTTATATGGCTCTGGGGCTGAACCCAATACTATAAACCATGAGCACTAGGCAAGCACTCTCAGGCTAGGGGACATTTTTAAGCATCCTCGGAAACTTTTCAAAGTAAAACAGACTTGTGTCGACTGATCCCTCTTATAACCCACCCAGGGCACAGATGCAGAATGTGATTCTGGAACAAGATGAGCTTAAAGTCAGCACCCCATCTTCTCTAAACTAATTAAAGGACCACTTGAATTTGCTAAGCAGCCAACGACCTGAAGAACTAGCCACGGTGCTCGATCTAGCTGTCTTAGACCTTATCAGCAGTCCAAATCAGATCCTATTTCCACTGTCCTTCAGAACGGATGTGAATTTCTTATTCCTGACAGACAGTAATCCACTGGGTCCCAACTCTAGAAATATTTTTAAGTTTTATATGGCTCTTCAGAGATTCCCTGTGTACTTACTCATTCCTTACTGAAGTCCACTAATAGCAAACATAAGTAACTGTTGTTATAAGCCTAAAGACATCTATATAAAGATGCTTCCAGAAAGAAAAGAAGCCCAGTTACAAGAGAGCTATGCAATCAGGCTTAACAGACTGAATTCCAGCAGAGTCCGCTCATACTACTAGAACCTGCTATATTAATTGAACATAAGACAACTAATTACTCTGAAAAACTGAAGGCTTTACTGTTGCTGAAAATTATAAGCTCAGATGAGGGGTAAAGCCTTATCTTTATTAAAATGAAATATAGTAAGTCAAGCCTAAGTAAGAGGTTAGACCTTGATCCTATCAATGTGAGTGGCTGAAGCAGAAGCCTGAGTTCAAGACCAGCCTGGGCAACTTCATGAGACCTTAAGCTTTTTTCATTGTGTGTTGAAGGGTTTGTTTAGCATGTACCAGACCCCTAGGATTCAATCCCTAGTGCAAACAAGACAAAACAAAACTTACTGGGGGTGAGAGAGGTTCATCTTGGGAGAACTCTGCATGTAAAGGAGACATAGAACCCTGACTATCCAGATACTCAAACAGGGTCTTCTTTACTAAGCTTTATCATATGCAGTTTTTTTTTTGTTTTTGTTTTTTGTTTTGTTTTTTTTCGAGACAGGGTTTCTCTGTGTAGCTTCGGCTGTCCTGGAACTCACTCTGTAGACCAGGCTGGCCTCGAACTCAGAATCCGCCTGCCCCTGCCTCCCAGAGTGCTGGGATTACAGGCGTGCGCCACCACCACCCGGCTCATATGCAGATTTTTATTTATTTTTTTAAAAAACTTATTTATGTATGAGTGCTCGGTGTGCATGCCAGAAGAGGGTATCAGATCCCATTACAGATGGTTGTGAGCCACCATGTGGCTGCTGGGAAGTGAACTCAGGACCTCTAGAAGAGCATGCAGTGTTCTTAACTGCTGAGCCATCTCTCCAGCCCCCATATGAAGGTTTTTTAAAAAAAGATCTGTGTGTAGATGTTTTGCCTGCATGCATGTATGTTTATTCAGAACCCGTGTGCAGAGCCTGCAGAAACCAGAAGAGGGTGTCAGATCCCCTGGACCTGGAGCCACCAATATGTTAGCAATCATGTGGGTGCTAGGAATCTAACCCAGGTCCTGTGGAAGAGTAGAGCTCTACCATGCAGATTTCTAAGTTTCCCTGTCTTAACCAATGAAATCTACCTAAATAACCCTAACATTATGAACAAACTTTTGACTTTTTGAGACGTGTCTTATGTATAGCTCTGGCAATCCTAGAGGACCTACAGACCTAGGACCTAGGTCTGTAGTAGACCTGGCTGGCCTACAACTCACAAAGATTTGCCTACTCTGCCTATGAGTGCTGGGATTTAAAGGTGTACACCACTACGCCAGGCTTTTTCTTTTTAATTCCCTTCAATCATTTCTCAATAGTAGTATAGACTTGTAGCTGCTGCCACTAAGAAGCAACACCCGTATCTCTAATGGGCTCATTACCACTTCAGGCAGTAGTGCACTTCGTAAATAAGACAGCTAATGAAACATTTCCTGCTCCAAGTTAAGGCAAATTTAACAGAAGGGAGTGAGTCCCAGGACAGCCAGAGAAACTCTGCCTCGAAAACAAACAAACAAATAATAATAATAATTCTCATAAGTTGGGTGGCGGTGCAAAAAATGGGAGGCAGAGACAGATGTCTGAGTTTGAGGCCAGCCTGGTCTACAGAGCAAGTTCCAGAATAATCAGGACTACACAGAAAGACCTTCTTGGAAAAAAAAAACAACAAATTTATTTTACATTCAATATGAAGGCTCTGTGCTTTCTAAATCAGCGGCTGTAATTGTTAGTGGTCATAGAAAGCCATCAAGATAGCTGACACTCTAGCACAGAGGGAAATCCAGTACATCTGTACATCTTACCAACCAGTGAATAAACAGAGTTCAGGGGCCTCTCCAGCAGAGGAAAACTAATGTGCATGAGCAGAGTGGTGGATGGGCATGGTCTTCCATTACAATCATCGAGGAACTAAAGTATATAACACGAATGGACACTCACTATTGTTTTTGTTTTGTTTTTCGAGACAGGGTTTCTCTGTATAGCCCTGGCTGTCCTGGAACACTCTGTAGACCAGGCTGGCCTCGAACTCAGAGATCCGCCTGCCTCTGCCTCCCAAGTGCTGGGATTAAAGGCATGCGCCACCACCGCCCGGCTGGATACTCACTATTAAACTGCTTGGACTAGGCGGTAACAACCCATCAGAGAAAATTTTGGGTGAGTCCAACATTTGGGAAGTGTTAGGTTCCAAAACAGTATCTACAGAGCCATCAGTATTAACATTCAAAGTATATGGGAGACGGGTAGGGTTTCCTCGAAGGACTACTGGACAGTGATGAAAAGACCCTATTTTCACGTTCCCGGTGAAAATCTCCCAAGAATGAGTCCTGTGGTAGGCATTCTGCTAGTAACTAAACTATCATTAGTTACAGCCCGACTTTCAAACCAGCGAGTTGACAAAAGTCAGAGAAAATAAACATCACTGGATAGAGGAAGGTTTGAGCGTCGGGGTAACTTGTCACTAAGTTTCAGGCAAAATACAAGGACATTTCTGTTCTAGGCATCATGCCAGGAGCCAGAGAAGTCCCATATTCATTCTCCAGAGAAGCGTAAGTCCTCTAAAAAGCCAGTTTCACCGACAAGACGCATAATATTGCCAGATGGTAGTTTCACGGTAGGGATGAGTCCATCCCACACTTTTCCCAGTAGAGTGAGACTAATCGCCAGAAGGAAGTCTCGAGGACCACCCACTTAACACCTCCCCTTCTCTCTGCAAAAAAGAGATTTTCAAATATAAAATAGCCTCGAGTTTCTTCCAAGACGCTTGAAACGAAGCAAGTGGAAGACGAGGTTTCCCAAGGTTGCAGAAGCCACGTCCAGGGCGCGAGATGGATGCCTGGGGTCTACACCAGGAGCTGCTGGGATTTGAACCCCGGATAGTAGACCTGAGTGCAGTCGGGCGCGCAAGCGCCAGGAGCGCTCGGCTAAGGCTTCCTCCGGTCCCGGGGCGCCAGAAGGAACCACCCGGGCCTCCCGCGACTCGCGGCCCTAGGCGCCCACCGGAGGCGACGGCGAGGCGGCCTCCGGCCCCCGGCCTCCCGCGCCCGTACCTGCCGGACCCGGTGCAGGGCATCCACGAAGCCCTCAGCCTTCATGCCCACCGGAGCGCTCTGCCCCTGCACCAGCTCCGCCATGGCCAAGCCCACCGCCACCGCCGTCGCTCGGCTTCCCCGGTCCGGCCTCCCACTCCGCTCCGGGACCCGTAGCCGGAAAGGGAAAGTCACTCCACTTCCGGCGGAAGGGAAGCGAAGGGAAGGCCCTGCCCGTTCGGGGAGAGAGAGAGAGGTTGGGGGAAAGCCGCGTCTGTGAGGCGGGGTCTCAAAGCACATGACCGCTGTCCGGCCGGAAGTGGGGGCGTGGCCGTGGCGTGAGGGGGCCTGCCCTGGGCACAGGCAGCTGTCCGTCAAAAAGACCAGGTTGCGACCCCTTCCTCTAAAGACACGGGCCCTGGGCCTTTAGCCACCGTGGGGCCGCCACCGAGGCTCAGGTGCGGCTGTGTAGTCCCTGCTGTCCGTTTTGCATCCTCACGGAGGAGAAACGTGGACGTGGCTCTTCCAACACCTCACCCCAGCCGTCGAGGTGCACTGGCAGCCCCCTCCCTCTCGAAGTAGTCATGGTGTGCTGCATTGACCGGGATTGAGCACCTTTACGGGGTACTAGGACCCTCAGTAGGGCAGTGTTCGGCCTTTGCAGGGAGTCCCAGGACCCAGGGTGGGCCATCAGTTTGCCAGGGATGGGTTTGATGACACCACTCCAGAAGCCTGGTGTCCTCTTTCACATTCTTTCACTAGGGTAACAGGAAATACCATAGGACCATCATTGCTTCCGGGCTTGCTGGGGCAAGAGACCTTTAGGAATGTTTGAATGTTGGGGGGGGGGGGTAAGGAACAGTGGTGATTTCTCAAAGCTGGGAGTCTGACTTCAGAATAAGCTACTTCTGTTAGAACAAAAAGTTACACCCCACTATGCCAGTACGTTTGGGAAGTGGGTTTGCCCAGGAAGATCAGGAGTTAGATCTTTCTTTCCATCCTTTGTATCTGTGTGTGCATGTGGAATGTGTCACCACATACATGTAGAAGTCACAGGACAACTCCGCAGAGTTGGCTATTTCCTTCCACTATGTGGGTCCCGGGAATCAAACACAGGCTATCAGGTCTGGCAGCAAGCATTTACACCACTGAGCCACCTCGTCAACCCTGGGGCTCTTGTTTTTTTTTTTTTTTTACTTGTATTCCTAGATCTAGTTTAACACATAGTAGGTGCTTAGGAAACTAATTCTGAATTGAATAACGATGACTCTGAATGATTCCTAGATTGTGGCAAAAATCAAAGGCCCTGACCAAGCTGCACAGTTGATGTGGATCACTTTTAGAAAGATCATTTCAAAACCCCTTGGGCTGGTGGAGAGTTTTCACTTCACTGTCTATGCTTGAAAAATCAAACACAGAGTTTCAGTCTTAAGGACAGACATGGTCCTGCTTGCCATCTGCCCTACCGGGAATGCCCGATTTTACTGTTACACCTTTGAAGAAATACTGTCCGCTCTTCCACACTCCCGCTGGCTCTTCCTGTTGAGTAGAAATGGGGTAAAGACATTAACTGCCAGGAGTACTGCCTTGCAAATGTCACAGACCTAACAGGGACGGCAGGGTTCTGGTTCACCCTTTTTCTGGTTGAGTGAACTCTGTCTGGTCAATTATCTCTAGGTGAGACAAGCAGGGGAAGATGTCCTGGTCAGGTCACCGTGGAATGTTCTATCCAGGGCCTCATTGGCTAACACTTATTACAAATCCCCTGTTAATTTGGTTGACACTTAGTATTCGTTCAATGAATACATGTCAAGAATTTTGTCCCATGAGGACGGGGAAAGCATTTTAGGCATTAAAATCAGAAGCATTGCTGTCACCGCCCAAGTGGCCAACAGGCAGGAGCCCATCTAATTTGTTTAGTAAAGCATTAAGGATAATTTCAAGCTTTCAAGATGGCACAGGTAGCACTGGGGTTTTTGTTTTCCCTTCCGCCCTTTTCAATAGATAACTTTGGCGATGCATACTCATGCAGATGGGATTCAAACTCAGGAAATAAATACCTAGCTGGGATTGGCTGACACCAGAGACTTGGTGAGAGGAGAAGGGAGTGAGGTCACTCTGAGCTATATAATAAGGGTTAGCCTGTGCTAGACCCTGTCTCAGAACAACTAAAACCCAAACAAACCGCATATACTCTGGTTGTAAGTAGCTTTGCCTCTAAAACTGTCAGACTATTCCTCGAGTTGGAGAGACACCTCGGCCAGGAAAGGAAGTGCTTGCTGCACAGATGTGAGATCCATCTCCAGAAACCACACGGTTCTGGGGAGGGGGAGATGGCTCATCCTCGGAGAGTCTTGCCGCTCTTGGTCCTCAGCACCTACCTCAGATGGCTCAGGACGTTCTTAAAGTCCAACTCCAAAGGACGCAACACTCTCTTCTGTCCTACTTGAGCACTGCACACATGTGGTACACACACAAAAAGTTATTTTTAAAAATACTTAACCAGGGCCGGGCGTGGTGGCGCACGCCTTTAATCCCAGCACTTGGGAGGCAGAGGCAGGCGGATTTCTGAGTTCGAGGCCAGCCTGGTCTACAGAGTGAGTTCCAGGACAGCCAGGGCTATACAGAGAAACCCTGTCTCGAAAAACCAAAAAAAAAAAAAAAAAAAAAAAAAAAAAAAAATACTTAACCAGGGGCTGGAGAGATGACTCAGCGGTTAAGAGCACTGACTGCTCTTCTGTGAAGGTCCTGAGTTCAATTCCCAGAAACCACATGGTGGTTCACAACCATCTGTAATGGTATATGACACCTTCTTCTGGTGTGTCTGAAGACAGCTACAGTGAACTTACACATAATAAATAAAAAAAAAAAAAAAAAAAAAAAAAAAAAAAACCTTAGCCAGGCAGTGGTGGCGCATGCCTTTAATCCCAGTGCCTGGGAGGCAGAGACAAGCAGATTTCTGACTTTGAGGCCAGCCCGGTCTGCAGAGTAAGTTCCAGGACAGTCAGGGCTATACAGAGAAACCCTGTTTGGAAAAAAAAATAAAACAGAAAACCAAAAAAAGTTGGGCTTGCTGGTACATGCCTGTAATCCCAGAGCTGTGACAGTAGGGGTGGGGTGGGGAAAGTAGCGGGGGTGGGGGGGGTGGAATTTGGTTTGAACAGGAATGCCCTGGGCCATAGGCTCATATCTTTGAATATTTGGTTCCCAGTTGGTAGACTGTTTAGGAAGGATTAGTCGTGTGTTCTTGTTGGAAGAGGTGTGTCACAGGGCTTCTAAGGTTTCAAAAGCCCAAACCAGGCCTGATGTGCCTCTCTCTGCCTGAAAATCAAGATCTACAATTGCTGCAGTACCAGGCCTGCCTACATGCCACCATGCTCCCTGCCATTGTGACCCACTAACTCTCTGAAACCATAAGCAAACCCCCAACTAAATGTTTTCTTTTATAGGAGTTGCTTTGGTCAGCCGGGCAGTGGTGGCGCACGCCTGTAATCCCAGCACTCTGGGAGGCAGAGGCGGGCAGATTTCTGAGTTCGAGGCCAGCCTGGTCTACAGAGTGAGTTCCAGGACAGCCAGGGCTATACAGAGAAACCCTGTCTTGAAAAAACCAAAAAAAAAAAAATAATAATAATAAATAAATAAATAAATAAATAAATAAAATAAAAATAAATAAATAAATCAAAAAAATAAAAAGAGTTGCTTTGGTCCTAATGTCTCTTCACAGCAACAGAAGAGCAAACTGAGACATGGAGACAGGAGAATTTGCCTAGCCAGACTGGGGAGTGCCAGTTTCATTGAGGGAGCCTATCTCAAAAAATTAGAGAGTCAGTAAGCTGGGCTGTGGTGGCAAAACTCCCAACACGCAGGAGGCAGAGGGAAGTGAGTATCTGTGAGTATGAGGGCAGCCTGGTTTATAGAGCAAGTTCTAAGAAATAGAAGGACAGCAATGGAAGGAAGACATCCAACATGGACCTTTGACTTTCACCAGCATGAAAACATACATCCATGTACTCATACAAACAACATACATGTGCATACATAAGTAAACTAGCCATTGTTCTCTCTGAGATTAGGGACTATCTTACCTGATGACATTGAAATGCTTCTTCTTTCTAGAGGTGATGACATACAACTCTAATTTCAGCGTGGTGTACTTGCATGCCGAACAAGCTTGATGATCCAAGTCCAACCTCTGACAGCCATGTTGGAAGGAGAGAGCCGACTCCCACCAGCTGCCTTCATACCCCACAGCCACGCAGGCGCAGGGGCACATCTCCACTCTCACAAACACATGGCACACCGCTTTGAAATAAGACTTCTAACTCCTCATCCTGTGGCATTTGGTGTTGTACCCCTTTTTTTCTTCCTTTTAATTTTTTTTATATTTATTTTATTCTGTATGTTTGAGTGCTTGGCTTGCGTGTATATATGTACATTATGTGTATGCCTAAGGAGGTCAAATTCCCTGGAATTGAAATCAAGGATGGTTGTGAGCAACCATGTGGGTGCTGGGAACTGAACCCATGTCCTCTGCAGAAGTAATAAGTGCTGGTAATCACTGAGCCATCTCCTCAGCACTTCTCCCATTCTGTCGCTAAGTGACAGAGTCTTTCATCTTGGAGACTCTTGTCTAGTGGATACTCATGTCCCCGATCTCAATTCTGTCCCCTACCAGGACTTCAGGCAAGTTTGTGTGGTGCTTTCAGGAAGCCCCAGGACACAGTGACCATGGTTCTCATTGACTGGGTCACCTGACCAAGCTGCAGAATAGGGAACATGTGGCTGAGGTCCTGTGCATTCAGTTTCAAATTCCCTGGTCACCAGGAGAGTCACATGTCAGAGCAGAGGGGCTGCACCTAGAAGACACGGGGTCTGGGGAGCAGCTCACCCCTGAGGCCTGGGGTGCAATTCTATTTCTAGTTGAAGTCTCCCCCCCAAATAGTAAGGCCTGCAGCCCAAGGCTTTCCACTCTTCTGAGTCCCACGCTCCAGCAATCATAGTTCACTAAGACCTCTCATATCTAGCCTACAAAAAAAGATAGGCAGGGTCTCCTGTAACCTAAGCTGATCTTAAATTCACTGTGTAGCCAAGAATGACCTTGAATATCTGACCCTCCTGCCTCTACCTTCCCAATGTTAAGATTACAGGTGGTTTATACAGTTCTAGGCATCTGGGTGTTGTGCTTGCTGGGCATGAACTTAACTGACTAAGAACTATGTCCCAGACTCAATACTTACTATTATCAGAACTTAATTTTTTTCAAAAATAATGAACATATGCCTCCAATTTAATAATTTTCTTTCAGTCACAGTTCAGGGACATTAAGAACATTCACAGTGTCAGTGATGGTGGCTGTGCTGTAGACCTTCAATACCTGTACTCAGATCTTCAGGCAGATCTCTGTGAGTTTGAGGCCAGCCTGGTCTACAGATCAAGTTCCAGGACAACCAAAGCTGCACAGAGAAACCCTGTCACCAAAACCAAAAGTACACCATTTTATTTACTGAGGAAGTCTCTCACTGACCTCAGAACTTATCCATTCCTGCCAGTTTAGCTACCTTCTTTCCCTGGGACCTCCTCCCCTCGTGTTTCTGAATGCAGGGATGACGAGCAGGCATCTAAGCTGACTGGGTCTTTATGTGGATTCTGGGCATCGACCTCGGGTCTTCAGGCTTTCATGGCAAGGATTTTGCCTACTGAGCTGTCTACACAGCCTCTTCATTTTCCTGTTAAGATTGTACAATAATCTGTCTATAGGCACTCAACATCTGTGTTTCCATCATGGACCGGTGGGCTGGGTGGCTTTTACCTTGGGCTACCGTGATCCCTCCTACAATGGACACAGATTACAGACACATACTTGAGGCTTTGCTTTCTATAAAACTGAATTTTGATTCATATTCTCTCACAGACATGCTAATCTCCAGAAAGATGAGTCATCTTTATAATCCTGCCACTGGGGAAGCTGAGGCAGGAGGGTCTCTGAGTTCATAGTGAGTTCCAGTTCACCCTGTGCTATATAGTGTGAGACCCTGTCCCAAGAAATCACCTTAACCACCAGTTCTTTCTCTCTGTCCCCTCAGCCATGACTCCTAGGATACCTCCATTCCTTTCTGACTCCCCACTGACCCACTGACCTACTGACCTACTTTCTCAATGGGACCCCACAGCTGCTACGCATAGCTGGGAACCAGATCACTTCTTTGCTCAGCCCACAGCAGAGAAGCTTCTTCCTGCTGTAGGTGGGATTACCCGAGACCCCAACTTGACAGTGGACAGAATGTGGAGGACTTTGGAGCACTCAGCACTAAATGAACTGTCTTTATCTAACCCTTCCCTTCGAGGCTCCAGGATCTGTGTGGGAGAAATGGTTAGAAAGACTCCAAAGACACAGCATCATCTAGCCACAACTGGACTGATGCACAAATGTACTCACAGGGACAGTGGCAGCAGACACAGACCTGCACAGGTTGGAACCAGACAAAAGCCTAGCACAAGGAAGGAGTAGTGGACACAAAGACCTACCCCTAACCAAGAAGCTGTCTGTAATTGGTAGCTGCTGGAAATCAGTTTTCTTCAATGGAGTGGCACTTGGTGTGTCAACCACATCCTAGTGTAGGTACCAGACCCCGGAGTAGTCCGCCAACACAAAACAGACTCGATGGTTTTGTGTGTTTTCTTTCGTTGTTGTTATGGTTTGATAGTTTTCTGTCTTTTTGTTTGTTTTATTTTCTTGGGATTTTTGTTTCTTCTGGGATGTTTTTTTTTTTTCCCAGAGAGAGAGAGAATATGAAGTTCAGTGCCGAGGGTGGGGGTGGGGTGGGGGTATAGTTTAGAAGGATGGGATCAAGATGTATTTTCTAAAAAATATTTTTAAAAAATTAAAAATGTGCCGGGCAGTGGTGGCGCATGCCTTTAATCCCAGCACTTGGGAGGCAGAGGCAGGCGGATTTCTGAGTTTGAGACCAGCCTGGTCTACAGAGTGAGTTCCAGGATAGCCAGGGCTATACAGAAAAACCCTGTCTTGAAAAAACTAAAAAAAAATAATAAAATAAAATAAATAAAAATAAAAAAAATAAAAATATAATTGTAAAAGCTCCCAAAACAAAACAACAGGTTGAAAGAAGGGTCTGTTGGCTCTTAATGAGATGCAAGTGTGAAGACCTGAGTCCTGTCTCTACTAACGGGAAACCGCATGCCTGCGGAACTGAGGAGGGAAAGACGGGAAGACGCTGCCAAGTGTAGCAAGAAACTTTGTATCAAAGACAAGATGGGCCTGGCCTGGGGGGAATACCTTTAATCCCGGTGATTCATCCATTGACCCACAGGCTAGAGGATGTCTGAGTTACAGACTAGCCACCGCTGTCTCAATAACAAAAGACAGAAAAACCACCAAAGGAAAAAGAGGAGGAAGACATGGTGGGGGTGGGGATGGGGGTGGGGGACCAAGGATGGGACCAGGTGGGAGGGGCAGGGGACAGATGGACTTGGAGGGGTGGGCAAGGCCTTAAATCAACCAGGAGTGGATCTGGTCCTGTCTTGTCTTCCGCCTTCCTGGTGAGGTGGGATTTTCTTTGGAAGCTTTGCATTTTTCCCATTTCACGGCAGCCTTGTTCTGGTGAAGTGCTCATTGTTCCCCTGCCTGACACCAGAGTCAGGACCAAGCCAAGTATAACAGACTGTGGCACAGTAAACTCCCAGGAGGCCCCTTGAGCAGGCCTGGGATCCGCATGACCTCCTCACTCACACTTCCAGCTTCCACCCCAGTCAGCCACCCTGGGCCAGCAAGATGGCTGGGTGAGTGACGGCACACCACACCACGCAAAGCTGCCAGCCCGCTGCCAGCCCTGAAACCTGCAGTAGAAGCAGGGAACTGACCCCTGACCTCCACACGCTGGCACACGTGTGCCTGCGTTCATACCATGTGTCACTCTGCCCAGCTTTGAGACAGGGTCTCACTGCATCTCGACTGGCCTGGAACTCACCATATCGCCCCACCTCTGGCCCCAGCCTCCCGAGTGCGTGCAGAGACTGCAGATGTGCAACCATGCTTGGAGCCCATTTATTTCATATTCTGCACAAATCAGTGGGTAGGTGGGAGAGAAGCACGACTTCTTCCCGTTTGAGACTCCGAGGCTTAGGTACCCCCAGAGACTAAGGCTGGCTTGCAAAGGCACTGGGAGAGCAAAGATGAACCTCCAGATGTCAAGAGTCCCAACCAACCAACAAGAAGTTACTGGGCTGCAATTGCTTTCTGTCTCTTAAAAACAAAACGTTTATTTTTATGTGTATGAGTGTTTGTGTGCAAGTATGTGCATCATGTGCACGTTTTGCGTTCAAAGAGATCAGAAGAGGACATCAGATCCCTGGAACTGAACTGTGGAACGCATGTGGATGCTGGCACCTGGGGACCCCTGGTCTCTGCAAGGCCCTCTTAACCAGTGAGCTACCTTGCCAGCCCCTCCCTGGCCACCTTTTCTTTTCAAGTCAGGGTGTAGGGTGTCATGTAGCCCAGCTCTGCCTTGAACCTCATATGTAGCCAGCGATGACCTCAAACTCCTCATCCTCCTGCCTCCATTTTCCATGTGCTGGGCATAGGGGCTGCTGTTCTGTCTTGACATGTATCTGCCAAGGACTTAGTCCAGTGGGCTGACCCTCTCCTTTTGACTCTGGCATGTATCTATCATATGACACATATTTTTAAAGCCAGGTATAGTGGTGTATACCTTTAATCCCAGCATTCAAGAGACAGAGGCGGGTGGATCTGAGTTTTAGGCTAGCCTGGTCTACAGAAAAGTTCCAGGACAGCCAGGTGATATGGAAACTTAAAGGTTCTTAGGAAGGTCAGTTTGTGTTGGATGGTGTTTTGCTGGGGGCAAACACATGAAGAAACATTTCATTGAAGTGGACAGAGGTGAAAGACTAAGGCAGACTCGTGAAGGAAGGTTTAGCTGAAGCAGACACGGGTGAAAGGATGTTCTGCTGAAGGGAGCATGTGAAAGGACAGGTGAAGGATTCCTTGCTAAGGACACTCGTGTATGGGGTCACATTAGATTGCATAGTTGAGCTGCATTTGTTGGGACTTTATAGAAAGAAACACACCTAAAACTCCTGGTGGTGTGCTGCAGTTTCTTGATACTTTTTGAGACTCAGACTGATTGGCAGACTGATGTTAGCCGAGACAGACATGTGCTGAGGCAAGACACACGGCGGACAAACGTCACGTGATGTCTGGAGGGAGTATAACTAGAATTCAGTGGCCAGTGACAGAGGCAGAGCTTGGCTTACTTATGAAATGCTAGCTGTACATGTTTGCTGGTCTCCCATCTTTGCTGATCTTCCTGAGAGAGGCAGTCAAGAACTTTTCCTGGCGTCCCTCCGGGTCCCTCCTACTGACTCATGCCAAGGCTGAGGCCTGGCTGTCTCTGCTAGGAAGTGCCACTGCTACTGATTCGTGTGTGCTATCCTGACTCTACCCAACTGGCCTGCTGGTGTATCCGTGATGTGGATTGAGCTGCCGCAGCTGACCTGTGAACTGAACTGCCTATTTCTAGACAACACAGATGGGAGTTGTTCTAGAAAACCATTTCTAAATAAGTCCACTTCCCCTGTGTCCTTTCTTTTCCACTACCTCTGGTGGGTGGTGGGCTAAAAGGGAGGTTGAAGTCTTAAGAACCATAATTAAAAATAGGCATTGTGCCGGGCGGTAGTGGCGCACGCCTTTGACTCCAGCACTTGGGAGGCAGAGGCAGGTGGATTTCTGAATTTGAGGCCAGCCTGGTCTACAGAGTGAGTTCCAGGACAGCCAGGGCTACACAGAGAAACCCTGTCTCTGAAAAAAAAAAATAGGCATTGTAAAAAATTAAAGTTGCAGCCAGGGCTATGCAGAGACCTGATGTTACTTTTGTTGAGAAGAAACAACTGTTGTATAAGCCCTGGCTGGTCTCCTTGCTGCATAGACCAGTTCGGTCTTGAGTTCTTGCTAGCTCTCATGCCTCCGCCTCCTGAGGCCTGACTTGCTTGCATCGTGTCTAGGAAAAGATGTTAAGCCGCAGACTTTAGGATATTTGCTGTTTGCCCCCACCCCAAACAAGCTAAGGGTATACACACCAACCACAGGGTCGTTTCACGGGGCAAGTGGGTGGGTGTTAAAATGAGTAGAAAGCCCTATAACCAGATACAGCAAGATGAGGGCAGAGGGCCTGGCAAGATGGCTCAGTGGGTAGAGACACTTGCTTCCAAGCCTGACAACTTGAGTTTGATTCTGGGGCTCACTCACATGGTGGAATGGGAGATCAGAAGCCAGCAACTTGTCCTTTGACCTCTCTCCACAAGGTGTCATACCTGTGCGTTCCACACAAGCAGGTACCCACCCCCCAGTGATAAAGTTGAAATAAAATAAGAGAAACTAGACCCAAGAATTTATTAGACATAGCAAACTGAGAAAAGGGTGTGACCCTGTCTCCTTGACCCCATAAAGAGGACACCAGCTACCTAGTGCTGTGGTGATGTTCTAGTGTGCTCTCCTGCTGCTGTGACAGCTTGCTCGGGCCAAACATGAGTAGAAAAGGGTTTCTTGGCTTATGCTTCCTGGCCATCATGAGATATGAACACAAGACGGGGTGTGTGAAGAATCTTTGGGAGATAGCATAGTCGAATCTCAGAGTTTGGGATGGTAATGTGAGCAGGTCCTGGTGCCCTGAGGGGCATGGGCTTTGTTGGAAGGCGGCAGGCTTGGCTCAGGCTGTCTCATTCCCGCCAACCTGCTGTGACTGCCCATTTCCATCCAGGGCTGTCAGAGCAGGAACTGAAGCAGAGGTTAAGAAGACTGCTGCTTACTGTCTTGTTCATTGACTTATGTTTAGCTGATTTCCTTCCTTCCTTCCTTCCTTCCTTCCTTCCTTCCTTCCTTCCTCCCTCCCTCCCTCCCTCCCTCCTTCCCTTCCTTCCTTCCTCCCTCCCTCCCTCCCTTCCTTCCTTCCTTCCTTCCTTCCTTCCTCCCTTCCTTATTTCATTTGTTGGGTCTTCTCTGCATAGTCCTGGTTGTCCTGAACCTTGTTCTATAGACCAGGCCTCTGCCTCCCAGGCTTAAAGGTGCGCACCACCACTGCCAGCCAGCCAGCTTCCTTACCTGGTTTAGACCCATCTGCCTAGAGATGCTGCTGCTCACAGTGGGCTGGGCCCTCTCACATCAATCAGAACAGTTTCTCATGATGGACATGACCACAGACCAATCTGATCTGGGAAGTTCCTCAACTGAGTTATTCTCTTCCCAGGTGACTCTAGGCTATGTCGGTTGATAGTAAAAATCAACCAGTAGAGATGACAGCCTGTCAGCCGACCACCTGGTCAGTCAAGGGTTTCATAGGCAGAGAACCTCTGCCCCAGGGGCTTCAACTCTGCCCAGGCCCCACTGTTGAGCTGCCAATCCACTCTCTCATTCGTCCATCTGGATCCATCTGGACAAGTTCTGACCCTTCACCTCTGTGGCCTCCACAGCCCTGCACCTGAGCTCTACAGCCCCGAGGCCCACTCAAACCCGTGACCCTGGGGCTGGGTTCCATAGCAGCGTCTCTAACTGGACTCCCGGTTAACTGACATCCACCCCACTAGCTCTATTGGGTTCTTCCTCGGCCCCTCGTTGGATTCTTTGAACTCCGGTGTGCCCTTTTGTGACTTTTTGCAGTCATCCCGTGTGATGTGTCATCTGAGTTGATATTAATAATCAAGATCAGACTAAAAGGCCTCAATTAGCTGTCAAGAAAACCACAGTTCCTTGTGCTTTTTCGATACTAAGTAAATTATAACTTTGTGATGCTGGGCGGTAGTGCTCACACCTATAATCCCAGCACTCAGGAGGCAGGCACAGGCAGATCTCTGTTAGTTCAAGGCCAGCCTGGTTTACAGAGGTCCAAGAAAGCCAGGGCTATACAGAGAAACCCTGTCTCAGAGAGAGAGAGAGAGAGAGAGAGAGAGAGAGAGAGAGGCAAGGAAGATTCTACCCATATCTTGGTTTGGCAGGTAGGGTCTCATTGAGATGCCAGGATTGCCAAGGGGACAAGGAGTGCAGCATGCCAAGCCCTGGTGGCTGGCTCTGCCAGAAGGGCCTGGGATAGGTCAAAGAACACACATAATCAACCTTAAGACTGTGGTGCTGGTGGCCGGGCGATGGTGGCGCACACCTGTAATCCCAGCACTTGGGAGGCAGAGGCAGGTGGATTTCTGAGTTTGAGGCCAGCCTGGTCTACAGAGCAAGTTCCAGGACAGCCAGGGCTACACAGAGAAACCCTGTCTCTAAAAAAAAAAAAAAAAAAAAAAAAGACTGCGGGGCTGGCCTCTTAGGACGACACAGTCCTGAGGGGCCAGGACTGCCCTGTCTGAGAGAGCTGTGTAGGTGTGACTGACCCAGGTAAGAAAGGCCCTCCGACAGGGAGATAGCAGTTACTCTGCTGTAGCTGGTACTCTGCTCAGAGTCTCTCAAGCTTTAGAGCCTCCATATGTTTACTTTCACTAACTCTGTGCTCAAGAGGGCTGTCTGTCTGGACAATTCAGCTGGGCATTTCAGGCTTGGGGTTGTCTGTGGCCGGGAGGGTGGTGAGAAGCTTCACGGGAGCTGGAGCTGCAGAGGGTGGCTGTGCCTGGGGCGACTGGGGGGCAGAAGACCCTTTCCCTTATTAGGCTTCCTGTTTTCTTCTGTAGCCTCGGGCAGATAAGATAGGACTTCTTTATCAGGAAGCTGCCCCAGGACATTTGCACTGCTCTACTGGTGGCTTAGGGCTTCCAGGGGAGGTATGGGGGCGAGCAAGACAGAAGCCCAGCTGCTCTCACCGGAAGAGCTGCTGAGCAGAAGCCTAGCCCTCTGCCCTGGCTACCTGCTACCATCCTCCAGAAAGTAGGTGATCTGTCCAGGAGAAGTTTGGGACCTGGACTGCTCTTGTGGGTAACACGAAACAGATGGAATCTCTGCATCCTAGGAGAGGCTGAGGCAGGAGGATTGCAGAAAGTCTGTGACCAGCTGGGCTATTACAGAGTAAGACCCTGTCTCACAAATAACAGGAAGAGGGAGGGAGGGAGCCTGGGGGGATGGGGATGAGGACAAAGGACAGCGAGCCAAGCAGAGTGTGCTTACGAAGGAACTTAGGGTGCGGTTCAAAGCCCACCTGGACCGCAGAGCTAGCTCGGTCCACGGCAGCCTAAACAACTCAGTGAGACCCTCTCTCAGAACAAAGTTTAAAAAAAGAGAAAGAAGTGTGGGGTGGGGTCATAGTGTCTGTGAGGTGTAGGGTTCATTGCCCAATAACTAGAGAAGAGAGACTGTGTATAAACCAAAGTTTCCAGAAAACGCCACAGCCGTGTTAAAGACCGAGTAAGGCTGATTGGCTGGGTATTTTGGGGAGTTGGGCTGTCGAAGGTCCGCAGCCGCATGTTGAACGGCTCTCTACGGACCCTGAGTAGCAAGCGATTTAATGACCATCCCCGTGCACGACCCCACATCACTGTGATTATGGTATAAATCCTTTGGAATGGTTTAACTAAGAGACTACTATGTTCACCAGCCTCAGAGCTGAGCCTGTCAACAGATCAGATCTGAATCCTGCACCAGACACTTTCCTCTTCCCTGCTCTGCTGTAACCCACCTACTGGATGTTCCCACCAACGTATTTTGTTCTGTAACTATGAAAAATTTATGAGACTGTTACCATGTTGGGACACAATATTCAGCCTCTGAACTTTGGCATTTTCCCAGGCGGAGTTGTAGACATCAAGGGTAAAGAAAGACAAGTCTTTCCCCGTGGGTTGCATTAGAATTTCTTTTCAAAAACTGTTACTTCATATCTGGGCAGTGGTTGTTAGATACTCACACCACTCAAGTGGCAGGAAAAGGGGCTGGAGAGATGGCTCAGTGGCTAAGAGCACTGACTGCTCTTCTGAAGGTCATAAGTTCAAATCCCAGCACCCACATGGTGGCTCACAACCATCTGTGAAGAGATCTGCCCTCTTCTGGTGTCTGAAGACAGCTACAGTGTACTTATATATAATAAATAAATCTTTAAAAAATGGCCTTTGTAAATCTTGTATATTTGTGAACTTTGGATACTTTGTAAACCCTCAAGGCAGGACAGTGGCCAAGGCCCAGGGCTCTAGCAGACAGGCCCCTCTCCTAGACCCCACCTGTTTTAACTGTCACAAAGGTCATCTCCTCTCCCTCAACAGGACCCTCCCCAGATTTGTGCTAATTTTAGGTGAAAAGTCTGAACCAAAGCCACCAATCCCTGAACTACCCACAGAAATTCCACCAATCCTCACCCTGGAAATCTCCAGCCTTTCCCCCACCAATCCTCACCCTGGAAATCTCCACCCTTTCCCCCACCAAATCCTCACCCTGCAAATCTCCACCCTTTCCCCAAGAACTGTGCTTTATCCAATTCCCTGCTGCTGTCTGCTCCCTCCTGGCTTTGTCCCTCCTTTCCTGGACACCCCAGTCAGTCTCTGTCATGAGATCTGCTGCCTGGTGTGACTCCTCATCGAAAGAGAAGAAGCATAAAGAGAAGGAGGGAAGAGAAGGAGCAGGGCTGAGGCTCCTGAGCTCACCCCTGCACTGCACCACCTCTGCTGAGGAGGCTTCCTCCCAGATGTGCAGATGTGCGGTTCCTGGCCTTTCTGTCCCCCCTCCCCCTCCCTCCCCAGGAGGAAAGCCTTTTTTTTTTTTTTTTAGGAAAGCCTTTAATCCCAGCACTGTTGAAGAGACGCCATGACCACAGCACCTCTTAGAAAGAAAGCATTGCATTGAAGCTGGCTTACAGTGTCAGAGGTTCAGTTCATTATCATCATGGTGGGAAACATGGCGGCGTCCAGGCAGACATGGTGCTGGAGAAGGAGCTGAGAGTTCTACATCTTCATCCACAGGCATCAAAAGGAGACAACTTGAGCACATGAGACCTCAAAACCCACTCCCACAGTGACACGCTTCCTTCAACAGGGCCTTACGTCCTAATAGTGCCACCCCATGGGTCAAGAATTCAGACACATGAGTCTATGGGGACCATTCCTATTTAAACCACCACACATCATATACGGCCTTTTTAAAAAAAAAATTCTTTTTTGTTTTATGTATGTGAGTACACTGTTGCTGTCTTCAGACACACCAGAAGAGGGCATTGGATCCCATTACAGATGGTTGTGAGCTACCATGTGGTTGCTGGGAATTGGTCTCAGGTCCTCTGGAAGAATAGTCAGTGCTCTTAACCACTGAGCCATCTCTCCAGCCCTGAACATGTAATTTCAAAAACTTTAAATTTACGAGTCAAAAATAAATGGGTGGGATTTCTTGACTTTCTTATAAAGAATTTCTCTTTGTAGAGGAGGTCATAAACTATCTTGTGAGAGGCGCTTGGATTTACAGAGGAGGGTTAGCCCAGTTAAACCCATCACCCTTCTGGTCATGAGTAAGCTGGGCCAAATGTTGAACAGCCTTGATAGTGACGCCTTTGGTTTTGTTTTGTTTTGTTTTTTGTTTTTTGTTTTGTTTTTTGTTTTTGTTTTTGTTTTTCGAGACAGGGTTTCTCTGTGTAGTCCTGGCTGTCTTGGAACTCACTCTGTAGACCAGGCTGGCCTCGAACTCAGAAATCCACCTGCCTCTGCCTCCCAAGTGCTGGGATTACAGGCGTGCGCCACCACGCCCGGTTACAAGTGACGCCTTTGGTATGGAAGCATCTGCTCTGCAGCTCGCGGCTTTGTGGGATGGGAAGAAAGCATTTGGCTCATCCTCAGCTCTCTTGGGCACCTTACTGTGACCCTCGGTCACCCCATATGTCTCAGTCTGGCCACCCCTATAGCACCCCACCTTAAGGATAGACATGGGAGGGGTGGAGAGAGAGACACACACAGAGAGAGGCAGAGAGACAGAGACAGAAACACAGACACAGAGACAGAGAGACAGAGACAGAAACACAGAGACAGAGAGACACAGACAGAAACACAGACACAGAGACAGAGAGACACAGACAGAAACACAGACACAGAGACAGAGAGACACAGACAGAAACACAGACACAGAGACAGAGAGACACAGACAGAAACACAGACACAGAGACAGAGAGACACAGACAGAAACACAGACACAGAGACAGAGAGACACAGACAGAAACACAGACGCAGAGACAGGGGGGACACAGGCAGGACAACTTGCCGGCGTTGGCTCTCTCCTTCCAAGTCTCAGTAGCAAACTCAGACCATTAGTCTTTTTGGAAAAGTCTTTACCTGCTGAATCAGGTGCCACTCCCTTTCTGACTACTCTTGGGATCTCCTAGGAGTGGAAACCTATAGTCTGTCTGTCTGTCTGTCTGTGTCTGTCTGTTTATATATCTGCGCGCGCGCGCACGCACACACACACACACACACACACACACACACACACACACTTGCAATGTAGCTTCATGTGACCAACCTTTTGTGTCCTTCCTGTGTCAGCCTCTCAGGTGCTGAGATTTCGGGGTGACTCACTATACCCCTACTGACTGACCTTTGTTGTTTCATGTGGTCTCAAATCCTCAAGATCCGGGTGTTATAAAACTCCCCCTCCTTTTTTTTTTTTTAATTTGGTTTTTTCAAGATAGGGTTTCTCTGCATAGCCCTGGCTGTCCTGGAACTCACTCTGTAGACCAGGCTGGCCTCGAACTCAGAAATCCGCCTGCCTCTGCCTCCCAAGTGCTGGGATTACAAGCGTGCGCCACCACTCCCGGCTCTGTTTTTTTTTTTTTTAAGACAATATTCGATTGTTATTTCATTTATTATATGTAAGTACACTGTAGCTGTCTTCAGACACCAGAAGAGGGCATCAGATCTCTTTACAGATGGTTGTGAGCCACCATGTGGGTGCTGGGATTTGAACTCATGACCTTCAGAAGAGCAGTTGGTGCTCTTACCTGCTGAGCCATCTCTCCAGCCCCCTCCTTTTATAAAAGATGTAATGATTTTTATTTTAGGCACGAGAGTGTTCTTCCTGCAGGAATATTGGTGCACTGTATACATGCGGTGCTCACAGCAGGCAGCGGAGGGCATCAGAGTCCTTGGAACTGGAGTTAGAGACAGTTGTGAGCCACCACGTGGGTGACGAGACTCCAATCTGGATCCTCTGCAAGAGCCGTCAGTGCTCTTAACCACTAGGCCATCTCTCCAGGGTCTCGAGTAGTGAGTGCAGACTGGTCTGGAACTCTCAACGCTCTTGCTGCAGCCTCTTGAGGTTGAGATTTCAAGTGTGAGCCACCAGGCCTAGCTGCCACACAGGCTTCTTGTTGGGGAGAATAGGTTGGTAAGAATCTTATCATGTCCCCTGTAGATGAAGAAGTAAAGCCCAGAGAGGATGAGCAGTGCACCTGGAGTCACACAACCCGGCAGTGGAAGAGTTAAGATCAGAACCAGGGCTGCTGCATGCAAGTCTGGGGTCCAGTCAGCCTAGGCCTCTTCTCAGGCATGCAGTAAACAACTGCAGGCCACACCGGGGTTCATTCAGTGACGGGCCCACCAGTGACCCAAAGGCACGGCGCCCAAAGCCTATTTCACTCTTTTCGAATGAACAGCTGAGAGATGCTTTGCAATGTCAGGCTTTAGCCACCGATGTTGGGTGGAGCAGGACTGCAGCGAGCAGTCACACCAAATAGAACATATGATTTGGGAGTGATTGGAGGCAGACAGGCTGAAACATTGTGCAGGGAAGGGCTCCCGCAATCTGCCTGGGAGCGGCAAAATCGCTTCTCCCAGCTCGGCTGCAGAGTCACATTTAGGGCAATTTCCCTCACGGTAGCTCGCCTTTGCGAGTAGGCTTCGCTTGTGCCCTGGCTGTTTCCCAGATGAACAAATTCTGGATGCAGAGCAGAGCTCGGGGTTCTGAGGGGGGAACTGGCGTCCTCTGCCCCTGTGGTGGCCACTGAGGTGTTTTCCTGAAAGCAGCGGCTCCTGGGCCTTAGGGACTCCTGAGAAAGATGAGTCCAGCATCCATTGTGTGCACAGGACACGGGCTCAGAGAGGTTCTGCATGGTCTCAGAGTCCCACCGTTCTCGCCCTGCCAGCGAGCTATGGGTGTTAGGGCGGGATGAGCGTCCAGGGTGTGCAGTGCTGTGTGGCCCTGAGACTCTGGATCGAGGTAGACAGGAAGGAGGTATCAGAGAGGCTCAGGGAGTCCCTGTGGCAAGTGTCTCATGTCTTTTTGCATTGTGAGTGGAAGCCAGATTGAGTCTGCAGCTATAGAAGAAGGTCCCAGGGGTGAGTGTCCCCAGTAGGAGACTGACGAGAAGCCCGGCCTTAGAGCCTGGAGACTGGGGTGAGATCTCTGAGCAAAGGCAGACATGGGTGTATACACTGCACTGATGGAGGCTTTTCTGTGTGCAGGTGTGCATGTGCACCTATGTGCATTTATGTGGAAGCCAGAAGAGATAACCTTGGGTATAATTCTTCAGGTGCCAGCATCTTTTTTTTTTTTTTTTTTTTTTTTTTTTTGGTTTTTCGAGACAGGGTTTCTCTGTGTAGTCCTGGCTGTCCTGGAACTCACTCTGTAGACCAGGCTGGCCTCGAACTCAGAAATCCACCTGCCTCTGCCTCCCAAGTGTTGGGATTACAGGCATGTGCCACCACGCCCAGCTTTTTTTTTTAAGTCGGTGTTTTTCACTGGCCTCAAACTCAATAAGTAGCCTAGGCTGGGCTAGCCAGCAGGATTCAGGATCCACATTCCCATCTCCCAGTGCTGGCTTTTGCCACCAGACCCAGATTTTTAAATAAATTTTGAGGGTGGGGTATTTCGAGACAGGGTTTCTCTGTGTAGCTGTGGCTGTCCTAGAACTCGCTCTGTAGGCCAGTTTAGGCTTGGACTTCAGAATCTTTGGATTAAATGTGCCACCTCACCTGGTGAGGCAGTTTGTCTGTTTAATAGATTTTTAATTTTCAAAATATGATTTACTTACTTATTTGTTTATTTTTATTTGATGTGCATTAGTGTTTTGCCTGCATGTATGTCTGTGTAAGGGTGTCAGATCCCCTGGAGCTGGAGTTACAGACAGTTGTGAGCTGCCATGTGGGTGCTGGGAATTGAACCCAGGTCCTCTAAAAGAGCAGCCAGTGTTCTTAACTGCTAAACTATTTGTATTTGTCCAGTGTGAGACAGTAGGGTTTTTTGGGGTGTGTGTGTGTGTGTGTGTGTGTGTGTGTGTTTAAATATACTTATTTTTATTTATATGAGTACACTGTAGCTTTCTTCAGACACACCACAAGAGGGCATCGAATCCCATTACAGATGGTTATGAGCCACTGTGTGGTTGCTGGGAATTGAACTCAGGACCTCTGGAAGAACAGTCAGTGCTCTTAACTGCAGAGCCATCTCTCCAGCCTGAGACAGTAGTTTTTAAAGCAATTTGTGTATAACTTGAAGGGAAATTCTCACACAATGCCTGGAGTTCGTGATGTCCTGGAGATGAAGTTCTTGAGAAGAATGTCCTCAAATTTCTTACTTCGGGAACCCAGTGAGGCAGCACCAACCCTGCCCTCCAGAAGGTCCATCTACAAAGGCACCGCAATGGCTTCTGCACTGTAAGTCGGAAGAGGACCCGGGAGAAGCTACCGCTGCTAGTTTCAGCCATTGTCGCCCTTGAGAACCCTGCTAATGCCAGCGGTATCTCTTCTAGGAACGCTGGCCAGCGAGCTGTGCAGAAGTTCACCGCTGTCACTGAAGCCACTGGCTGCTTCCCTCCTGGGAATCAAGTAGCCTTTGGGAGTCATGGCTTCTGGTGGCGGCTGAGCTCACGGCTGACCACCAGTCCCTAAAAGAGGCATCTTACGTCATCCTTCCCACCATCGCAGATTCTGTTCTGCGCCACGTGGAAACTGCCGTTCCGGGCAAACAAAGAGTTCACACAGCGGGTCTGACGTAGTGGGTGCCGGCTCAGGAAGTTCTGCGCATGCGTGGCACCGTTTCCCAGACTCATGCTTGGAAGGTCACACTTAATTTTGACTTCCACGGAGATCCTGGAGAGACAGAGGAGGAAGAGTAAGTGTGGCTGGAAAGGCTGTGACCAAGGAGGAATTGCAGGGTGAATAGACAGGACCAGCCCCTGAGCTCACTGCTGCTCAGCTTACGTTGGCAGGCCTGCGAGGCGCTTTCTGCCTACGCTACAGTTCCCGACTGCAGTCTGCAGTGCACAGCCAGCCACTGAGGTCTGGTCTGCAGCGTCCACGCCTTGAAAATGAGTGGTCAAGGCTTTTCTGGAGACACTCGTGCAGAAAGGAAAGAAGGTAGATGGGAAAGAAAAAACACGGAAGAGCCTTAAAAGGGAGATATTTAGGTGTCAATCGGGTGGATTTGACAGGATCTAGATCACCAAAGAGCTAGGCCTTTGGGCACACCTGTGAGGAATTGTCTGGAATAGATGGACTCACTGTGGTAACACTGTTCCCTAGGTCGAGGTCCTAGTGTGAGGGCTAATTAAGTTTTTTTGTTTGTTTGTTTGTTTGTTTGTTTTGTTTTTTGGATTTGGTTTTTTCGAGACAGGGTTTCTCTGTATAGCCCTGGCTGTCCTGGAACTCTGTAGACCAGGCTGGCCTCGAACTCAGAAATCTGCCTGCCTCTGCCTCCCAGGGTGCTGGGATGACAGGCGTGCGCCACCACCGCCTGGCTTGTGGGTTGTGCCTTTATAAGCACCAGACTAAGGTCATTGTGGCCATTTTCTGGGAGTTTTAGGTCTAGTATTTAATAAAGCATTCTTCAAATTTAGCTCAAAAAATGTGGTAGTGATCTTATTCTTGCCTGGTGGTCTTAACACAGTCTTCCCACAGGCCTCTCTAGCCGACCCTGGACCCTCCTTCCTCAGGCTCCTTCACTTCATCGGGTGTCTTGTCATAGTGATGAAAAGCTAATGAACACACACCCAGTACAGACCGTCTGCTGCTCAACCCACATTCAGTGGGAGGCAGGGACTCAACAGGTAAAGGATCTGCCCAGACAGTCACTCAGGAGCCCAGAGTCCAGACTGAGGTGAGGGGCCTAGAATTGGTGATACCACTTCCCCTTTGTGTCCCATTGGCCAAGATAAATCACATGACCCCACCTGTGGCGCCATCTGGGAAATGTAGTTCGTCAGTGTTTGGGTGCCACAATGAAGAATGTTGAATAACATACATGGTCTCTCACAACTGTGAAGGAGTCGAGTTAAGATCGGGGTGAGCCAGGCGGTGGTGGCGCACGCCTTTAATCCCAGCCCTTGGGAGGCAGAGGCAGGCGGATTTCTGAGTTCGAGGCCAGCCTGGTCTACAGAGTGAGTTCCAGGACAGCCAGGACTACACAGAGAAACCCTGTCTCGAAAAACCAAAAAAAAAAAAAAAAAAAAAAAAAAAAAAAAAGATCGGGGTGAACTGGGACTCAGGTTCTCAGGTGAGCAGCTGCACCCCTAAACACAGGCTATGCTGCACCTCAGGAAGTTGAGTATTTCTGTTGAACACATAGGGGTAGAAATATACAGGAGAATGAACATTCTGCCCCAAACTTCCTGGGTTCAGTTACTGACTCCTGCCTCTTCCTAGCAGTGCAACTTAGGGTAGATCAGGCTCTCTGCCTCAGTTTTCCCTTTTGTCAAATAGGGACAATCTCAATGCCTGCCACCTGAGGCCTTTTTGACAGGATCGAGTTAGTTCATGTAGAGGCTAGCAGAGAGCAAGGGAGTCTCTCTCTGTATGATGCCATTCAAGAAGCTGGGAGGACATTAGTTACCCAGCTTACCCCAGCCTGGGTGGAAGGGAGCTGCTGGCTCTGAATCCAGTTCTCCAGTTTGCAGATTCCATGGAGAAGGGTCATGGACTTTTCTAAGCTCTTCCCCGTCCCCTCTCAGGACCTCAGCTCTCTGAGAACCAGGCTGGGCTCAGGAAGAAGAGGAATACTGGACAAGAGGGACAGAGCCCGGGCTCTTCTGTCAGAGTCCTTGTTTGGCAATGCCAGACCAAGCCGGTCAGTTCTCACCACTCTCAGCCGCCATCACAGCTGACTCCTCCAACCAGCCCGGAGGATGAGTTCTCACACAGGGCAGTCACCACAGCACGAGCGGGAGAAGTGGGGAGCCAGGGGCCAGTTTGTCTGTTTCTTTTGTATGTGCACACACATGAGTGGGTGTCTGTGTGGATGTGCTGGTCACACATATACTTTAAGGTCAACTTGACCCTTGCTACAATTGTTTCTGAAGGGGTAACTTTTTATTAAGAAAATGCCTCAAGCCAGGCGGTGGTGGCGCACGCCTGTAATCCCAGTACTCTGGGAGGCAGAGGCAGGCTGATTTCTGAGTTCAAGGCCAGCCTGGTCTACAGAGTGAGTTCCAGGACAGCTAGGGCTATACAGAGAAACCCTGTCTCAAAAAAAACCAAATCCAAAAAACAACAACGAAAGAAAGAAAGAAAGAAAGAAAGAAAGAAAGAAAAGGAAAGAAAGAGAATGCCTCTTGGTCTGGAGAGATGGCTCAGCAGTTAAGAGCACTGGCTACTCTCCCAGAGATCCTGAGTTCAATTCCCAGCAACCACATGGTGGCTCACAACTATCTGTAATGGGATCCAATGCCCTTTTCTGATTTGTCTGAAGATAGCTACAATGTGCTCATACACATAAAATAAGTAAATCTTTAAAAAGAAGAAGAAGAAGAAGAAGAAGAAGAAGAAGAAGAAGAAGAAGAAGAAGAAGAAGAAGAGCTAAAGATAGACATGATAGCAGAAAGGCAGATGGGAAGGGAGAAGTGTAGAGAAAGGCGTATCTTGTTCCTCGGCTCTCTTCACACACAGACCCGTCTCCGAGGAACCGCAGCCTCTGTTCTGGGTCTGACTGCGAATTTCCCCTTGTGGGTGGTCAGTGGAGAAGGGTGGTGGGAATCGGAGCCGGGGGCTAGGGTGGAGCCGGAGGCACACACTGGGGAAAGGGAGTGGTTCACAGGGACGGGGACCTCCAGCCTTCCACAGAAGCCAACCCCGGTCCTTAAACATTCTCACCAACAGGCCGATGATGTAAATTTGGTTTTGAAATAATAACCATAATGAGAAATCCGGCGAGTGAGTGGGTGCGTGCGAGAGGGAGGGGAAGGGGGTCCAGCCAGGTCCCTTCTCAGTGTACGGATGGGGGAAGCGCAGGGGAAAATAGAAATTAGTTGTGACAGCTGAAATCCTCTACAGAGGACATTTGACAGGGTACTTAAAAAAATAATAAGAAAAGGGAAAGTGGTTTGGGTCGCGCAGCGCAGGGGGAGGACGGGGGATTTCAAGTGACACAAGACGCATAATTCAAGCTTCTTAGATTGCAAAAGCTCTTCTTACCTAAGGGGCCCGCTGCCTTTATTTTTATCCAAATGGCTCAATTACTGCAAAGCCCCACAGAGAAAATTACGGATGTTTGCCTCTATTTTTCTTCTCTTGTCTCGACAACTGTAGATATTTTGTTTTCCTTCTTTCTCTCTCGCTCTCTCTCTTGGTCTTTTTTTTTTTTTTTTTGATGGGGGTGGGGTGAAGAGAAAGGGGGGGTTCGGATGGATTGAGGGACTTGGAATCGTTCCTCAGAGCTCATATCAGGCAGATTCACATGAACAGCACAGACACACGCACACAGACTTGCACAGTTTCACATGGACACACATGTACACAAACACAGAGACATATAGAAACACATACAAATATACATAGACAATCACAAGCACCCACAGACTTACATGGTCATATATCAACACATGCACACATACAAACACACACAGAGACTTACATGGTCATACATGGACACACACACACAAACACACAGACACATACAAACACATAGACATGCAGACATACAGACAGACACAGAGATACACATAGGCACAAACACATGTAGACACAGACACACATAAGTGCACAAGCATGCATGAGCATGTATACACACACACACACACACACATACACACATGCAGTCAGGTCCCCGGGCCTTGGACCATAACTGGCCTCCCTGTGGACCCTCTTTTCTCCTGGGGTACCCCTCCCCTGGCTTCTCGCAAGAGCAGATCCCAGTACTCCCATGGGTCTCCATCTGCCTAGTGGGCACACCTCCCAATGGCTCTCCCCCGAGCTCAGCTATTTCTAAACCCTGCAATAGACGCGGGAGGCTCGGAGGTGCCCATTTTCCAACCTTTTCCTCCTGTCTTCGTTTGTCATTTTCGGAATTGGCGCACCAGGGAGCCAGGACCGACGGTGGCTGCTCTCAGCACTTGCCCCTGCTGCCAGGCATGTGGTGAGCTGTGCAGTCAGTGGCAAGCTCTGTAAAACGTGTGTGTGAGTGTGTGTGTGTGAGTGTGTGAGTGAGTGTGTGTGTGTGTGTGTGTGAGTGTGTGTGTGTGTGTGAGTGTGTGAGTGAGTGAGTGAGTGAGTGTGTGTGTGTGTGTGTGTGAGTGTGTGTGAGTGAGTGTGTGTGTGTGTGTGTGTGTGTGTGTGTGTGTTGGACTCTGGTGTGGCCTGTGGACCATCAGCCCGGGACCCTGTTGGTGCGGCCTGTGGGAGAGGGCCCCCATGCCCTCCGGATGGTATCTGCTTCCCTTTGTTACTCTTTCCTGGCTCTGATCTGGGGTCTGCCTTTACCCTCGTCTGTTATGGAAGGAGCGGTTGGGGTGGGGGGACGGACACGGGAAGAGTGCCCACTCCACACCTATCGCCCTGCCCTCCGGAGCCTCCTCTGGCACGCCACTCTCAGAATGCGCCCTATCCACGGCTCCGTCTTCCCGGAAACACTCGGCGTCCTGCCTCCCCTCTTCCCCGCCCTCATCATGAATTCTGGGTTCTTCCCTCGGCTCCCAGCTCCTTCTAGCCTTGGGCTGCTCCAGTGGTCTCTACTCCCGCTCTCATCTCTAGTTCTCTTTCCTCCCCTAATTTCCTCAGCGGCCTCCTTCCCGCAGCCCCGCTGCCCCAGGCCAGGTTCCTCCCGTCCATCCTTTCCATGGGAGTGATTTCAAAATCCCCAGAGCCGGGCGGTGGTGGCGCACACCTTTAATCCCAGCACTTGGGAGGCAGAGGCAGGCAGATTTCTGAGTTCGAGGCCAGCCTGGTCTACAGAGTGAGTGCCAGGACAGCCGGAACTACACAGAGAAACCCTGTCTCAAAAAACCAAAAAAAAAAAAAAATCCCCAGAGCCCCATGAAAACTGCACAGCCATCATCAGCAAGCTTAGTCCAGTGAGGACCTGGAGGCCACATCAGTTCACATGCTTGGTGATGGGAATGGTCGCAGAAACATTATTTTAACCACTATGGCTGCCAGTGCGTCCCTGGGCCGTCGCCACCCCCTGCTTGTGCTGTGAGACCCATTGCCTCCACTAGCGTAGGCTGTTGGATCCATAACACCCCATGAGTCGAGGGCAATGTATCATGGGAGATGAGCAGAAGGCCCCTGGGACCAGCCCTTCTGAGGAGACCACTAAGGAGACACTGTGGGTACAGTGCATGTGGTCATGTTTGCACATGTGTGTTCAGGTATGTTTAGAGGTCAAAGGTAGATGTCAAAGGTTTTCTGTTGCTTTGAGACTGAGTATTTTGCCAAACGCAGAGCTTATCAGTTCTTGGCTAGCTGTCTACTAGCGATTGAGCTCCAGGGAGGCTCTAGTCCAAGCTCTCCCGTTCTCTCTCCCCAGTACAGTGGTTACAGGCGTGCACTGCCACGCCCAGCTTTTCACAAGGGTGCAAGCACTTTCTGAGCTGAGCTATCTCCCCAACTCCATAAATGTGCTCTCCGGTCCCACTTCCATGCCTGCTGCACCTTTGGGCACCTTTCTGCGTGGAGCTGTAATTGACCCACGAGCAACTGGCAGGGTATAGGGCATGACAGTTGATCCCAGAGGGCACAAGGTCAAAGAATCTAGATGCTAATTCAAGGCTCTGAGCTCTATCCATGTTTGGGCAAATGACTGGGCCTCAGTGTCCTCGTCTGTTAATGAGAGAACAAGGCAGCCAGGATGGAAGTAATGCAAGCAAATGGCTACCCCTTTGTAATTGCTAGGTTAGTGCTTTCTGTCGTCCTCCAGCCTTGCCAGGCACAGGAACCCCCTCATGCCCACCTCCGCCACCAGCTACCACCACGGTCCCCTCAGCAAGCACCTCTGTGCTTCAGGGACACTTATTGGCCTCTCACCCCCACCCAACTCCTGGAGAACCTGACCTCTGAGAAACTGAAAAGCTTCAGCTATTCAGGTGTAGGTAAATCTAGATCTAGAGCTTTTTAGTCCCAGCCCCCGAACTTTTCACAGCTCATCTGTGAAAAGGTATCTGCCTCTGTGGCGTGTGCGCCATTGTGCACTGTGTGTATGCACACTCATGTTTGTGACATGTGCACCAATGCGAGGTGTGTGTTTGAGTGTTTGTGTGTATGTGCACACGCATGTCTGTGGCATGTGCCCAGATGTGTGGTGTGTGTGTGTACATGCATGAACAGGCCAGATCGACTCTAGGTGTTGTTTTCACTGTTCATTTTGTTGTTCGAGACAGAGTCTCTCACTGAACCTGGAGCTCATTGTTTTGATGAGGCTGGTTAGCAGGAAAACTAGCTGCCAGGATTTACCTTTCTCTGTCTTCCTGAGGTTGGGATTGGACACATGCCACACTGCATCTGGATTTTTACCTGAGTTCTGGGGATCTGAAGTCAAGTCCTCATGTTTGTAAGGAAAATCCTTTACTGAACCATCTTCCCAGACTCAAGAGAGATTTGTCTTTTTCTTTTTTTGCTTTTCAAGACAGGTTTCTCTGTGTAGCCCTGGCTATGCTAGGACTCACTTTGTAGATCAGTTTGGCCTCGAATTCCTAGAGATCTGCCTGCCTCTGACTCTCAAGTGTTGGGAGATTTTCTTTTCTTTTCTTTTCTTTTCTTTTCTTTTCTTTTCTTTTCTTTTCTTTTATTTTTTTTAAAGATTTATTTATTATATGTAAGTACATTGTAGCTGTCTTCAGAGACTCAAGAAGAGGGCGTCAAATCTCATTATGGATGATTGTGAGCCACCGTGTGGTTGCTGGGAATTGAACTCAGGACCTCTGGAAGAGCAGTCAGTGCTCTTAACTGCTGAGCCATCTCTCCAGCCCACTCCCTTCTTTTTTAAATCTTGCAAATGAAAATAACATAATTGCTCCTTCTGATTTTCAGAGTAACACAGACTCATTATGAGACAACAGAGGGCGAAAGAAGAAAGAGGTGGGTCCCTGATGAGCAGCCTAAGCCCTGGCAGAGCTGGGGTAAAGAGGTCCCTGCTTGAGAAGACCGGGGTGCTTTCCACCTGTCAGGACAGTGGGGCTGATAGTACCTCAGCCTCTGGCCAGCGCCCACTCTGACCATCTGCCCAGTACCTCTCCCCTTTCCTTAGACCCATCTCCAGGTGGTCGTGGTGGGAGGGTCTCAGGAGGTATTTCTCTCATTAGAATAGTTGTCTGGCAACATTGCCTTCAGACAGGCCTGTGGGACCTGCCTGTCATCCTACTATGTGGGAAGTGAACACAGGAGGATCAAAGTCATTTTTGGTTACATATTCAAGTTCGAGATCCATCTTAGATAAAGGAGATCCTGTCTCAAGGGTAAACAAGGGCAGGCATGCTGCTCATCAGGGGGCTGGAGAGATGGCTCAGTGGTTAAGAGCACTGACTGCTCTTCCAGAGGTCCTGAGTTCAAATCCCAGAAACCACCTGGTGGCTCACCCATCAGGATTGGGATCTGAGCCCTCTTCTGGTATATCTGACAACAGCTACAATATATATATGTATGTATATGTGTGTATATATATACACATACATATATACATATATATAATATGTATAATAATAAATAAAATCTTTTTAAAAAATAGATAATGCTGCTCAGCGGTAAAAGTGCTTGCTTGCGACCTGTTGACCTGAGTTTGATCTTTGGGACCTCCAGGGTGGACAGAGAGAACTGTTTCCTACAAGCTGTCCTCTGATCACACGCACATGATGGCACGTCTGTGGATGCTATACTCACCAATCATCAATCAATCAATCAATCAATCAATCAATCAATCGGTCAATCAAGGGAGTGCCTCCATTTCCCCTTCTCTAAAGCATGAAGGCAGAATGCCTTAGGCATGAGAAGAAAGGACTTTGTGTAGGTAATGGGTGGCTGTTGTGGTCATGGTAGCTTTGTTGATATTTGAAGAGGCTTTGTTCTAGTCACTCAGCCTGCCAGGAGCCCGAGTTCATCCCGAACAGAGCAAACCGAGGTTAAGATTGTATGTGGTCCTGAGCCACAGGCCTGGGTTGTGTTCAGGGTCAAGGGCTAGGTCCCAGGACCCAGGGAGCGTCATGCAGTGTCACTCAGAAAGTCACAGACAGAGCTGGGGTGGGGACACAGGAGTCTGGAGCTTAGGCCTAGAACACGGAAGGCCTGAGGCAGCAGGCTCAGCTGAACACACTGTCCTCAGAACTCAGAGCAGGGACCTGGCAGGTGGGGCTCAGTCAAAGCTTCAGAAGAAGAAAGGAGCCTCGCTGTGCCTCTCCTGGCTCTGGGCTCCCCCAGCCTGCAGGGGCGACTTCAGACATGCTTGTTTCAAAACCCTTCAGGGGAGATCTCTGGAACCAGGAGAACTGCCAACTAGGGACAGCTCCCTCTTCGATCCACCCGACTGAGGCGGGGGTTGGGGGTGGGGCCAGCACAGCACCTGGCTTTGCCCTCCTTTTGGTTTCTCTGACATCCGCATGGAGACCAAAGCTCAAGTCCAAGTGCCTGATACAAGGCTCGCCGTGCTGGCCATCCAAGGCCGGTCAGCTGGCCACCCACTTCTCTGCCCTCCCAGCTCAGTTCCACGTGCTCCCTCCCACTCAGAGCAGCCTGCAGTGCCCCACCCAGGGTGAGTCACAGCTGGGGCCCAGCTCACAGGTGGTGTGATCCTTTTCTGGCACTTTCTGCCTCTTTTCTGGACTAATCCCTATGTATCCCTTGAGAAATAACATCTCCTCTAGGGAGTCATCCCTATAGTACTACTCTGGGTACTCCCCAGGTGATAGTACTGTCCTCTCCCTGACAGGAGAGATGAGTCCAGATGGCTGGATCTGTCTTGGCCTGAGGTAAACATTTAATAATGCTTGTCAGGATGAAAAGAATTATCTGGGTATGGTGGCACACACTTATGTTTGGTTTTTTGTTTGTTTGTTTGTTTGTATTTGGTTATTTCGAGACAGGGTTTCTCTGTATAGCCCTGGCTGTCCTAGAACTCACTCTGTAGACCAGGCTGGCCTCAAACTCAGAAATCCACCTGCCTCTGCCTCCCAGAGTGCTGGGATTACAGACGTGCACCACCACCGCCGGGCTTGGCACACATTTATAATCCCAGCACTAGGGAGGCATGGCCATGAAGATCACTGCAAGTTGGAGGCTAGCCCATGTAATGAGTTTGAGGCCAAACTGGGCTACATAGGGTCTCCAAAATAAATAACAAATTTAAAAAAGAGGATGATAGTACTTTAAGTATTAACTAGACACAGCCTAGAATCACCTAGGAAGAGTTGTGATAAGGGACTGTCAACACTGGGTTAGCCTGTGGGCTGTCTTGCTAATCAACATAGGAACACCCAGCCCACTGATGGCGGTGTCACTCCCTAGGCAGACGGTCCAGAACAGCATGAGAGGAGAAAGCTAGCTGAGAGCAAGCAAACAGGTGAGCATGTATGCATGCCTTTCACGCCGCTCTTGACTGTGGATGTGATACACCTGCCTCTACCTCCTGCCTGACTTCCCCTCAGTTAGTTCTGGACAGTGATCTGGAACTGTCCAGAGCCAGAACTGTGAGTCAAATCAATCCTCCCCCTGCCCCCCACCCCCCGCGTATTTGTTACAGTACCAGTTATGAAACTAGAACCCCAGGGTCAGATCAGTGGGTAGAGTACATGCCTAGCGCACAATGAGCCCTGCATTCCATCCCGACAAGTGGTGACGTGTGCCTGCAGGCCCAGCACTCGGTGGGTGCAGGCAGTGTGTGACTTCAACGTTATCTTTGCAAGTCTGAGGCTAGCCTAGGGACATGAGACTCTGTCTCCCAAAGAAGAGGAAATGCTAGGCTGGTGGCAGGTAGACAGCATCCCGGTCTTCTAAAGAGGGGACCTCTTTCTCCCATCTCTGTTAGGACTTAGGTTGCTCTACCGGGTCCCATCTCTTTCTTCTTTCACTCTGTACCATCTCAGTGTTTTTTGAAATGAGTCTGTGTTACTCTGAAAATCAGAAGGAGCAATTAAGTTATCTTTGTTTGCAAGATTTAAAATGGAAGGGGCCTGAAAAGATGGCTCAGCAGTTAAGAGCACTGACTGCACTTCTTGAGGACCCAGGCTCGATTCCCAGCACCACATGACAGCTCACAGCTGTTATTCTAGTCCCATGGGACCTGACATTCACATGCAAGCAAAATACCAATGCACATAAAATATAATAATAATAATAATAATAATAATAATAATAATAATAATAATAATGATAGGTATACGGCTGAGTGTGGTGGCTCATGCCTTTAATTCCAGCACCCAGGATGCAGAGATAGTTGGATCTCTGTGAGTTTGAGGTCAACCTGGTTTACAAAGTGAATCCCAGGACTCTGTTACACAGAGATACTCTGTCTTGAAAAACCAAACAAGTGAATGAACAAAAAATACAAACAAACAAATAAACAACAACAACAACAACAACAACAAAGGATTGTTAAGTTTGAAGAGCATCTGGGCTGGAGAGATGGCTCAGTGGTTAAGAGCACTGGCGGCTCTTCCCGAGGACCTGGGTTCAATTCTCAGCACCCACATGGCAGCTCACAACTGTCTGTGACTCCAGTTCCAGGGGATCTGACACCCTCACACAGGCATATATGCAGGCAAAACACCAAAGCACATAAAATTAAAACACATCTTTAAAAAGTTTGAAGGAAGTAGGTGTTACTTATACCAGCAACCTAGGAGGAGTGTCATTTGGATGTGTGGTAGCTTTCAGACTCAGGACCAAAGGGAAAGCACCCAGAGTGGGAGACAGAGTCATAAAAGCACACCTGCTGTAGGTGTTGTAGCTCTCAACAGTCAAGAGGCAGAGGCAGGGAGATTAGGAGTTCAAAGGTATCCTCAGCTACACTGAATTCAAGGACAGTCTGAACTGCTGAGATCCTGTCTCAAAAAACCAAACATGATTCTAGCACAGCCAGGACTACATAGAGAAAAATCTGTCTGAAAAAAAAAAACAAAAAAACACATGAAACCAAAACCACCACCACTCCAACAAAGCGCAAACATGCCTTATAGGTGGGAGGGGGAGCCAGGAAAGGGGGAGCAAAGGGAATAGGCGTGGCTTACTAAGTGCCCCTTCACCGTTGGCTACGAGGACAGCATCATTGTCTCTCCTCTGCATCCGTGTCAGTGTGTGAGTGTGTGAGTGTCTGTCTCTGTATAGTGTGTGTATGTGTGTCTATCTTTCTGTGTGGTGTGTGTATGTGTGTCTGTCTTTCTGTGTGGTGTGTGTATGTGTGTCTGTGTTTTTCTATGTGGTGTGTATATGTGTCTTTCTCTCTGTGTGTTGTGTGCTGTGTCTATCTGTGTGTGTATAGTTGTCTGTCTGTCTTTCTGTGCGGTGTGTGTATGTGTGTCCGTTTTTCTATGTGGTGTGTATATGTGTCTGTCTTTCTCGCTATGTGGTGTGTGTTGTGTCTATCTGTGTGTGTATAGTTGTCTGTCTGTCTGTCTGTCTGTGTGTCTGTCTGTGTCTGTGTGTGGAGGCCAGAAATTGATGACTCATATCTTTCTCAATTGCTCTCTGCCGGGTGATGAGGCACGCTCTGTCTCTTAAACTCAGAGCTCACCAATTTGTCTACTCTCAGCTAGCCGCAGCCTGTCCCTGCTTTAGCCTCCTCAGCGCTGGTCTGGGACAGGCCGCCACAGCCCCGCGGTGCTAATGCTCACATGCTAAGGATCCGGGCTCAGGGCATCACGGTCTTTATCCGCGGAGCCATTGGGGTTTTCTCGCCTGGTGTCTGATGTCTGGATGTGAGAAGGGGCAGAGCGGGTTTCACAACTGGATGACTCAGACTCCTGACCCCACAAGAGTCAGCGTGTGACCGTGTCCACAGCTGTAGCACCTCTGACGGAAGGGCAGCTTGTCCTCTGAGGCACTGGCTGGTGGCACATGCAGTCGCAGGGGTGAGGGCTGCCGGCCTGACAGCTGTGAGCAGTCACCAGGGCTTCTCTAATGGAGTCCTGAGACAGTACGCAGTATGACAGTTGAGCCCGGAGATAGCAGGGTGCGTCGGGCTCCAGTGTGACAGAAGGGACAAGCCACCAACAAACCTGCAATCCTCTGATTTCTTTGCGGATGTAGCATTTAACTCCTACTTCTCCAAACTGAGTTACACCAGCGGGTCCCTGTCCACTCGAGGAAGGAACAGCTGCCACTTGAAGTCTGAGAGTGATCTGTTTCTGCTTAAAAACAAAAAACCCTGCACTTTACTTATTTATTTAGTATGCACATAGGTGTGTTGGCATTTGCACCGTGGATTTGTACCACGGCACATGTGTGAAGGTCAGAGTGCAACTTGTGGGGGTTGGTTTTCCCCTTCTACTGTGTCGGTCCTAACTTAGTATGTAGTATGTAGGTCCAGACTTAGTCTGGAACTAAGTCATCATGATTGGTGCCAAGTGTCTTTACCTGTTGAGCCATCTCTCTGGGCCCCTGCTTCTGCTTTCAGCCCAACCGAAAGGGACACACCACACACACACACACACACACACACACACACACACACGTAATATTTGCTGGCTTTTCCCCAAACGCTAAGATCCCAGGTAGACACCGCCATGACTAGTCAGGAGGGATATTTGACAAAGAAGTCTAGTAAGATATCTTGTTGGTCTTGGTCTTTTTTTTTTTTTTTTTTTTTTTTTTCTTTTTTTTCTTTTTTTTTTTTGGTTTTTCGAGACAGGTTTTCTCTGTGGAGTCCTGGCTGTCCTGGAACTCACTCTGTAGACCAGGCTGGCCTCGAACTCAGAAATCTACCTGCCTCTGCCTCCCAAGTGCTGGGATTACAGGCGTGCGCCACCATGGCCCGGCTTGGTCTTGGTCTTTTTATGGCCCCCTACTGCGCTCAGGATAAAGCCCAGGTCATGACCTCTGCCTGCAGGAGCCTTCTGACAGGGCCTTGGGCACTCCTAGAGTCTTCCGTCTGGCTTTGTCCCTCTGCTCTTATTCCCTTGGCCCACTAACTGGCCTTACCTCAGGACCTGTCATAGCTGGTTTTTTCCTTCTGGACTCAGCTTCTGCCCATACCCTGGGCTAGTGAGCGTCTTATCTTTCAGACCTGTGCTTTAACCTGCCCTGATCTGCAAAACGGAATCAAGGCCTTAGACCCAGGCAACCCTTCTACCCTTCACCCTAAGGCAGGGTGAGGGGTCAGATACCTACAGACCCTCCCTTGGTGAATTCTCACAATATCCTCCAGTAAGTGTGTGTGCTCTAGAAAGGAGGAAACTGACCCTGAGACTCAGATATTTTTCAAGTCCCAAGGGCAGTTTGCTGTAGAGCCAGGATTTGAACCTAGTCTGTTTGAGTCTCATGTGTACCAGACAGCCTCTGAGAGATGGAGGAGACCCCGGCAGGCTCATGAGGCAGAGAGGGAAACTGAGACAACGGGGCATGGGACACTGACTTCCCAATGTCATGTGGGCCAACGCTTGTCCCTGCCTCCCTCTTGTGAGCACAGCTGCTTCTCCCTACGAAAGCCTGTTCTTGGTGGTACAGTGGCTCAGCTGGGATCGGCTTCTTCCGGGTGAGCTGGGCTGTAGCTAGCACAGAAGGCTCCTTCCAGAAGTACTCAGGGCTGGCTCCCAGGCTCCTCCCAATCCACTCTGTCCCCAGCTCCAAGCAGCTGCTGGGCACAATTAGCCAACAAGTGGCTGTTTTGTGGAGTTGCTGCTGATGTGTTTGGAGTGGCTCTCTGAGTGGGAAATGGGGGGGGGGAGGAGAGGCCTGCAGACAAAACAGCGTGAGTGCATTAGGCTTTATCGCTCCGCACATGGCAGACATCACTGTTTTAAGGAAGTTCTGTTTGACCCTGGAGGAGGATAAAGGCACAAGAGGGAGAGAGAGTGCAGGCTGCCAGACATGCACTTGCTTGCTCTTGATGGCTTGCGCGCGCATGCGCGTGTACGTACACACACACACACACACACACACACACACACACACACACACACCATCCAGTCTAGAGTGGAGAAATAATGGCCAGAGACACTGGAGTAGACTGTCCAACAGATGGGGCCAGCCCTGCTTCAACAGGAGGCTCCAGCTACAGATGAAAGTCTTCAGGTGAAATAGCATGCCCGAATTAGCCAAGCATTGTGTGGTGAGAGGGTAATGCGTCTGCCTCTTCCTAATGGCTGCCCAGTTACCAGAGAACAGAACCACTCCTATGGTACAGATATCCAAGGACAAAAGTCACTGGGAGAAATGACAGAGGGGGGGCCCTCCACCCTGGGCTTGGACAAAGAGCCCTGTCTCCTCATCCCTTCGATTTTGGGGGTCCTGCTGCAGATTTGGCAAAAAGAGTGATCATGAAGTAGTTGCCTGTGGAGAGGTGTCCCAGAGGAGGGAGACAGCAGCGGAGAGAGGTGCGACATGAGGTGGATGGTCAGGGTGGGCTGTAAAACAGCTGTGCCAGGAGCCTCCCATCTGACCAGCCTCTCTTTTCAGACTCCTCTCCCTCTCTCTGGGCTTCTGTTCCTGCTTCTTTAAAAAGAACTTTAATTCGAGGGTGTGGGGCATACTCCTGTGATTCTAGCACACAGGAAGCAGAGGCAGAAGGATTGACACAAATTTGGAGGTCAGCCTGGGCTACATGTCATCCTGACTCAAAGAAAAGTCAAGGTTGGGTGTGGGGCCTACACACGGGAGAGTTTGGGGCCAGCCTGGTCTACATAATGAGCTCCAGGCCAGCCAAGGCCTGAGAGAGTGAGACCCTGTCTCGAAAATAAACAAAATGAAAAGTCCATAAGTAAAAAAGAAAAGGTTCATGTATCTCTCACCCATTGGTCCACTAGCCCACCTGTTCATTCATACATATTCCCCATATATACATCCACTCATGTATCCATATAATTTTCCCATCCATCCACACACCCATCCATCCATCCACCCATCCATCAACCCACCCACCATCCATCCACCCACCCATCCACCCATCAACCCACCCATCCACCCATCTACCTACCTCCATCCATCCACCCACCCACCATCCACCCATCTACCCACCCATCCATCCACCCACCCACCATCCATCCACCCACCCATCCACCCATCTACCCACCCATCCACCCATCTACCCACCCATCCATCCACCATCCACCCATCTACCCACCCATCCATCCACCCATCCACCCACCCATCCACCCATCCACCATCCACCCACCCATCCATCCACCATCCACCCATCTACCCACACACACATCCATCCATCCACCCATCCACCCACCTATCTCCATCTACCCACCCATCCACCAGCCACCCACCCATCCATCCATCCATCCATCCATCCATCCATCCATCCATTCCCTCATCTACCCACCTACCCTTCCATCCTATCTACTCTTCCATTTCTTCCTTTTTCCATTTATTCACCCATCTCTTGTTCTTGGTTTATAATGAGTTATCTTTCTGGATGCTTTCATTTCCCATCTTTACTGGTAGACTATGAACTACTTTAAAAGCCCCTCTCAAGCCGGGCGGTGGTGGTGCATGCCTGTAATCCCAGCACTTGGGAGGCAGAGGCAGGTGGATCTCTGAGTTCAAGGCCAGCCTGGTCTACAGAGTGAATTCCAGGACAGTCAGGGATATACAGAGAAACCCTGTCTCGAACCGCCCCCCCAAAAAGCCCCTCTCTTTTTTTAAAAAAAGATTTATTTATTATATGTAAGTGTACTGTAGCTGTCTTCAGACACACCAGAAGAGGGCATCAGATCTCATTACAGATGGTTGTGAGCCACCATGTGGTTGCTGGGATTTGAACTCAGGACCTCTGGAAGAGCAGTCAGTGCTCTTAACCACTGAGCCATCTCTCCAGCCCACCAAAGCCCCTCTCTTTAATGATGTATGTTTATTTTACTTTGTTTAAAATCTTAAAACTTGCCGGGCATGGTGGCGCACGCCTGTAATCCCAGCACTTGGGAGGAAGAGGCAGGCGGATTTCTGAGGATTTCAAGGCCAGTCTGGTCTACAGAGTGAGTTCCAGGACAGCCAGGACTACACAGAGAAACCCTGTCTTGAAAAACCAAAACAAACAAACAAACAAACAAACAAACAAAAATCTTAAAACTTTTTAAGTTTATATTCTGTGTATGAGTGCTTTGACTGTGTGTATGTATAGACACTGTGCATGCGGTATGCTCTCACAAGTCGGTTATGGACTCTTGGGAGTCTCCATGTAAGTGCTGGGGGTTGAACCCTACTCCTCTGCGAGAGCAATGAGTGCACTTAGCTGCTGAGCCATCTTTCTAGCCCCTGTCTTGTGTGTGTGTGTGTGTGTGTGTGTGAGAGAGAGAGAGAGAGAGAGAGAGAGAGAGAGAGAGAGAGAGATGTGTGCAGATGCTGACAAAGGCAGAGGGTGTTGAAGGCCCTGGAGCTGGAGTTACAGGCAGCTGGGAGCCACCTAATACGGTCGCAGGGAAGCCAGCGTGGGCCTCTGAAGAGCAGCAGGCTCTCCTAAGCACCGCGTCATCTCTCCAGCACTCAAGGCTCTCCTTGCATACCAGCTCCTGTGGTGCTTTTTGAAGTTGCCTCACTTCTGGTGTCTCCAGCATTCAATTTAATACACATGTTTTTGAGCTCCAATTATGAGCCAGGCACTACCCTGGGGAATTCTGAGGTGACCAGGTTGCTCGGAGAGCAGACAGCAAACAACAACAAAAAGTCCCAGAAAGAATCAAGAAAGTGGGGGTAACATGCACTCATGCAAAGCCGCCTAAGCCTGTCACATCTCCTGGGGGAGCTGGACAGGAAGCCCCTGTAGGTGCAGACGCTGTGGGGGTGGGCAGGGAGGGGCCCTGGTCTTCTAGATTGACTTCTCTTGCTGTGATGAAACACCAAACCATGTGGAGTAGAAAAGGGTTGAGTTGACTTACAGCTCACTGTCCATCACTGAGGGAAGTCGAGGCAGAAATCTGAAGGCAGGCCATGGGACTGGAGAGATGGCTCAGTGGTTAAGAACAGTGACTGTTCTTCCAGAGGTCCTGAGTTCAAATCCCAGCAACCACCTGGTGGCTCACAATGGGATCTGATGCTCACTTCTGGTGTCTGAAGACAGCTACAGTGTACTTATATATAAGTCTTTTTTAAGTGGGTTTTTTGTTTTGTTTTGTTTTTAAGAAGAAGGCAGGCCTAGTTATTGTTTCACACAGCAGTACCTCTGATCGAGGAGCTCACTTCACAGACAAAGAAGTACATCTGGATCTGTGGGGGTTGCCGCTTGCCGGCAGGCATGTTCTCAACTGGCTTCCTTATACTCATAGGACCATCTGCCTAGCGATGGTGCCGCCCACAGTGGACTGGGTCCGGCTACGTTAATAATCAAGACAATATCCCACAGGTATGCCTACAGGCCAACCTTATTTAGGCAATGCCTCAGGTGAGGCACCCCTCTCAGATGACTCTAAGCTGTGTCAAGTTAAAGGTAACCAGGACATCTGGGGACATGGAGCTGTGAAAGGGGCTGAGGTTCTGACGGGCAGATGGAGGGAGGGAGACATCCAAGGCCTGCCAAGGCTGAGCCCAGGGAGGCCCCTGTTCTCTGAGTTGTGAGCAGAAGCTCTGGAAGCCCTGAGTATGTACGTCCTAAGTACGGAAGGGGCGCAGGGGAAGGCGCGAGTCCAGCGATGTGTGGCAGCTGAGGGGTAGTGTAAGTGAGATATGAGAGAGCGAGCGTGCGTCTCCTTACCTCACTGTCAGGACCTCTGCAGCAGAAGGCTTTCACCCCCAAGAAAAGAGCTTTCTTGGTTTCTCCTCAGTGCAACCCTCCCCTCACCCCCCTTTGTGGGTGAGGAGGGCTCTGCAGAGGTGGGCCCAAAAGCTCAGTTCCTTCTGACTTCATCAGCCTGGATCAAGTCTTCTAAAGCTTCTGACCTCAGGCAGTTTAGTCTCCACATGTCTAAGCCCAGAATAATTTGGGAGCAGAAGTTCCCTCCTGCGATGTGATCCCTGGTGCACAAGGAAAGTGTGATTACATTGAAATGGGACTCAGGGTACATGTCATTTTCTCCAGGAAGATGGGTTCTAGAGATAGCCTACAGGTGCTGGCGTAAGGGCCTAGGGAAGTCCCTGGCCTGGTCCCAATTACCTAGATAGCAGAAAGGCCATTTGGGCCATTAGCTACCTCTGGTCCTCGTTGTGGGAGCCTAGGAGTCCCTGGTTGTAAGGGTCATTTAGATTACTGGCCACCTCATCTCCAATTATCAGACTTCTGAATGGAAGAACAGTCTCTCTCTCTCTCTCTCTCTCTCTCTCTCTCTCTCTCTCTCTCTTCTTTCTCTTATTCTTCCTTTTCCTCTTCCTCCTCTTCTTTCTCCTCCTCTTCTTCCTCTTCCTCCTCTTCCTCTTCTTCCTCTTCCTCCTCTTCCTCCTTCTTCTCCTCCTCCTTCTTCTTCTGTTTTATTGTTGTTATTGTTGTTGTTTTATATTTTTCCCATCGGAAAGACAATCCTGAGGTCTTAACCTTCCTGGTTTCTCTGGAGCTCTGCAGGCACAAGGACTTTCATGCTGTGCTCCCAACAGGACGGTTGTGGGGTGGTTGGTCCTTTAAGTGCCTGCTGGGCGAGCAAGAGGACCTGAGTCTGGGTGTCCAGCACCCACATAAAAGCCAGGCAAGCTCTGCAATTCCAGCCCTGGGGCAGTGGATGAAGACAGGCAGACACCTAGAATCCATTGACTGGCTACCCTGGTTGAATTAATGAGCTCTAGGTTTGTTGAGAGACCCTGTCTCAAGCACTTAAGGTGGAGAGACAGACTGTAGGACTCACCTGATGTCAATCTCCAGCCTCCTCAAGCAAACACACACACACACACACACACACACACACACACACACACCCCTTTGGGAATCCATCTTGGTTCCCAGGCCTGGTTCAGGATTCCTTCTGGTCTCTAATATCTACCCTGGATACTTGGGCTCTTCTCTGTTTAGTAGACAGCCAGGTCCATGAAGACATGGCATGACCACTCTGATCTTCTAGCCCTTCTAGCCCCAGTCCTCCTTTCTGCCCCTGCCTCATCTGCCCCAGTGTCTTCCCTGCCCAGCTCCCTTTCCCTTCTTTTCCAATAAGCAACCCACATCTGCATGTCCATCATCAGCCCCACTGGCCAGCTGCTGCTCTCTGGAGAGCCCCAGTGGCCTTGCCGCACTGACAGTCTTAAACGATGAGGTCTCTTTTTCCCATCCCCACAGGGGCCAGCAGAAGCTCCAGTCACCATCTCTGCCCACCGGAAGGGCTGCGTGTGCCCACTGGGACACCCCCACTTCCCTCTGCATGGAGAGATCCTCTGGAGCACTCTGCAGAGGTAAGCAGGGCTGTGGCAGAGCAGGGTGGCAAGGACACTGGGACACGCTGGCCACCTGGCACAGTGTCAGGACACCCTGAGTCCCACCGCACCCTAACTCAGATTAAGTTCCTGGACTGCATCTGGAGGAAGTAGTTTACACCTGCAGTCCCAGCACACAGTGGGGGCTGAGGCAGGAGGATTACAAACTCCAGGTTAGCCTGGGCCACAGCAGGAGACTGTACAAGCTAACAAACAAAAATCCCTGGGATTTCCTGACATCACATTCTCTCTCCTTAATTCTTTGATTCCTTACGTACACCTAGGCCTAAGGTCAATTTAGGGGTGTCACAAGGAATCTGTACACCTTCCAAGCAGTAGCTAACAGTTATAGGCTGCCTAACTTATCATAAGTGAGCTTGTGAGGCGGTGCTGGGGGGCAGCGGGAGGGAGGCGGCGGGAGGGGGGGCATGCTCCTCCAGCCCTCTCTTTGGCCTGAGCCCAGCACAGATGCTGAGGTCTAAGCTGTTCTGTCAGACAGCATGAATTCATCCCAGATTTATGGATGAGAGAACAGAACTGGTGACTGGGCAGTTCTGAGGGCTTTCCCTGAAGTTGTGCTGGAGGAAAGACACAGAACCGGAAGGTGAACTCAGGTAGGAGAGGCTCAGAGGTGAGCACAGGAGCTTGGGGGATTGGCACTCCTATTCTCCCCTTACCACTCTTCGAGGAAGGCGGCATACCAGTCTCATGTATGTGGTGCTGGGGATTCAACCCACGGCTTTGTCCGTGTTAGGTCAGCGCTCTCCCAGCTGAGCTAACGCCAGTTCGTTGATGTTTTCGAACAAGGTCTCCTACAGGCTCGGCCGACCTGGAAATCACTGCGTAGCTCAAGCTGGCCTCGAAGTCCTAATCCTCCTTTCTTTACATGCTGCGTGCTAAGCTTCATGTTAATATTTGCCTATTATCCTCTACTTTCCTTCTTCCCCTAATTTTCTTCTCTCCCTTCCTTCCTTCCTTCCTTCCTTCCTTCCTTCCTTCCTTCCTTCCTTCCTTCCTTCCCTCCTCCTCCTCCTCCTCCTCCTCCTCCTCCTCCTCCTTCTTCTTCTTCTTCCTCTTTAATCTCTGACTCTTTGTCTTTAGGATAAAGGTTTTTGTTTGGTTTGTTTTGGTTTGGTTGTTTGTTTTGGTTTTTCGAGACAGGGTTTCTCTGTGTAACCCTGGCTTTCCTGGAACTCACTTGGTAGACCAGGCTGGCCTCGAACTCAGAAATCCGCCTGCTTCTGCCTCCCAAGTGCTGGGGTTAAAGGCGTGCGCCACCACTTCCCAGCTTAGAATAAAGTAGCAAGATAAAAAAGTAGCCGGATAACCGCTGTCCAGCACCCCTGGTTTTGTCTGTAGATGTATGCATGCACACACGCACGCCCACACACGTGCATGCTTCCGGTAGGAGGTTCCACACGCTAACTGACTCCCAGGATCTTGTTGGAGCACAGATTGTGGTCAACATGTCTGGGGTGTGTGGCAAAGGCCCCATGCTCTACCTCTCTGTGAGGCTCTTGGTGACCCTGTTCCTCCACACTGCTTTTCCTGCTGGCCAGGTCCGGGAGTAGGGTCATGAAAGATTTAGTTAGCCAAGTTAGGAAGATGGGGAAGATGGGGGCTTAGGTTTCTTCATCCTGGTTAATCCCTTTCCTAAACTAAAGGTGACTGGTCCCTTTGGTAATGAGAGAGGGTCTGAACTTAGGGTGCCACCAAGCCAGGACACTGCTATGAAGATCTGGTTTCTGTGGAGTGGAGTGTCCTAGGCAGGGTTCTTTTTTTTTTTTTTTTTTTTTTTTTTTTTTTTTTTTTTTTTGGTTTTTCGAGACAGGGTTTCTCTGTGTATAGCCCGGGCTGTCCTGGAATTCACTCTGTAGACCAGGCTGGCCTCGAACTCAGAAATCCGCCTGCCTCTGCCTCCCAAGTGCTGGGATTAAAGGCATGCGCCACCAACGCCCGGCTAGGCAGGGTTCTTATTTACTCTGATGGCCCATCGTGAACTGGGGATGTCGATGACAAAATGACTCTCCAAGACTGCAGTGGGACCTCAGACACTACGGTGTGCTTGCAAAGCTTATCGCCCTTGAAAAGAAGTCCATAAAGCTCATTTGTGGAAAGACTAGAGGTTTCCTGAACTTTCTCTGTGACCCAAGTACTCTACCAGCTTTGTGTTTTCCTTTTGAACCCCAGTTTTTTCCAGCCTTGTGCCTGAGATAACTCTGGGCAGCAGTGGCCAAGCCTGGGGGCATCTGAAGCCACCTGTGCATAAGGCTCCCTGCTTAGAGCTGTGCGGATATCTGGTGGGGGTGGGTGGGCGGGTGTGGGGGGGGAGGGGGTGTCACCACTGCTGTCCCACCGAGTCCACATGGGGCTGTTTTCATGGGACCATCGATCCAGCTAACCCAAGGAGATGTGTTACATCTCTGGGGTCAGGGGTCCTGAAACCCAGCTGGTAAACGGCCCGGGGCCTGTGTTTAAGAGCCGGGCCCCATGTTTTGGCTCCTTGAGGCTAGGGAGAACTTGCTGAAGTTTGATATGGCCCTGGGGGCCAGTGGGAGGCAAAGGGCTCCTGCCCAGGGAGGGACAAATAGATCGATGGGAAACTGCCATGACCTCCTGACCTTGGAGATGGCTTCAAACCACATGGTTAACGTGGCCTGGTAAATCTGGGATGGATCTTCCTCCCCTGGGACATTGGTGACAGTAAGGACAGACAGGGGATATAAAACAAGATATTCTCTATTCTGGTTCTTTCCTAGGGTGGGACAAGGTCATAGGGGGAGCAGTTCTGTGCTTTTCCTGATATCTACTGTCCTCCGGGGACCTGGCTGACCCCCGGGGTGAGGCACATTAAGTAGATGGCTCTCGTCCCAGCTCTGCCTTGCTAGGGCTGGGACTTTTCTAGCCTTTCCTCTAAGCCTTGGTTTTCCTTGTGTAAACCATGACCTCCATTCTCCAGCATGCACCAGGCACAGCTGAGGATGAGCTAGAAGCAGGAGTACACCTTGCCCTGATGAGCAGACACTTTGAATCCACCCCCATCTCTTCTCACAGTGTTAGGGAACTGTGGGCTTGTGGGAGGCCCTGGGCTGCATCCCCAGTACCGTGTCAGAAACTGGCACAGCAGCCAAGCCTGTGATCTTGGCAGCTGGGAAGTGAAGAAAGGAAGATTAGACGTTTTTAAGGTCAAGGCCCTCTTGCAAGACGGCTTGGTGGGTAAATGTGTTAGTCTCTGAAGCCCAAGGAGCTTAGTTGTTTTGTTTTGTTTTGCTTTGTTTTGTTTTGTTTTGTTTTGTTTTGTTTTGTTTTGTTGTTTTTGAGTCAGGGTTTCTCTGTGTAGCCCTGGCTGGCCTGGCCTGGAACTCACTCTGTAGACCAGGTTGGCCTCGAACTCAGAGATGCAAAACTGCCTCTGCCTCCCAAGTGCTGGGATCAAAGGTGTGCACCACCACCGCCCAGCTCTGAGGACCTGAATTTGATCCTCAGAATCCAGATGACCCGGGCAGTGGTGGCGCACACCTTTGATCCTAGCACTTGGGAGGTAGAGGCAGGCGGATTTTTGAGTTCGAGGCCAGTCTGGTCTACAGAGTGAGTTCCAGGACAGCCAGGACTATACAGAGAAACCCTGTCTCAGAAAAACAGAGAGAGAGAGAGAGAGAGAGAGAGAGAGAGAGAGAGAGAAATTGTCCTTAGACCTGCATATACATAGACCTCTGTTCTCTAGCACCCAATACATACATACTTACATACATACATACATACATACATACATACATACAAACAAATAGGATGAAAAATTTAAAACAGTTCAAAGTCTGTACCTACAGGGTCAGTTTAAGGCCAGCCTAGTAAATTCTGTTGATATAAAATTTGCCAACTTACCAAAAAAAAAAAAAAAAAGAAAAGAAAAGAAAAAAAAAGTTCTTTCTTTGAGAAAGCGTCTCACACATCCTAGGCTGGTCTGAAACTTTATGTATAGCCAAGGCTGACTTTGAACTCCCTTATCCCCTTGCCACATCCTCCCAGGCACTGGGACTACAGATACATTTTTAAACAATTTTGTTTTGTGTGTATGGGTGCTTTGCCTACATGTAGGTCTGCGAGCTGCATGCAGAGATCAGAAGAGGGCATCAGGGACTGAAGTTGTGGGCGGGTGGTTGTGAGTGGTCACGTGGGTGCCAGGGCCTTTGGAAGAGGAATTCGTGTTCTAAACTGCTGAGCCATCTCTCCAACCCCGAGGCCCCACAGCTGTTCACTGCCATGTCCTTTTCTCCTAACTCTACCACCTGAGTGTGGGCATGGAACAGGTGTGGGGTTCTGTACATGCCAGCTTCTGGTGTGCTCCGAAGACCTGATAGGCCAGGGTTTAGGGCCTGGGCTTGGCAATCCTGGGCAATCCTGCTTCTGCCTCCTGGCTGGGTAGCATCAAGTAGGTTTAGCCTCTCTGTGCCTCCATGACTATACCTGTGTAAGAGACCAATACTCTCTGCCCCAGAGGGTCCACAGGGACTTCAGATGATCCCAATAGGGACACCATTGTGGCCATTGTCCACATTAATGGGGTTAAGCTGGGTGACCGGGAGACCCAGCTTCCCACGACCCCAGAAAGAGGTGGCTGTAGTGTCATGAGCCTTCGGGACATTTCTTCTTGCTTTTCTTTCTCTCTGCTTCCTTCAGATCATCTCTTCCATGGGCAAGGTGAGCCCTCCTCCACAAACAACCTCCTTCTGATTGTCCCGAGGCAGACACACAAAGTATCAGGAGATCCTGTTACAGGAATCCCCGGCTCTACCTGACTGCTGCTCCCAGGGGGCAGAGGCTGTACAAAGGAGAGTGTCATTGACCATTGCGATCCAGTGGCCAGATTGTGGAGGTGGGGCCGAGGGGCACCTGTGTAGTGTCTCCTGTCTTCCTCCGGAGGGGGCCTGGACTGCTCTCCTATCTGCCCCCACCCCACACCCCGGGGATGGCTTTGTCCTAGCTTTTCTGTGTCTGCTGCCCCAGAAGTCAGGGCCTTGCCTGCTGCCTACCCTGTGAGCCAGCCCCAGCCCCTGGCTTCCCAGTGATCTGACCTGACACACACATAAAGCCCTCTTTTCAGAGTCCCATGTAGGCCGCCCCGGGGGAGGGGGTGCTGAGGAGGAGCACTGGGGGCCTCAGAACTCCTAGACAAAGCTGCCTTGTTGGGAGGGCCTGGAGAAGCAGGGACCCCACTCTCTGGGAGACCTTTCCCCTTAGGGGCTCACCAGGGTGCACAGGGCCAGCTGCTTCAGGAGCAAGGCCATTAGCCTCGCTGAGCCCTGAGCCCGGGGCACACCAGGGCAGAGTGGGTGGGGCTCAGGGGCCTGGGATCCTGACCAGGGGACTCCTAGGCTCCTGAGTGAGAGGGTTTGGGAACGGCTTTCTTCAGTCACCAGAGGCATCCCTGGCTTCCTTCTCTTTGGTGTGAGCCTAGAGTCTTGCCTTCCAGGCCTATGGACTCTCTCCTAAGCCATTGTTCATTGCAGTTCCTAGAGCTTCTAGGCTTTGAACGTATTGGTCACCTCCCCCACTCCCTAGTAGACAGGGCCTCACTATGTAGCCCTGACCTGGAACTCAATATGTAGACGAGGCAGCCAGTGGAAGGAACAGTCGGCCCTGGGGCCCTCAGGAGCTATATCCAAGAATTTCCCAGACCTCAGAATCTCTTGTGCACAGCTATAGCTCGCCACCCGCGGACCACTTCCATAAAATAAAGGGGATTCCATCCCCCAGCTCTGGTCTCTTCGAAAGTCACACTCTGCAGGGCTATCTCATGCAGAGGGGTATCCCAGGCTGTCTGTCCTACCGGTAAGATCTGACAGGAAGGCAGGGTGCTGTGGGAGAGAAGTTAAAATAAACAGTGTCAGGGGGACCATCAACCAGCGACAGGGACATGAACAACCTCACCAGGGAAGGGACCGCTGGCTGGTCCTCAGGCAACGTCTCTAGCTCCTACAAGCATTGGGCCAGTGGCCAGTTCAAAAGGCCTGGACACTTTTCCTCCTTAACTGAGTGGCCCGTGGGTTCCTGTGAGCTCTCGTGTGGAAGGTGGAGGGACATTAAAGTGTCACAATTAGTCACAGTTCATGCTTGATCTCTTCCTAGGATCTGGGTGCGAGGGAGAAGACCTCGTGTGTCCTGCTGGCTAAGGGGAGAAACCAGCATAAGTAGTCAGTCATTCTCACGGGGCAGGCCCATGAGTTACCCCCTGCTTTAATTAAGCCTTCTGTGCCTAGGCAAGTCCATAGGAACAGCAATGTATTGGGCCCATTTTTCAGATCGGAAGAGTGAGTTTGGGGTCAGCAAGCATTCAGCTGCCTGGATTCTAAACAGGGACTCCTCACAGCTTGACTATGACTCCTCTGAGAGCCACATCTGAGGCTCTGATCCAGGAGACTGGTGAGCATGGGCTTATGGGCTGTGTGTGTGTGTGTGTGTGTGTGTGTGTGTGTGTGTGTGTGCAGGGGTTGGGGAAGCTGCCATTATGATCCCCAGCTGCCCTCAGGATTCTAGCTACACCTGTAGGTTGTGAGCCTGCTGTGGTCCTCAGAACAGCATGGGACCTGCCTCCCAGCCCTCTGCCTCCTTGAGGCTCCCTGGCCTCCAGCTCAACAGTCCTGAGGCTCTAGAGCCACAGGTAAACTGACAGGCTTGGCCTCTCTGAGCCCTACAGAGTCTCACTCTGCGGTTACTCAGGACCTTCAGGGTCTGCAAAACGCCTGCTTCAGGGCAAATTGAATCTTAGCACCTTGTTTCCTATCAGGATAAACCGAGGCCTGGAATGGTTAAGGGTCCTGCTTGGCACCATATCCATGGCAACTGGGTTCATCAACTTCTCTCTGACCATCTAGCTGCAGGAAGAGGTAGGTGTCCAGGAGCTTCACAGCCAAAGGCTGAGGTTTTCAGGCTCTGAGGAGAAGCCGCGAAGTCACAGAATGAACTGCTATGTGCTGGCGGGGCAGTTGTCCCAGACCCAGGGCTAGCTGGTCAGTGTACATCTGTGCAGTGGATTCTTCACAGCAAGAGAAACATAGTCTGTAGCCATTGGGCACGAGGAGGACGGGTCAGTCTCCCCCCAAGCCCCTGCTCTTCAGAGGGCCAACGCCCTCTGTTCCCACCACACGGAAGGGTCAGGCAGGTAACTAGATGAGGGAGAGCGGCTGAGCCAGACATTAGGAAGTGTTAGGGACTGTGGACAGCGCTCTCTCTCTCTCTCCCTCCCTCCCCCTCCCCTCCCCTCCCCTCCCCCTCCCCCTCTCCCTCTTCCTCTCCCTCTCCCCCCTTCCCCTCCCTCCCCTCAGACACGGGTCTCTTTCTATGGCCCTGGCTGTCCTGTGCATCGCTATGTAGACCAGGTTGGATTTGAACTCACAAAGATCCACCTGCCTCTGCCTCCCCACTGCTGGGATTAAAAGTGTGGGCTTTTTGATCCTGCTGAGTTGCCAGGCTCTGAGAAAAAAGCTAGCCTCAGTTTCCCTGACTGTGCTTGGAAGGGAGAGTCAGAATCCTCTCTAAGGCTTTGTGCCTGGAGAGCCTGGGTGGATGCCAGCAGGCAGAGGCCACTGTGGCTTTAAAAGTGCCAGGACCACCCCGGGAACAGCAATGCGGCACTGAGCCGAGCCTGCTGGCGCACGGGCCACCTGCAGAGCCCTCCGCAGCTGGGGAGATTAGTCTTTTCCACTAGACAACACCCATTACCCTGGTCCAATAGCCATCACTTCCGCTAGGAGAGCTGCAGATGAGATATCGATTGCACTGACCTCAGGCAAGCCCTTTCCCCAGCCTGAGAGGCCTGCAGATCAGCTCTGCGCCTGGCCGGCCACTCCAGCGGCAAGGGCCTGGGGTCCGCTGCTCAGAGCTGTGTGCAGCTTCGGGCCTGCGGTGGGGCTAGCTGGCTGGCTGTGCGAGTGGACAGGCCTGGGCTGGTCAGGCTCTGTGCTGTTTTCCATTCTCTCTCTCTCTCTCTCTCTCTCTCTCTCTCTCTCTCTCCCTCTCCCTCTCCCTCTCCCTCTCTTCTTTCTACCCTCTCCTCTCTCTCCCCTCTCTCTCCTTCCTTCCTTCCTTCCTTCCTTCCTTCCTTCCTTCCTTCCTTCCTCCCTCCCTCCCTCCCTCCCTCCCTCCCTCCCTCCCTTCCTTCCTTCTCTTTCTTCTGTTCAATCGTTCCCTCCTATCTCTTACTCTCTGTCTTTTCTCTTCCCCTTTCTTTCCTCCCTCACCCTCTTCCCTTCCATCCTTCCTTCCCTCCTTCCCCCCTTTTTGTCTTCCCACCCTCCCTTCCTTCCTATTCAGGTCCCAGGCTGGCTTCAAACTTGCTGTGCAACCAAAATGGCCTTAAACTCCTGACCCCCGTCTCCACCTCCCATTGCCGGAGTCAGAGATGTCCACCAGCACATTCGTTTGTGCAGAGGGTGGGGGGTGGGAGGGTGGGGAGGTGGGGAGGTGGGGGTTGGGGGTGGGGAGGAGCCTAGGATGCGCTAGGCCACACTGCAGGAAACAGCCAGGGCTCCGCACTCCATGTGCACCTTCATTTCAGTGGGGAGGTGAGAGCGAACCTTCGCTCAGAGTGCAAGTCCAGGTCGGCTGTGGAAGGCCACGGTCAGTGCTGCTGCTTGTGTGGTGGAGGTGGGTGGGGTCTTGTCCTTTAGAGTGTCCTCCCCCCTCCATCCCCCGCCTGCCTGGGGCTGGTGGCTCCCATTCAGCATCCGGGCACTGACCCCGAGGACAGGATGCTCTCTCTGGGAGCACGTCCTCGGAACGGATAGGCTCTCGGGGCCAGGCCTGTCTGTCTCTCCTCGCTTGCCTGCCCCACTGCAGCACAGGGCTGACACGTGGCCCACGTGTGAGTCACCACGCGAGTCCATTCTCTAGTCTGATTGAGAAGAGCAGAAGTGGGCACAGTCTCCTTTCTTCCTTCCTCCCTTTGAACCCTGCAGCCTGCGTCTGATAAGGGCACTCTGAGCTCTACCCATTCTGAAAGGAGAGGAGCATCTTTCTTTTATTCTCTGTCTTTAAGATTTGTTTGTTTAATGTATTCACCATTGCTCTCTTCAGACAAACCTGAAGAGGGCGTCAGACCCCATTGCAGATGGTTGTGAGCCACCATGTGGTTGCTGGGATTTGAACTCAGGACCTCTGGAAGAGCAGTCAGTGCTCTTAACCACTGAGCCATCTCTCCAGCCTATTCTCTGTCTTTAATCAGTTGGTTTCAAAAACAGTCCATGGCCGGGCGGTGGTGGCACACGCCTGTAATCCCAGCACTTGGGAGGCAGAGGCAGGCGGATCTCTGAGTTCAAGGCCAGCCTGGTCTACAAAGTGAGTTCCAGCACAGCCAGGGCTACACAGAAACCCTGTCTCAAAAAAAACCACAATATATATATATATATAGTCAAAAACAGTCCATGGCACCAGGGAGCCCACGGGACTTGGGAAAGGTTCTAGGTACAGAGTCCATCAGCTGTCCCAAAGCCTGTGCATGCTAAGCATGCGTATATGTGTGCACACATTACACATGTGCATGTGTGTATGCTTGTATGCACATATATTTACATGTGTGTTATGCATGTGGAAGCATGTTTGTAAACATGTTTGCACAAGTTAGGTACATACAGGTAAGTGCATGCTGGACCTGAACAAAAACTTTTACAAATGCTGTTTTCTGGCTGCCATTGAGATGGCTGGTGATCCCCAGGGTAGCTGGGGCTAGAAGAGGAGTCTGATTGTTGGCTTGGACATAGAAGGCCAGACACAGATCCAGAGTCTGTGTGACGACTCCTCTTCCTGTGCGATCTCCTTTTCTTCATGTGACTGCCTGCTCTTTTGGAGTGAACTTCAGCCAATGCTTTATCTTTCTGAACTTCATTTCTTTGGGGAAAAAATATTAAGCGGAGTGGTGGTGGCTGCGGCGGCACACACCTTTAATCCCAGCACTCAGGAGGCAGATGTGGGCAGGTCTCTCTTTGTGAGTTCAAGGACAGTCTGGTCTACAGAGTAGGTTCCAGGACAGCCAGGACTACACAGAGAAACCCTGTCTTAAAACAAACACACAAAGCTAGAGGTGGTAGTGCTTTAATTCCAGCCACCAGGAGGCTGAGGCAGGAGACAAGAGAGCTGGGTCAGTGGCTAAGAGCATGTCCTGCTGTAGACCCCGGTTTAGTTCCTTTTTTTTTTTTTTTTTTTTTGGTTTTTGTTTTTGTTTTTGTTTTTTCGAGACAGGGTTTCTCTGTAGTTCGGCTGTCCTGGAGCTCACTCTGTAGACCAGGCTGGCCTCAAACTCAGAAATCTGCCTGCCTCTGCCTCCCAAGTGCTGGGATTACAGGCGTGCGCCACCACCGCCCAGCCCAGGTTTAGTTCTTATCTGGTGGCTCATAGCTGCCTGGGACTCCAGCAGGTGATCCAGACTGAGTTTAGGCACCTTCAGTCCTGTGCACATGTAACTGAAAATAAAAAGGTAAATCTTCAAAAATAAAATGAAATCAGAGGCAACAAATTTAACAGAAGACGTGAGGTTTTTTTTTTTTTTTCCACTCTGAAAATTATGAAGTATTAAAGAGAGTTTTAAAAAGTCACTAGATGATGAAGTATACCATGACCACAGACTGGGAACGTGCAGAGATGTACCCATTGTGTGACTGCCATGTCCGATGCCAACCAAAATCCTACGATAGGGGTTGAAGAAATTGGCAGTGACGTTAACATTTATATGGAAAGGCTAAGAATCTGGAATAATAAAAAAAATTTTTTTGACAGGAAAGAGTAAGGTTGGAGAAGGCTGGAGAGATGGCTCAGCGGTTAAGAGCACTGCCTGCTCTTCCAGAGGTCCTGAGTTCAAATCCCAGCAACCACACGGTGGCTAGCAACCATCTGTAATGGGATCTGATGCCCTCTTCTGGTGTGTCTGAAGACACTTACAATGTACTCACATACATAAAATAAATTTTAAAAAAAAAGTAAGGTTGAAGCTGTATTCTACCTAACTTCAGGAGTTACCATAAAACTACAATAGCCAGAGTATTTTTGTCAAGGATAGCAATACAAATCAACGTGGAGAAAAGCAGAATCCAAAAATGGACCCATGGCCAGAGTACTGATTAATTTTTGTTTTGTTTTGTTTTGTTTTGTTTCATTCTTTCCCTGACAGGTTTTCTCTGTGTAGCCCTGGCTATTCTGGAACTCAATCTATAGACCAGGCTGGCCTCGAACTTAGAGATCTGTCTGTGTCTGCTACCTTTCAAGTGTTGGGATTAAAGGTATATGCTGGCACTTCTGGCTGTTGATTGATTTTTTAACAAAGATACAAAGGTGGTTTAATAGTTTTTGCCATGTGATGCAGGCTGTCCTTGAACTATAAAGTAGTCGAGCCTGGTCTCTAGTTTTGGAACGGTCAGATTTTATTTTATTTTTTTTAAATGATCTTTTAAAAAAAATTTACATTTGTGTTCTGCCTGTATGAAGATGTCAGATCCCTTGGGCCTGGAATTACAGACGGTTGTGAGATACCATGTGGGTACTGGGACTTCCTTTGGAAGAACAGCCAGTGCTCTTAACCACTGAGCCATCTCTCCAGTCCCCCAAGATTGTATTTTTAATTACTTTGTTTTTATGTATGTGTGTGAACCTGATTGTCTGCAAATGCATGGTGTGTGTGTGTGTGTGTGTGGTATTGGGTGGGGCTAAGTATGTAGTTCAGTGGTAGAATTTAGTATATGGGAGATCCTGAATTCAGTGCCCAGCGACCCCAGAAATGTAATTATCTTTTAACTAAATAACTACCAAAAAAAATCATTATAAAAATAGAACAAATGTGAATGAACAAGGAACAGGGGGAATGTAAGTGGCTTCTGTGAGTGGGCGGGGCACAGTATCGTCTCAACATACAGGGTGAAGGAGAGAGCGGGCTCTGCTCCTTGGCTGAGTGGTCTTTGGCGAGTCATTCTCTCTGCCTTGTTGCGGGATAGAAGAGAGTATGTAGCTCACGGCACCATGTGGCAAGGTGAGATCACGCTGAGTGGTCTGCCTGCTCCCCCCTGAGTGAGCGCAAGCATGCGCCACCACACGCAGCGGTTGCGAGAGCGATGCAGCACGGTGATGGGGGTTCACCTTAATGTGGTCCTTTGCCGTCAAAGTTTGAAAGGAACCCTAGCGGGGAAAGGCAGCAGAGTGGAGATTCCCAAGATGCAGAACCAGGCTGGGCTCAGAGCATCTGGAATTCTGGTCTTCCCATTGAAGACGCTCGCTTTGCGGGGCCGATGAGATGGCTCAGCAGGTAAGGGTGTCTGCTGCCAGACCAGAAGGGCTGAGCTTGATTGCCTCCTGCAAGTTGCTTTCTGACTTCCACCCTTACTTTGACATGAGATACATGGACCTTTAAAAACAAGCAAAAGCCTCCTCTCCAAGACAAGGAGGCACAAGGGTGACTAATAGTCTGGTGCAAGAAGTTCCTCCAGTAGCCGGGCGTGGTGGCGCACATGCCTTTAATCCCAGCACTTGGGAGGCAGAGGCAGGCGGATTTCTGAGTTCGAGGCCAGCCTGGTCTACAGAATGAGTTCCAGGACAGCCAGGACTACACGGAGAAACCCTGTCTCGAAAAACAAAAACAAAAACCAAAAAAAGAATGAGGTTTGAAAGCCTGGGCGTGGTAGCGCACGCCTGTAATCCCAGCACTTGGGAGGCAGAGGCAGGTGGATTTCTGAGTTCGAGGCCAGCCTGGTCTACAAAGTGAGTTCCAGGACAGCTAGGGCTACACAAAGAAACCCTGTCTAGAAAAACCAACCAACCAAACAAACAAACAAAAAAAACCAACAACAACAACAACAAAAAAGTTCCTCCAGCTTACAAGCCCCATGGTTCCTCCCACCGCTGCCTCCTGGGTGCTGGGTGGAGGTCAAGCACTTTTGCCCTGACTCATCTTTCGGGGGGGGGGGCCTCACTGCATTTTCTGGCACCCCAGGGCACCTAAGGTGACTTCACTTCTGATCAGGTGTTCAGGCTACCTTCTGGGGATAAGGCCCAGGTCAGGTGTCCAGCCACTTGGGGATGTGACCCACGGGCTAGTTCTCTGAAGACCTGCAGCCTGGGCTTCACCAAAACCGCTAATCTGGCACACTGCTCTTTCCCCCTGCACTCTGAAGCCACTCAGCAGTGCTGGGGACAGCTCATGCTGTGTGTCACCATACACTGGAGTTTCAAGTGAAGGGGTAGTGATATGTTCTCAAATATATCATCTGAAGAACAGCCAACCACAAGAGAGCACTCCTAGGTTCCTGGGTTTTGCTGGAGGAGGGGGGATTCACCCCCGCCCCTGCCCCCACAGAGAAGCAGGTTCTCTAGCAAGGATGAACTTCCACCACACTTCATAAACAAAGGAGCTGGGCGTGCGGAGGGGTGGGCCGCCCACCAGGAGCTTAAGGGTGTTTGCTGCTCTCACAAAGGATCAAGTTTGGTTCTCAGTGCCCACGTTTGATGGCTTCATAAAGGCTTGTGGCGTCTGCACCAGGAGAGCAATGCTTCAGGGTTCTGTGGGCACCTGCACTCATGGCCACCCCCCATTATGTATATGTGTGGTATATAATATTATACATGATATTATATGTAAACATTATATGTATGTTTATATAATAATATATATGTGCACCCCATTATATATATATACATTATATGTTTATATAACACATAAACATATATAAGTGCACACCCCATTATATTTATATATATATATATGTATATATATGTATGTATGTATATATATATATATATATATATATACACATACATATGGTATAATACACTGTTTAAAGGAAAACACAAAGGTTGGGCTAGACACGCGCACACAGGCACTCACGCAGAGACAAATAAAAGACTAATGTAACTTCTTTTAATTGTCATTTTACGCTTTCTGCAGCTGCCCGCCACCCTCCTCTTCCCTCCGATGACCACTTTTGTAGGCTATAGGGAACCAGGGAACAAAGCATGTGGGGGGTGGGGGGGCACTGCAGCCCCAGTCAGGTGGTGGAGAACAAGCTACAATTACAAATTTATCACAACAATTAATGCCGAGGCCTGGGAGCGCTGCAGAGCGGGAGCCCGGCTCCTCTTTGTCAGGGTCTATTTGCCGGTGACCTTGCTCTGAAGGCGATGGTACTCCTTCAGCCTGTCAACCAGATGGAAAACAAAGAAAAATGTAATTTCACAATAACAACATGCGCTCCGTTCAATTAATTCAGGCGGGGTGGGGGCGGTGGGGGCAGCTGTTTGTTAAGATGTGTGTGAAGTTGTCTTTCTCTTCCGTCCCCCCCCTCCTGCCCTAGCCGCCCCTGGCTCCTCCAATCAGGATAATGTAATTAATTTATCAGAGGGGGAAAACATTGTTTGTCATTGTTGAAGATAAAGCATTTAACAGGCAATAGGAGAAATGAAGAGGCCATTATGTTCTGGGCCATTTCAAAAGGTTTATGAGGTTATAAGCCACAGTCAGAGCAGGAGGCGGAGGTGGAGGGGCATGGGGGCTCTGGCTGCAGAGAGGTCTCTGCAGACCTGGGGTGGCTGCAGGGAGCCCAAGGCACATTGCCAGACAGAGAAGCCATCTCTCTCTCTCCCTGGCACAGGCCCCGTGGAGCTGGGGTTGCTTCTCCCAGCTCAGCAACAAGACTCCCCTCTGACTGACTCCAGGCAGGTTTCTCAACCATTCTGGGGAAACTTCAAATCTCTCTAAGAATTAAAGCAGATGAGGGGCTGGCAAGGCGGCTCAGTGGGTAGAGGTGTTTGCGGCCAAGCCTGAAGGACTGAGCTTGATCCTGGGGCCTGCATGGCAGGAGGTAAGAACTGACTTTCCCAAGGGTCCTCTGACTGCCATATTAAAAACACTTAAGCCGGGCGGTGGTGGAGCACGCCTTTAATCCCGGCACTTGGGAGGCAGAGGCAGGCAGGTTTCTGAGTTCGAGGCCAGCCTGGTCTACAGAGTGAGTTCCAGGACAGCCAGGGCTACACAGAGAAACCCTGTCTCAAAAAACCAAAAAAAGAAAAAAAAAAACAAAAAACAAAAAAACAAAACAAAACAAAACAAAACAAAACAAAAAAAACCAAACATTTAAAAAACAAAAATAAAAGCCATACACGTAAATGCAATACAAGTTTTAAAGACTGAAAATGAACGAGAGGAGAGCCCAGGCACAGCTGGGCTATGGCAGCTGTAATGAATGACCTTGCTGTGTCTTTGAACATACACACCAGCCCTGGACACCTTTATTTAGATTTATTCCCACAGGAGCCTATGGAAATCACTGGGGGGGGGGCACCTCACACCCTCCCTTGAGCCTCCTGGAGATTGGGAAGGGGTCTGAGTCCCCCAGGTCTAGGCAACTTCAGCCATTGCATATGAGACCCAGGCCTCGGTGACTTGCTACCCGATGCTCCAGCTCAGAAACAGTGATAGCATAAAGATTCTACTGCTGGGCTGGAGAGATGGCTCAGCGGTTAAGAGCACTGTCTGCTCTTCCAGAGGAAGAGTTCAATTCCCAGCAACCACATGGTGGCTTACCGCCATCTGTAATGAGATCTGATGCCCTCTTCTGGTGTGTCCAAAGACAGTGACAATGTACTTACATATAATAAATAAATACATAAATCTCTGAAAAAAATATTCTATTTCTTCTCAGGGCATTTCCTCAACTAGTCTTCCCAGTATTTGTGTCTGGAGATATTAGGGCAATTGTTGGAGCCCAGGCCAGGATCCAGGGAGTCAACTGCCCAGGCCCCTTAGATTCTGTTCATTATCCAGCTGACTAGGTGCTGAGGAACTAGAAGTAGGTGGTCAGGAACATGGGGCATGAAGGGTCAGTGTCCCACCAGGACCTACTTCCCAGGAGCTGTAGGCCTCTGATGATCGCCATGACCCAGAGTTTCTCTCTTACCTGAGTGAGTTGATGTTGATGAAGCCGGTGGCGTCGATGGGCTCATAGTCGCCCTGCACGTTCATGCTGCAGGGAAAGCAGAACTTAGCAAGGCCAGGCCGCCCTGCCCCGGAGTCTCTCCTCTCCTCAGTCTAATTCTGGGAGCCCTGTGTGGGGCCAGGCGCCATGCCGGCAGTCCATGGCCAAGTAGCCCCCAGAAGCCTCTATCCTGAGTGTAAGTCTCAGGAGGCAGGTAGAGGCATCAGGTTGGGTCCCAGCTCCGCTAACTCTGGGCCTGTGAATTCTTCCTGCCATTTGTAAACTGAGGTCCTCCACAGAGCCAGGACCTGAAATGACCCATGACATTTAATATTTACATCCGGAGCAGCGGATGGGCTCTCTGGAGCTGAGGGAGGCTGGCAGGTATTTACAGCCTGAAGTCCCACAGTCGCCTTTACCCTGGTTTGTCCAATCATGCAGACCTTACGGAACCATGACACCCAGACACCCCAGGGTCAGAGCATCCCCACAGCATCTGTCACCCGCGGCTGGCCTCAGTACAGCTGCTCTCTCTGCTGTTTCTACCTTCCGGCTCTTCTCCCAGAGCCGCGCATCCTGGCAGCCATCTTGGTCTGTCGTCTATCTAGGAAATGTGTTTTTCCTAAAACACATGGAATCAGCAACGGTGGCACTCACCTACATCCCTGGCACCGGAGTGGAGAGGAGAAAGCTAGCTTGGGCTATTTATATAGTAAAACTCCACTCCCACCTTCCCCTAAGCACAAGGAGTCTCTGCACATGTCCCACCAGGCCTGGAGTTTTGACCTTGATGTTGTTCCGGTGCTGAAGTCACTTCATGCTAAGCCCTCCATGACCCTGTCTCCTGGGTTTTTTTTTGTTTTTGTTTTTGTTTTTGTTTTCCTCCCCTTCTTCTCCAGAGTCCCCTTTGGGATTTGGGTCCTGAAAACCTCAGGAGGAAACCACTAACCAATATGCTCCCTCCCAGGGAGAAGATGTATGTACTGGGTATTCTTTGTTGTACCTACAGTTAGGAAGGACTGGTCTAGCCTAGGGTACCAACTTGTGCAATAATATCCAAACCCTGCTTGCTTGGGTGCATTTGTGAGTGCCCGGGAACACACAAGGCTCACCATCACTTTGCTCCCTGCCTCTGGCCAGCAAGCTCTGGGAACCCAGCCTCACCTCTCTCCGAAGCCCTCCAGTACTCAGTCCTGAGAGCAGACCGGTGACTGAGCCCTTTCCTCACCAGGACCACAGGGTCCTCCTTTCCTTCCATCCCCCAAGTCAAGACAAACTCCACACCATAATCCTAGCACTTTGTAGGCTGAAGTACATGAGGAATTCAAGGTTGTCATTGTATTGCATCTAAGAACCTGGTCTACAAGAGACCTCATCTCAGAAACAAACAAAGCAACAACAACAACAAAAACCAAAGCAACAAATCCTCCGTCCACCCGTTTGCAAGACAACCTGGACAAACAGCTCCAGGAGCCCCTCAGAGACAGCCCACAGAGGACAGCCCTGCCCCGTGAGGCTGCCCTGAGTCCCAAGAGGAGCTTGTTTGAGAAAGGAAAACCTCTTTTTCAAATAGTGCTGCGGTGTGTGTGTGTCGGGGGGGGGGGGTGTGTGGAAACAGAGTTTACAATGATTTTTTTTTTTTACCTCCTCTGACGGTCTACAGAAAAACCTCTATGCTTTTATTTTTGCTCATTCGAGTGGCTCTGACCTGCTCTATAATTACATTACTTTCTACCTACTGCGCCCGGCATTTCCAGCTCTGCTACCTCTCACGGCTTCCTCGCTGGTCCCTGTGACGCTGTCACTCAAGGGCTTTCAAGTCAGCGATGTAGAAATCAAAAAGAAAAGGGAAATGGTCGGAGACACAGTGAGAATAAGTGCCTCTGCTTTTTTCTCCGTCTTCCCCCTTTCCCTTTTACTTTATTCATTTAATCTCCCCGAGAGAGACTGTAAGGTTTAATGAAGGGTTGGGCAGATTATTAGAGGCTGTTCATTTGGAGGGGGAGGGGAGAAAGAGCCAGAGAGAGAAAGAGAGAAGATAATTTGACATTTACCCCGACTGATCTAAACTGATTCGGTTATATTTATGGCTTATAAAGTGTTTAGAAAGATTGAAGTGGGGGGGGGAGCAACTCAACGTGGCTGGGAGAAGGGAAGGAGAAATAATATTGAATGCCAAACAAAACTCGTACTTTAATTCCGACTCGTCCCTGGGAGGGCAGGCCAGGCCTCAGCCTGAGCCGGCTGGAGCTGGGGTCCTCCTCGGGTACTTCTGGGTAGTGCTGCCTGCCTGTCCCTGAGGGTTTGTCCCCACCCACAGTTTGGCCAAGTGGCACCCAGGGGAGACGGCTGGCTTTCTCAGGGCAGGCTGCCTTCAGTCATAAGCAAAGCCTGTGTCTCCCATGTCTCTCACGTCAAAACAAACGCTGGGCATGGTCATGGAGGATGGTTTAGGCGGCACCAGCTTAGGTGACTCCCTGTCTGTCGAAGGCTCCCCCACTGTCAGACACCCTCTTCTTGGTCCTCCTAGAAGGAAGCTCCTGGAGGCTCCATCTGGGTTCCCTGCTTCTCTTCCTCCACCCCAGCGGCCTTTTCTGTCCATGACTTCAGAGAACAAGCTTGAGGCCCTCCAATGTCACCTCATTCTGTACTTGTTGTTCAAAAGCAGAAAAAATGGTTCCGAGCTGTCTCAGAAGTGCCTACACTTACATCTGAGACTCCCTCAGCTCCCATTCCCTTACAGCTGGGGTGTAGACCCGTGGCAGAGCACTCGCCTAGTGAGTGTAAAAGCCCTGGGTTCTATCAGCACCACTGACAGGAAACAGCCACGCCCACTCATCCCCAGTGTGTTCCTGCTCATTGACATTCCCCTCCACATCCAGTGCGACTCCTAAAGATAGGTTGACTCAATCTGGTTTTTGGGGATCACCAACCCAGTCCAGGCTGCCAGCATTGCTCACTGGCAACCTTATGACTACCCCTGACAGTGTCCACCCTCACCTGTGTGCATTCCATGAAAACCATTCTTCAGAGCAGCCATAAGGACCTGAACATATAACCCTACCCTTCTTCCAACATGTCTTCTTAGTTTCCTTCCTCTCTGGTATCTTTCCTTGTATGTTGGGATTCTTCCAAGACTTTCCCAGGCTCAGAACCAAAGGTGCTGTTCCCAGAATCCATCAAATCTTCCAGGCAACTCCTGATAAGGAAGCTGCGCCACAGCCTAACTTTTATACCCAGCCAGACTATCCTTTTCCAATTCAACCATTATTCCTAATCCACATTTCAGCTTGCTCGCTTCCTTTTCTTTTGTTGTTTTGATTTTGGGGGACAGACTCGTGGCTCAGGACAGTATTACTTTGCATCAGAAAATGACACTGATCTTCTGATCTTCCTGCTTCTACTGGCTGAGTGCTACAATGATGTGCACCACCACATCTGGATTATGCAGTGCTGGAGCTGGAACCTGGGGCTTCCTGTACGCTAGACAGACATCCATAGCTCACAGCTATCATCTGATTGACACTTTTCTTCCCACCTTGCCTGTAGGTTCCATGACATTACAGATGTGTACATCATAAACACCTCACTGGCCTTTCACAAAGAGCTTGACATGAGATGAGCAAAACTGTGCTAGGAAAGTTGCTCAGACAAGGCCAGATGGGCTGAGGCACGGGGAACCTACCTCACCAGCTCTTCATTGTATAGTGAGAGTGGAGACTCCCGGCCGAGGATGTACACCTGGCCCTTGAACACAGACACCTGCACCTTCCCTTCCACCCGCTCCTGGGACTTCTCGATGCAGTGGCGAACAAATTCACATTCAGGGCTGTGCCAGAAACCTGCAGGCAAGAACAGTGAAGGTGTTGTGGATGGCCTCAGGCCAGAGCACAGGAAGGATGGGGATACAGGAACAGAAGCAGGCCTTACCTTCTGACAGGCTCGGGTCTGCCTTACTCACTCATGAGCACTGGCATGATGTGTCATTGTTAATGAGTTTAGGAATCCACTCTTGTGTCCCCATCCCACCATCTTGCAAGAAATGACCTCCTTGTCCCCAAAGGTATTAAGGTCAGAAGGAAGGCACACCCCTGCTTCATGCACAGGCATACACAGGGCTTATGGAAAGACCCTGACCCTGACCGGGAGGGCTCCATTTTGCTAAGGAAGATAGGAGAGCTTGGATAGGGCTCAGCGGCATGTGTCATGGGACTGAGCAATGAGGGTACTGAGGAAGGCCAGCCTGATTTGTGGTCAGACAGGCTCTGGGGCTCTGGGATCTACAGCTGTTTCCATTCCTGCAAAACAAGGCAGCAGTACTGAGTGAAGCCCTTGCACCCAACAAGCACGGGGCATGCGGTGCTGCTTTGAATGGTGCCTTGGGTAGGCCCTGAACTACTCACTCCCTCTGCCCTGTGACCCTGTACTCCAACGGAGGAGGAAGAGGAGACTCAACAGAGCAAGCAAGCTGACCCAGTCTGTGAGCGGGAGCTGAGGATCAATGGCTTATCTTCTGTCCTAAGTGCTTTCCTCTCTTATGACCAGAGCATCTGCTACTTGCACAGGGCACTGGGAAGCACACTTCCTCCCCCTACAGCCCAACATCCTTGGATGGACAGCCATTCCTTTAGGGGAGAGCAGGGGCCCCAGTACCAATGGACAGCAGGTGGCCATAGTCAGGGGTGGGGGAGGGGCAGGCCAGGCACAAGGTTTGTGAAAGGGCCAGGAAGGAGAGCCCATCTGGGCAGCTGTGGGGCCAGGTGGCCTGTGATCTCCTCCCCTGATAAGAGGGGGAGTGTAGCAAGGCCCAGCTACTGTCAGTGTGTGTGTGTGTGTGTGTGTGTGTGTGTGTGTGTGTGTGTACAGCAAGATATGATTACTTAACTGCTCTGCCGGGATGTGTGGGATCAGCAAGCACTTAATTCTGCTGTTCATTCACTCTGCTTTCCACACTATGACCTCTGACGGCCCCTCAGTGTAAACCGGGAGAAAGGCCCAGAGAAGGAAAGAACCTGTACAAAGTCACACAGCAGGACCATGGCAGGAGTGATGTCGGATAGAATACTTCTAAACCAAGGACTTTAAAACACCCTTGGATTCTTTGGAAGGGGACATCAATCACCCTTCCCCCAGCCTCCATCCCTGTGTCCTGCCTGCTCTTTTGATTTTTCTCAGTTGGATAATTAGCCCATTATGCTCCCAGGCTGGAAGGCAGGTGGAGATGGAGCTGTTGATAGGTGCAGGAGCCACTGGCCCTGGCTTTATCTTCAGATCTGTTTCTCTAGCCCACAGGGGTCTTTGGCTCAAGTTTCTTTTCTCAGTGGACCCAGCCTGAAATGGGCCAGAGAGCCAGGTCCCATGGCGCAGGGGAGATCCTAAATGTTCAGGCCTGTGGCACAGAGGGTGGGGCTCGGGGCTGAGCTGCAGAGAGGCCCAGCACACAGGGCCTCTGTTCTGATTGTTACAAGCATCTGTTAAAGTTATACGCTATACCCATTTTCATGTTGAGGATAGGTGGGGGGGGGCGTGTTAACTAGGTGAGCTTCAGCTACTAAATAAAACGCCCGCCAGGCGCCTTCACGGTCCTGAAGCTGGAGTCCTGCTAGCCCTGGAAGAGTCTCACAGAACTCTGCAGATGGTGGGTTGTGAGCCAGGGGTGCTCAGTGGGGGTGGGGAGTCGGGGGAGAGAGACCCAAGCACGTCTTAGTCCTAGAACGCTTGGGGTTTACAGGAGGGGAAACTGAGGCCCAGGGAGGAAACAGATTTACCTAAGACCATAAAGCCAACCAGAGGCAAAGCTTGCCAGTGCCCACACTAGGAGCCACACCGGGCCTCAGTTAGTTCGTGGTTGCTGGCACTGTTCCAGACACACAGTACACGGGTGCTGCGGTCCTCAGAGTGGACAGTCCCACTCTTCAGAGGAGACAGCTGAGGAGCAGGGAGAGAAGCCACAGTACGTGACCAGGCTGAGTCTGCAGTATGGCTCCTCCCAGCACGGGGCCAGTCAAGCAGCGCTCTGGACGGCTGGAGGCGGACAGCGGGCTGGCTTTGACCTCCGTGGACACCTGGCCATTGCTACCGAAGGACTCAGGCAGAGTTAATGTCAGCAACAACGGCCTGGGCTGGGTCTTGCTCCTGCCTTGTCCCTTTCTCTGCTCCAAGGTTTTGTTTCCTTTGAAAGCTCCTAATCGCTCAGCCTCATTTTGGGATTTGCAGGGCTCGTTGCTGGCTGACAGAGCAGGGACTCAACCCAGGCACTGTGCCTGTAGCCAAGACTTCCTGGGCGTGTCACACAGCACACTCCCCCCTCTCCTCCCCCCCCCCCATTCCTTCCTTTCTAACAGCTTCCCAGGTCCTGTGGGAGTGACTTTTGAAGCAGCCTGTCTCGGGTTCAACCTTTGTGACTTATCAGCCCTCTTATCTTTGTCTGCCTGGGCCTCAGTTTCCCCATCTCTGTGCAGCTAAGGTTAGGTAACAGCCATCAGGGGCCTAGTCCAGCACCAGTAAGGCAGCAGGCAGTGAGAGACACTGACACTGTGGGATCCCGGAAGCCCGCGAGAGATCTCTCCTCTGCCAGGCTCAGCCCTCGGGATGCCTCCTGGGCACTCAGGCCAGGTGCTCTCTGCTCTCCCCTACGCCCTGCCACGTCTTAATGTCAATCCCACTTTGTAACCAGAATCCACCTTTAAGCACCGGAGTCCTGCAGAGCCAGTAGGAAGCGATGATATTTAAACACCTGTCTGTACCTGGAGAGAGGGGATTGCACTTCAGCGCTGAGAACAATGGCAGTGAGAAAGAGTGCCAGCCAAGGCTGGGATGGATTCCAGCAGGCCTGGGAGGATGGAGACGGGGACAGGCGTGGCCAGAGGCCCCAGCCAGGTGGCTAGGACTGACATCTTCTATCCAGACACTCAGACTTCCGGCCCACAGAACTGCCAAGGTTGGCTGTAGGTAGCAGCCCGTTTTCTGAGAGGCTGCCTGACAGAATCTTCCAGACTAGGGAGGTGCGAATATTATAGACAAGATCAGAAAATGTCTCCTATAAATGAGCGTAAACAAGCACGTGCGTGCGTGCATGTGTGCGTGCGTGTGTGCGTGCGTGTGTTCATGTGCATGCATGCGTGCATGTGTGTGTATGTGTGTGTGCGTGCGCGTGTTCGTGTGTGCGAGTGTGTGTGTGTGTGTGTGTGTGTGTGTGTGTGTGTGTGTGTGTTTGGCTCGTAGGTGTAGGATAGCACACTCGGCCTTGCTTTGGTCTTTTTAAAGACATGGCCTCGTTGTGTAGCCCAGGATTGCCTTGAACTTGTAGGGCTCAAGAGTGCTGGGATCACAGGCTGGGATCACAGGTATGTGTTATCACGGTCGTGTGCCCCTTCAGGTCTCTGCTGAATCAACTCTGCCCTGCCACCGCCGCCGCTGCAGCTCAAAGACACTACAGGGACATGAAGGCCGTGCTGAATTTCACATAATTTCCATATATGTCGTGAAAGTTTGGTTTCTTTTCCAACCATTTTAAAGTTGAGAAGAAAAAAAAAAAAGGTTCAAATGATTCTTAGCTCCCAAGTGGCAGAAAGATGGGCCTCGGGCCAGGTCTGAGCAGGAGCGTGGCTTAGGCCTCAGCTCCCACTGTGAAGACTGTGTACGGAGTCTGGCTCCCAGCGCAGCACTGCTTGTCTGGAAGGTGTGCCCACCCGGGCTGGGCGGTGGAAGGTGTGCCCACCCGGGCTGGGCGCTCATGCGCTCCTCTGCGCGACCCACACTGGAGGTGAGTAAGAAGGGTCTCTACAGACAGACTAACAGGCCCCAACCCAGCCCTCACCCCACCTCCCTACGGGCTCCCAGCCTGTTTCTTCATCTGTACGAGGAGCCTTAGACCACCAGGGAGGTTTGTGGGAACCATGCAGGTTGTCTGGAGACCTAGTACCTGCTGGATCCAGTCTGCCTAACTCTGGGAACGATGCACAGTCCTTTTTTTTTTTTTTTTTTTTTTTTTTTTTGACACTGTAATGGATGTGGCTGAACACCTCTGGAGGCTGCCAGGTCTCCCTTGGCCCTTGGGAAAGGGCCACCCCACTGTCCCTTCCTCTCTCCCTCACCCCTGGTCCCACCTTCCATAAGCACTTGAGTTCTGAAGAGGAGGATGTGGGTGGGGCTTCACGGGAGGGAGAAAGGCATGTTGATGAAGAGAAGGTCTGAGCTCTGGGGTAGCGGGGGTGGAGCGCCGGTACATACCCGTGTATACGAGCTCTGCGAATTTGAGGCCCAGGCCCTGCTTGATTTTGCGTACTTCCCGGTCCATGGTGAAGGCCTCTATGTCTAAATGAGCGTGGTAAAGGATGGTCCCTGCTGGGGTCTCGTAGATACCTAGCCATTTTTCCAGGCAGGGGGAAAAAGAGAAAAAAAGAGAGAAACACATGAAACCCAAACTGTCAGCAAATGACAAAAAAAAAAAAAAATAATGACTTGTCTGACAGGAGACAAGTCGGTCGGACCCATTCACTCCCAGCTTGCTGCAAAATGCGTCTGTCATTATGTTCATGCTGGGGCCACGACAGTCCACTCTGCGGCTTGTGGAGAAAATGTCTAGATGCCCCCCTTTGAAGAGGCCCTCAGACACGGGAAAATGACAGGGTTTCTGAGCAGTGCCCCCCCTCCCCAATGCATGCCCACCGGCCTGCAGTTGAAAACCTGTAATTAAACCAACTACAGTGGAGCCCAGGGCCCCAAATATCCCTTCCTCCCTTCCACCAGGGAGTCAGGGGAGGGGGGACGGCTGTGCACACACATGCATGAACACGCGAGTACACACATGGCGTGGGCAGCTCCATTTCTCCAGAGATTGCTGGGGTTGCTTGGGGGCTTGGGCACTGGCTCCACTCTACAGATGGGGAAGCTGAGCCCCTGAAAAATGGCTAGACAGAGAGGGAACGGGATCCAGGCTCCTGGATCCCTGAAGGGTGTGGCTGGCTGGCCTGTCAGCTAGCTGGCCACAGACGGCAAAGTCCATTCTGGGGAAAGGCGCTTGCTCAAGTCCCTTCCGACCCATAACTCACCTAGCCGGCTTATTTCTGGTCATCTCACCTAGCAGGCCTATCTGCAACAGAATCTGCTTAAGCCAGAAGGTCCCCAAAGTGACAGGGTGGCCCTGGCTGAGCTGTCAACCAGAGGAAGGTCCTCACAGCAGTACCGTGCTATGTCTGAGGCACAGAGGCACCACGAGGCAGGACTGTGCCCGTTCTGGTCCCGGGCCCTGTTCTGGTATGGCCTTGGGCACCGGTGCCCACTGTGTTATGGGGGAAGGGTAGGAGCAGCGCCACCCCCAGAATATGACCCTTTCTCCCTGCCGCACGATGCCGAGGCGGCGGCTTTTCAGTCGTCCCAGCAACAACTCACAATCTTTCCACAATGAAGCTTTAAAAACAGCCAGGAGGCAGCGGTGGGAGGCAGAGGCAAGTGGATCTCTGAGTTCGAGTCTGGACCACCAGGGCCACACAGAGAAACATACAAAAACACAAACAAACAAACAAAACTCAGAAGCCTGCACACGTGTACACCAGGCCTACGTGACCCAGCAACAGTGGCACGCTAGCCAGTCCGGAAGAAAGACATATTCTCACAAGCATCCAGTTTGGGTTTTTGTTTTTTGTTTGGTTTTTCAAGACAGGGTTTCTCTGTGTAGCCCTGGCTGTCCTGGAACCCACTCTGTAGACCAGGCTGGCCTCAAACTCAGAAATCCTCCTGCCTCTGCTTCCCAAGAGCTGGGATTAAAGGTGTGTGCCACCACCGCCCGGCTCCTCTGTTTTGTAAAATATTAATTTTGATGATGGTTGTGCATGCATGAGTGTGTGCACATGTATGTAAGTATGTATGGAAAGCAGACCTTCCAGAACTGACTTTTCTTCTGCCTTCAGGTGCGTCCTGGGAACTGAAGTTGTGAGGCTAACAAGGCCAGCACGTAGAAGCACTGAGTCACCTGGCTGGCTGGTGTTTGATCTTTAAGGTCTAGGAAACTTAGAAGGACCTTTTAGGACCAAAACTATCTGTTTTGTCACTCCAAGGTGACAGGGAGGTGCCTTTATCAACACTTAGCATCCCTCAGGAGTCCTTAGGTCTCTGAACTTGGCCAACAGTCAACTGTAGAGACAGGAAGACGGAGTCTAGGAAGTAGTGACTTGCCCACGCCACCATGCCTCGAAGGGGGAATAGGACCAGCGGCTGGGTTCCCAGTCTTGGCTCCAGGTTGCCCCTCAGGGACTTGCTCCGTCGAGTGGGCACTCATTAGAATCTAAGGACTCACTCAGGAGCGGGGCTCAGGCAACATGTGCCATGTGAAAGCTCCCCCAGGACTGAGAGGCCACACAGTGGCTGAAGGGCCTGCCACCCCAGCATGTGGAGCTGGGCTCAGATCCCTGCCACCCCAGCATGCGGAGCTGGGCTCAGATCCTGCCACCCCAGCATGCGGAGCTGGGTTCAGATCCCTGGCACCCGCATTAATGCTGGTTGGTGTAACCCTGACTCTAGTGCTGGGTGCGCAACAGGAGGAGCCCTGGAGTCCACTCGCTAGCCTGTCTAGCCGACTCTCCTTTCTCTCTCTCTCTCTCTCTCTCTCTCTCTCTCTCTCTCTCTCTCTCACACACACACACACACACACACACACACACACACACACACACGAGAAAGACCTCTGAACATGTACACCAGTGTGGAGTGCACCTGAGAACATATGCACCCCAAAACATATATGAACATATACATACAAATAACACACACACATATACACACACATATATACACATTTATGTACACACACATATGTACGCACACACACACACACACACACACACACACACACGTCCCATTTTACTTATGAGGCTGCCGTTCTAAGCCACCTCCCCCACCTTCCAGAATCTACCTGCAGACTCCTACCACGCCCTTGATGCCCGCAAGTTTGTTCGGAAGACCCCCACCCCCACCCCCACCCCCAGCCTCATCACTACCATAGCAAAGTCTAGATGGAGGCAGTGACAGGCAGGATGACCAAGAAGAGACATGGCTGACAACCTGGGGGCAGGGACCCAGGACCTCAGCATAAAGAGCAGGTCCTGGTGGCACATGGCTGTGATTCCAGCAGTGGGGAGATGGAGGCAGGTGGTAGAGGCTGCCTGAGTTAGAGAACGTGACAGTGTCTAAAAACGACAACTAGTGAACCATTACAACGGAGGAAAACAGCGGTAGGCACCTGCCTAGCACACACCCTGGGCTCAGTTCTCAGTACTGCAATGCACCCCTACCCCCCAACATCTCTATGAACTGCATGTCCTGTTCTACACCCGTAATCCCAGGACTCAGGAGGCTTGGGGGTAGAGGCCAGAGGATCAGGAGTTCAAGACCAGCCTGCTTAGGCTGAGATTCTGTCTCAAAAAACCCAAACCAAACCAAACACAGAATCCAACACCACTCAGGAGGCAAAGGTGGGTGGAATTCTGAGTTCCAGGCCAGCCTAGTCTACAGAGCAAGTTCCAGCAGGGTGTTTGGAAAGGCAGACGGATGCAGGGAAGAATGGTGGGGATAAAAACAAGGTTCAAGGCAGGAGCTCAGTCACCCCAGGAACACCAGCAGCATCACAAAGAGACTTCCTGTGGTCTGTTGGTCACCCCTGACACAGCCCAGCCACTCGCACTAAGTCAGAGGAGTTTGTGAGGACCGGGTTTTTGTTCAGCTTGGAGAAGCCTGTCCTTATATTGGTTGTGTGTAGCGGTGGCGGCATCCCGCTTTGACTCCTAGAGACTCAGGTGCCCCCTCTGGATTTCTCTCCTTCCCACGCCAGGTGGAGACATAGCCAAGCTGTCTGTGTAGAGCTGGGATTGGAACCAGAAGTTTTAACAACTACTGCGGCATCTGGCTTGACTGCAAGGCCTTGGTCCCTCCCAGGATCCTCTCTGAGCTCCCCCCATCCCCCAGGGGAAAACAGAAAGTTGCTAAGTAACTGTGGATCTTACATGTTAACCTCTGAGAGCAAGCATCTAGATTCCAACCTAGCCTGGCACCCCGAGAAAAACACAGAGAAAAACTTCAGCGTCGCCCCCAGGAGTCCAGGGAGAGAACACAGGAGGTGTCTAGGGTTCCAGAAAGATCCACCAGTTGCCTAGGGCCTGCCAGTTACAGATATCCCCTGGGAAGATGAGGCAGGTGGCACCAGAGCAAAGAGTGGGCGGAAGTGCGCGCAGAAGCCATCTCCTCTAGTGATCCATACCAGCCCAAGGCTGTCAGCAGCTGCTGGAAGGTCCCAGGCTTACGGCAAAGTCCCAGCCAAGAGCCATGAGCACGGTTAATATTCTAGGTCCCATCTCAGGCGGTGTTAAAGTTAATTGTTCAGAAAGGGCTTGTCTTTAGCTCTCTTTGTGTGTGTGTGTGTGTGTGTGTGTGTGTGTGTGTGTGTGTGTTTTAAAGCTCTCCCCTCTCCTGGTAGGGGTACAGAGAGTTCTCTAGTTCTGGAAAAAAAAAATCGGTGACAGAAACCCAATTCTAAAAGACTGGATTTGGGGCTTTTGACAGTCGGTATACAAACCACCGAGCAGAGAGGAGGAAATGACAGCTGAGCCGCGCGGCTATGGAACAGACAACAGACATCTTCAGAGTGACACGCACCGCGGCTCCAAGTGTCTATTTTCATCTCTCCGTGTTTACGGGAAAGACAGGGGTGTCAGCAGCCCTCTGCGGAGCGGCTTCAATCACACCCTAATTACCACTAGGAAGGGGGGTGGTGGTGGTGGCTGGGGAGGCCAAGGAGCTGGGGCGGTGGGAGGGGGACAGTGGACCATGAGGAAGACGTGGGGACTACACAGCTGCAGCCGTTCAAATTCTTCTTATCCGTTGCCAAGATTGCCGGCTGGGCTGAGAAATTTGGTAAAAAAAAAAAAAAAAACTGAGTAGACTCTACCAAACCCACAGGAGTCAGGCTAGAGGTTAGGGTGTGTGACCTGAGGCTGGGGCATTCAGGGGAAGGAATCTGGGAAGGTGGACGGGTAGAGGATGGATTGACTGGAGCCCCAGGGCTCCTTTCTTAGGTACCAGGACCGAGGCTGGAGGTGGTTGCCATGGTGATGAGAGGCAGTCAGGGTAGGAGTCTAAGCTATTCTCTAGGCGCTCTCGTGCCCAGGTGGCCCACCCTGAGGATCAGGTTGGGTGTGTGGGACCAGCCACACCTGGCCTGCCACCCCAGTCTTCTGCTTCACGGTCTCCCCTGCCGTCCTTCTGTAAGGTTCTGTGCAAGCCCGGTGTCTGGGCGGGCTGGGCAGGCGTGCAGAGAGACTAGAGAGGAAGGGAAACTCGTGCTCTCCTGAAGATGAAGTTCAGGGGGCAAGTGGGAGAGAGGATGGGAAGATGGAAGACAGAAGGGAAGATAAGAAAGCCGACTGGGACGGGCAGGGCGTGTGGAACTGGGGAGCCGTGAGGGGAGGGACGAGCAGAATGGGGAGAGGAGCGTAGATGAGCAGGGAAGGCCAGAGAAGAGAGAAAGAACACACAGAGGCAGGAAAGACAGACGGCCAGGAGGCCACTTCCCAGGCTCCCTCCTCCTCCTCTTCCTCCTCCCCTTCCTCTCCCTCCTCCTCCTCCTCCTCCTCCTCCTCCTCCCCTTCTTCCTCCTCCTCCTCCCCCCTCTGACTTCATTCACTTCACTTAATCAGCCCCCCTGGAGTTAAGATGATGTGAATATTGAAGACTATCAACAGCCACAAGGCAGCCAAGCCAGTCCACCCGAGGCTCCCCGCCCTCAGGTTCTGACCCTGCGGTTTTCCGCAGGGCCCACCATGCCAGCCAGGCCACCCAGACCCAGGGTATGGATGCTGCTCAGCACCCTACGCTCCTGCCCCCCACCCCGGAAGAAAAACAGGAAGCTCTTCATGACCGCCAATTACCAGCTTTGTAAAATCAATACAAACGCCGCTTCCCCATACACCACATACACCAAGGTCTGCAGAACTGCAGTCTGCCCTCACCCTGATCAACGATTAACAGCACCTCTGTCACTGTTCACCTAATAAACTCCTCAAGGGGAGTCCACAGTACCCTCGTTAACGGTCTGTTTATCTTTCTCACATATGCTTGGAGTACAGAAATAAAGACAGGGTACCCTAAAATTACCAAGCGTGAAAACAGGCAAGTGTAAACGCCTAGAGCGGTCTCCTAGGATGCTGGCTCTTCCATCCGAAGATTAGTGTTTCAGAGACAGAAAGCAATTTGTCTAAGGCGACACAGCAATTTTCCTCCCCGGGACTGTAAAATCCTGTGCATTTATGAGCAATATCTAGGTAGCTCCAGGTGGGTGACAAGGAGCCAGTGGGGTTGGGACATGGAGGGTCATTAGTCTACCTCCAAGACACAGCACCCAACCCATTCCCAGGTGAGGAGGTAAAAGCTCAGGAAGGCTGGTTCTCAGTGGAGATGGGATCAGGACTCAGGCTGGGTGCCAAAGCCTTGGCCTTCAATATCAGGTCTGCAGAGACGCACCACCAGGCCAGCTGGGTACTCTCTACCTACTCCCCCTCTATCATACATCCAACCAGCTGGGAACTGTCCACTGCCGCCTTCTCCAGGCTGTCTTCCCTGATTACTGCACCTCTTTCCACTGATTTTTGCCCCTTCACCCAGCAGGACGACAGTTCAGGGTCAGATCTGGCCAGCCCTTCCCTTGAGTAAAGGAAATGAGTAACTACCCATCAGGCTGGCCGCACCTCCCAGCCACGCCGAGCTGCCTCTGCACTCGGCAGGACAGTGGCACAGCCAATTAGTAACATCCACTACAGATATAGGAAGAACATTGGTGTCACATCCCCACGCGGCACCGGGCCCCAGAGGGCTAAGGCTGCCTTTGTGCGCACCCAGAATCACCGTGGGGACTGGCACATTCCCACAGTTCATACTATCATGCTTGGGTTGAACTGGGAGCAGCCCACCTGCACAGCCCAGGCTCCTAGGGCGTCTCCCCATGCCCACAGGGTGGATGACCGTCAATCTGAGTCCTGCCTGTAACTTGCAGGGAGCCCTCGACCCTTCAGGGCCTTAGTTTCCCCTGTCTGTAAACCAAGGTGCTACTTTCTCCCAAGGCCCCTTGAGCTGCCTCCGAGGAATTCCTTTGTGTGGCTCCCAAGGGCAGGTGGAAACAAAGGGACTTTTAATCAGATGTTAAATAGGTAAGAGACAAAAGTAGGCCTGGAATGAAAGGAGACACTCATTAGCATATTGTTCTCCACAAGGCCTTCTCAAGAGAGCTGCAGTTGTGCAGATTCTCACGGAAGATGGATCAACTCGAGGAGGAAACCCCTAGGGATGGGCAACTCCAGCTCCGCCCAACCCCCAACCATTAGAGGCAAGACCCAGGACGAAGCAGGGGAAACTGAGGTCCACGGCTCACCAGTTCGAGACCGCAAGGCCAGGGCCAGGGACCTGCATCTTCTCTTACAGCTGACAGCAGTCAGCTCTCTTGGGACATAGGATCTCAATTTAAAAACCTCCCCAAGGGCCAAGACTGGGACTGAACCTTGCTTGGCCTGGTTTTATTTGAGTTATTGTCCCCAATCAACCATGAAGCAAAGCGATTGGAAGCCCCTACCTGAGTCACTGGTATTTAAACATTCAGGTGGCCCAGTCCAGGGGGCCTAACTGCCGAAATTATGGGAATGCTCGGACAACACTCCATCATTGATCACACGCACACCTCCAAGCCAGGAAGGGGACCTGATGGCTCTGTGGTCCCCATAATGGCAGCCTGGACCAGCCAAGTGGCAGGCATGCCACAGGAAGGTAGGGCCTATCTGTCTCCAGCAGAAAGGCTTTGGAGTCATGCCTAGATTGGCCTGGCCTGCTTAGGGTTCGTGTGTGTAGCTCACAGCGCCCTCCCTGGCCAGAGTCCCACTCTGCGGCGCGCCTGGTGCTGGAGAAGTGCCTTAATGACCACGAAATTGGCCCTGCATGGTCCGCCTCTTAACCTGACTGGCCCGCCCGTGACACAAGACAGCCTGACCTCCAGGCCGACCTCTCTCCCAGACCCCTCCCGGCTCTGTGAGAGGCGCGGCCACTGTTCACACTTCATCTCCAGTCCTCACTTAATCTGGGTGTAAGAGAAGGCGAGCGGGAAGCCAAGGTGGCCTGGGGTGAAAGGTGACACGCTGGCGGTATAGGAGCTCCGAAGGTGCCGGGCGCCGGGCGTCGAACCCACTTACCCCGGGACTTCATCCCAATGAAGCGGTTCTCCACGATGTCAATGCGACCCACTCCGTGCTTTCCCCTGAAAAGGAATGGGTCACTTGGACTCGGGTGCTGGCACAAGGCTTGGGGACAGAGGCCACCCACTGTGCCTCTGGCTTGGCTGAAGGCCTAACTCTGGGCATACTTGACTCAGTATCGGGCTCTCTGACTCGGAACACCCGAGCCAGGGAAACAGGCCCACGTGGCCGGGTGGGTAAGCTAAGGCCCTGAAAGAGCCTTGTCTGGGGCACTCTGGGTGTTTCACCTGCTACATCTATACTGGGACTGCCTTGACCCTAACCCTCACTGAGGACTTATCTTTCTTTGTCCTGATGCCTGGCTCGGCCAAAGGCCTGCAGCCCCAGCTGGACCGACCATAGGAGGTGGTGGTAGCCTTGGAACTTTTGTCTTCATGGTTTGTGGATTTAAACCAATACCAATGCCAAACCAATACTCTCGGCCCAGGACACTCTGTGTCTATGGGGCCAAATGGCCTTCAGCTGTGACCATTAGACACACAGGTCCAGGCCTGGGCTTGCTCGAGGTGGCTGTCCTAGGGAACCAGGCCGTCTGTGGACACTTACGCGACTTCATTCAGGTACATGAAGAGTTCCAGGGACGTGCTGTGCGTAGTGCCATCTTTGACGTTGGTCACCTTCACAGGGACCCCTGGGGCAGAAAGAGAGGACAGTGGGCCTCCAGGCTGGGTCTGAGCAGACAGCCTGTGCCCGCTACCCCACCCTCTCCCTCCACCCACATCGCCTTAAATGGATGTGACAGACATGGAGTCCGAATGACTCCTTCAAAGCCCTGTGCTGGGGGGAGAGAAGGGGTGAGCGAGCCCCCCAGAATGAAAGAGGAAAATGCAATAAAAACGCTCGCCTCCTCCCTCCCATTCTCTCTGCCCCTTTAGCATTTAGGGGCTGTGAAATTGGAACCAGGCCCTGAACTAATTGAATTTCACGCTTCGCCATTGTCTTACCAGTGAGCACCTTCTGTCCCCACCAGCTACCCAGGGGCCGCCTGGCCGAGGTGCAGCCAGACCCTACGAGTACGCACAGGCAAGTGTGCAAGCGAGCGCGTGCACACACACACACACACACACACACACACACATTTAAGCAGCTTTCTGCCACGCTTGCCAAGGGGACCTGGACCTTGTACCCCAGACCTACAGAAAGCCACCTGATGGATGAGCTGGGGGTGATGCCCACTGCAGCAGATAGCCTCGAATTCTGGGATGTGTTGTCTGGGGTGGCAGGAGGGAGACAGCCAAGACTCAGGCAGGGAAGGGCCGTGTCGAGGGGGGTGGTGGGGAGGGGGCAGTGGGTGGGTTTGGGGTTGACTTTGAATAGCAAGGGGCACTTTCTCGAGCGGTGTGAAATGGGTAATAAATGTATTAGGGGGCTAACAAGAGAGCCGTAACAGTGACAAAGAAAAGCTGTTCAAAGTTGGCGGCTAATCCCCCACCCATCTGCCTGCCTCATTACCATGTAGCGAGCAATCGGGTGCCAATCAGGGCTCAATGGCGGCTTTGGAGTCTTTATTAGCCGGGCGCCGTTTGGAGGGGCTCTGCTCTGGGCGCTGACAGCCTCACCATTCTTAACCCCCATTTCCAGGGGTTTTATAACTTGGTTGTAAATTGCTATTAAATGTAAGTCTGCCCAATAATGAACCTTAAGCCCCCTCGCCGCCCCCTACCCCTCGCCTCTCTCTTTCTCTCCTTCCCCGACCCTATTATCACCCAACGCTGGGGCCTTGGACGGGGCCTGCCTGGGAGGAGAGGTTGACATTGTTGGTGCTGCCGCCGGAGAAAGCCTCTTAGCTTTTAAAATAGTTAATAATTAGATTAAAACTTCAAATAAATTAACTAGAGAGTGAATGAGGAGTAGGCTAGGGAGGGGGCCTCCCTCCCTCTTTTCAGATAGCTGTCTCTTCTCCAACTCTGCCTGGGGCTACCCCGCGCCTCTAGGACAGGCTGTCGGAGCCTTGTGCCTGGGACCCTCTGCCAGCCCCAGCTTACCTCCCACCCTCTGCCCTCCCAGCTCCCAGGGGTTTGAGGGCCTCGTGGGAGAAGTCTGGCCCATCCTACCATCTGCTCCAGGGAGACCCCTTGCTCCCACCAGAGAGGGTTTGAGAGGGGACCCAAGACGTCTACTGTGTCTAGGGTCCCACCGAGGTCCCCCTGGTCCCTGGGCAATGTGACGTATAAACCGACACAGCTAAAGAGGTACAAAGCCGGCCCTGGCAGGTGGAGCAGTCCCTCGGGAGAGGCTGTGGGTAGAAAGCCTTGTACTGGTACCACACCCTCACTGTGGCCTCAAGTTCTGCTGGGTACCTGCAAACAGCCTTGTCCCAGCCTGTTTTACAGGCATGCACACCTCAGAAAGGCAAAGTCCCACAAGGTCATAGCAGCCAGGGGATGCTGGGCCTGGTCTCCAGCCTCCTTCCTCTCCCCCTCCCCCGTCTTCCAATTCTGGGCACACTGGGGAGCGACTGAGAGCATCGGAGACCCTCTTGCTGACTGCTGACGCTCTGGCCTGGTGGCCACTCTGTGGATGGCTCGCGTCCCTGCCCGGGTCTGGACTGCCCCGTGCCTCCTCTCCCTCCCAGCCAGGTACCATCTCTCCCTCAGGAGGCCTGCTCCGGAGTATCTTTCCCCTGCATCTCCACACTCTTTCTCAGTTGGGTTCTAGTCTGATCACCAGGCATGACTATCCTCAATTTCTTCCTCTGGGACAAGAAAGAGGAACCGGGGGGGGGGGGGGAGGGCAGCAACTTTGAGTCCCAGTGACTGAAGAGGCCACACAGCTAAGTTAGGCTGGGCCAGGCTTCATGAGAGGAATCTTCAGAGTCCCTAAAGCCAGTGCTGTGACTGACTTGCACTACTCAGCACTCTGGTGGCAGCATCTGGCTGGATGCCCTCCCTACAGATCTCCTTGCATACTAGGAAAAGAAAAGGTTTCCCCCTTCCCCCTCCACCCCCAGCCTCAGTTTATAAATGGAGACTCTGAGACTCAAGGAGGTAGAGAATGACTTTCATAAAGCCAGCCAGCGACTCTGGGATCCAGTGTCAGCATATGGCACTGCAGCCTGGAAGGCTCCCTCCCTTGGAGGCTCACACTGTTGGGAACTTTCAAAGCCCCTGGAAGCCTGTAGCTTCCAAAAATGCAAGAAGTTAGAGGGTCTGGGCCCCAGGAAGGCAGAGGAATGGCACGGGGTCCCTTAAAGCCCGCCTCTTTCGTTCTTGATAGGTGGGCACATACCTTTTTTGAATTCGATCTCAAGGACATCTGGGCTGTTGGGTGCTTTGGCAGGGTCCTGAGTTTTTGTGTAGAGACCTGGAGGTGCTTGGTTCTAAAACAGGAAGAAATAGGGCTTGAGGCATATGAGCGACACCAAGCAATACACCTGCTTCCTACCTCCCTCAGGGACCTGACCCTCCTTGTCCCCGTCTAGAACCCCAGGCCGATGGCGCTTCCCCAACCAGAGGTTCCAGTGGACTCCCGGCTCCTAGCCGGCCCAGCCTGCCGGGGGCCCGAGAAACAAAGGGCTCAAGAAATCAGACAATTTTTCCCCTCAACTTGATCTCATCTTTTTCTTTGCCGCCCCCACAGCTGGAGGCAGAATAGCAGGAGAGAAACAAGTCAGGCAGGAAAGAGTGACTTCCACAGGACGGCAGTGCACAGGCTTCCCGGGAGCCGCCCGCACGCACGCTCGCGTCGGTGCCTGGAATTGGGGTTTATTCTGCACTGACCGCAAAGCTAATGACTGTGTGTGACCCCGGCAGGTGCTGGAGCGGGCCGAGCCGTCCCTGGGGTCCCTGAGGTTAATACTCACGGGGAGAAAAGAGAAGAACAAAGCAAAAACCATTTGAGAACACATCAACCTTTATGTATATTTTTCCTTGGGTGCATTAGAAAATGGGCCTCTCTTCCTTAGACAGAGGCGGAGGGGCTGCGGGCTGCCCAGGACTTTCTCAAAATCCCCTCGCCTCTAGAGGCGCCAGCTCCCCTTGAACCCAAGCCCGAAGCCTGGATACGTGCCACCATCAGGACGGAGTGGCTGGGCCGGCCTGCTCAAGTCTGTCCCAGGGGCTTGCTGTACCCAGCTGTTCCGTCCACCTGCTGACGGCTGGGGACCACAGCCTTTTCATCGCGGCGGCGGCGGCGGCGAGCTCATTCATACACCACTGCTCATTTTGGAGATCCAAGCAGCCTTGTCTGCTAAGAACAAATGCTGCTGTCCCATCTGCAGGGGCAGAAATGGAGGCTGGGGGCGGGGGGGGGTGCACTGTGGACTGCTGCGGTCTGCAGGAGCTGAGCTCTACACTGCTGGGCCCCCGGTTGGCCTCGAACTTCTGATTCCTCTGCCCCCCTAACTCCCACCTGCTAGGCTTACTACTACACACATCTGTTGTTAGGGTGGTAGAAACTATCCCTAAGCCAGATGTCAGGCTGTGCTGCTTTCAGAAAGTGGCTGTACTTCTCTGAGCCTCAGTTTCTGCCTAGGGAAAGGATATGTGCCCTTGACTGTCTGCAAGGCCTGGTGTGGACGGCCACTTGCTGTGAAGGAGAGTCAGCCTGGGGATGGACACTGTACCTTCTTCTCCTCAGGAAGGTACCCTGGCCCACTTAGGTATTTTGGATCCTTTGCCCATCACACTTATGGGATGACCAAATGGCCTCATTTCCCTGGATCTGCCTGGATTTAACACCAGAAGAACCATATTTCAAGAATCCTTGGTGCCACACACAGTGGTAAGGATTGCGGTTCCCACTCTACCGCTGAACTCCAGGAGATGCTGGGCCGGCAGCCACGCCCTCCAAAAGTGCTGTTTGTGTGGAGGACACACAGAGTGGCCTTAAAGACAGACCCGGGAAGACGCGAAGGGTCCTAAAGAAACACCCCCAACAAGAGACCTCCAGGAGCCAGAGCGAAAGAACGGCCCAGAGAAGCGGCTGGTCCACATCACACCTTCACCCTCTTTCCTGCATCTCGGGCTGCTTCCCGGCTGCTATGGCAACCTGGGCTGAGAAACAGTTAGCTGCCTGTGGCTGTGTCAAACCATCCATCATGGAGCAGACTTCGGGGAACGCCACGTCCCCAGACCCTCTCCGGGCAGTGCACACACCACCGCTCCTTGGGTGTAGAGAGACCGGAAGCTGGGCCTTGGGGTGACCAGTCCAGCCCTTCGTCCCTTCCCCACCCGCCCAGAGCTCCCCATGCCGGCTTAGGTCAGGCCTCTCCTCCCACTATGCCCGACTATACTGACTGCGGCCCCTTCAGTTTTGAACCTGCCCGTTCTCCAGCCACACGCCAAGCGGCCTTGGGACGGGAACAAGAGACAGGACAGGTCCTCAGGACAGGACACGTTCACACACTTCACAGCAGTAGTCAGGGCTGGGGTGGGCAGCTGACAGCCTGAATTCTGTCAAATAACTAAATAGAAATAAGCCAATGTTTGCTTTGCATTCTGAGCTCGCTGGGGGCCTGCCTTCCTTTTAACTCTCCCTCCGCAAAGCTCAGTTCAAATGACAACTGGTTCGCTGCCACCGATGAGTATCAGGTGCCATTTATCCACCCCAGCAGGGGGGCTCACTTCCAATGTCATCTGGGTAGTATGGGGAAGAGACAGAGACAGAGAGAGGGAGAGGGAGAGGGAGAGAGAGAGAGAGAAAGAGGGGGGGAGGGGGGCTGGGCAGCAAAAGAAAGCATGAAACAGGGCCGGGAAGGAGGGATTGCGGCAAATGGCCCATGAACTAACCCGTGATGTAGAGGCATGATGAATGTGGGGATGGCTTATTCACCCATCAGATATGGCGGCCGGCGGCTGAATGAACTCTTTCACTGTGGGCCGTATGAAGTTAAAGCAAGTAAATTTCTATCTTTCTTCGTATTAGCTGCCTCATTGCCCCTCAATCAGCCCCGGCAGAGGCAGAAAATGGCTGAGCCATCTGCCTCAAACCCTCCCTTCCGCGGACCTCGGGTCTCTTTTGGGGGAGGGGGGGAAGGGCCCCTCGAAGCTCTCAGTGCTCCCTCCCCAAGGGTGGGGGAGGGTTGGGGGGGTGTCGTTGCACAGAGCAGGGGCATCTGGGTGCCGTAGGATTGGGGAAAAGCCTCCATGGCCAAGCCAACACAGAGGACAATGCTGCCAGTCCCCCTGGCCAACACAGAGGGAGCGGCTGGGACTCTGGGTGTCTGTCTCCCGGCAGCAGAGCTGGCTGTTAGAGCTATACTGCTACCCAGCCTAGCCTGTCCCTCCTGCTTGGTGAAAGGAGACCGGTTGGAGGGTGTAAGGGCAGTGAGAAGCAGAGTTTTGGGGTTCTGTATAGGGTGCTTATCTCTGGGATCTGAGCCCTGGTGGTGAGCCCCCGGGACCAGATCTGTCCATAGTGATGTGGTAATCACACCAAGTCTTGTCTCAGACCCCAAGCTGCTCAAGTGGCTTCAGCTCTGTGTCCCCAGTTCTGAGGTGCCCAACCTAGGGGTGTTGCTTTTCTAGTGAGGATAAAGCCACATGCTGCCCAGAGAAGGTGGAGGAGATTTTTCCCAGTGCACCTGGCCAACAGGAGCCTGGCCTGAAAGTCCCTAGAAGCATTGCTCACAAGCTCAGTTCTGACACACACACACACACACACACACACACACACACACACATCCCTGGTGTGACTGACTGGCTAATGAGGACTGGTTGGCCTGAGTGTCATGGGGTCAGCAGAGCATGAACTGGAAAAACCTGTAGCCAGCAGGTAGCAGCTCCATGGCCATCAGTCCCCAGGGGAGCGGTGGGGGCAAGGACACCAGCTCTCCCTTGTGACAAGTATGGGCTCAGGGATGCGTTGCCTCTGTTCCTACTGCTGGATGAGCAGAGCTCTGAGCAGACTCAGGACACTTAATCCTAACTGTGGCCTGAAGAGAAAGCAAGCCCCTCATCCCCCTGCCTCAGACCTTGTCCCATGCCATGCTAAGCACTTTATCTTTCTTCCTTTGTGCAAGATCAGTCAGGATGAATGCCTGCTCGAAAGTGTGGGAGTGGGGGGGGTGAGTGGGGGGGTGAGTGGGGGGCTGAGTGGGGTGTGGGGGGGTGTGGGGGTGGGGAGCCGGGCACTGGGAGCCCCGGCTTCAGTTCCTGCTCAGCAGGTGCACCAGGGATGAGTCACTGCACTGCCTCAGTTTCTCCACCTATAAAATGAGACTGAGGCCAGTCAGAATCCAAGAAACATCAAGGCAGGAAAAAGCCAGAGCCAGCTCTGGGGTCAGAGGGCCATCAGTGACTGGTGGGTAGGCCTGGTGCAGCCAGGGTAGGGAATGCGGGCATGGGGTCGGGGAGGGCAGACCTGGGCAAGAGGGTACCCTGGAACCTTGGTACGAGGCCACTGACCTAAACTGCCCTGCCGATTCTCCTCCAGACAGTCTTCTGATCCCCTAGGCCCAGATGCCCAAATTCTCCAATGTCTTCCAAGCAGACTAACCCATCCCCAAAGCAGCTGCCCAGGGTGTGGGGCTGGGCCAGGGAAAGTGTCCCCATGCAGCCACTCCCTTGGGGACAATCCCCTGAGTCTTCATCCTGCCCACCCCCACTTTCCAGAGTGGGCATGAGGAGACAACGGAGGCCCTGGGGAGAGAAACCTTAAAGTTTGAAATGGGTCTGTGGGCCCATCCTGGCCGACGGAGGAGGCTGCAGCTGCGGACAGCACCACGGGACACTGCGTCCCAGCCTCACCCTAACCCAGGCAGGATGGCCCAGCGCCTGCCTGCCGTAGCTGGTGGGCACAGGCTGAGCCTCCCACAAGTGCCTCATCTGCTTAATCACTTCTTTATTGTCTTTCCATCACACATTCTCTCTGCCTCCCTGAAATGGTCCCTTCCACCATTCCCCTCTACAGCAATTAGAAAAATAACACCCGGGAGGGGGGTGGAGGGGAGGCAGGACGGCGCACAGCACAGTGGGGGCAGGCGAGTAGCCCGTGGGGAGAGTTTGAGAGAGAGGAATGCATAGTTACTCCAGCCCCTTGTGAAATTTCAAATCAGGCCTCACACATGTCAGACAGCATGAGCACAGAGGACTGCGTAGGCAGCGGGCTCCCGGGCAAAGTGGCTTACCTTGGGGTTTTCCAGGATTCCAGCTTCGTAGCTGTGGGAGAGAGGAGAGTTGAGTCTACGGAATAATATCGTGAACACCCCCACCACACTGTGGACTGCCCTCAAGTCCAGTCTGTCTTTTCTCTCTGCTGAAGCACCCGCCACCGCCAGCCCTACCGAGAACATTCAGAGCCACCCCGGTTAGCTGTGGGAACTGCAGGTTGCAAGGAGGAGCTGGGTTTCTCCCCACGCCGCCTTGTGGGTGCAGCCCCTGGGCCTCCACGCGTGAGGGCCTCTGCCTCCAACACGACTCATCCCAGGCATGCCCTTTTTATCCTTGAGGGTCCCCCCCACCAGAACTTCCCAATACCCCAGGAAAGAGGCCCGCCGGGTCATTGTGTAGAGCTTGCCTGCACACAGGAGCGGAAATGATAACTCAAGCTCTGGAACAGAGGGGCTGTGCTTTCTCTTTCCAATTTATTTTATTTCATGGGTAGGGGTGCTTGCCTGCGTGTATGTCTGGGTACCACATGTGTGCCGTGCCCCTGGAGGCCAGAAGGGGGAGCTGGATCCCCTGAAGTTACAGACGGCTGAGAGCTGCTGTGTGGGTGCTGGTAACCAAGGCCAGGTCCTCTGTAAGAGCAGCCAGTGCTCCTAAGCACCGGATCGTCTCCTCAGTACCAGGAGGGGTTGGGCTTACCTGATGTGCATAAGGTTCTCGTCCATACTCCAGGGGCTCTTGGGGGTGACAGGGATGGGGATTCCATGTTGCTATAGGTGAAGGCAAAATGGACAGGGTGAGGCCTGGAAGGGCACATGAAGGTCATTCACACCCCACTGCCTGCTAGGTGCCAGTTAGCTCCCAACCCTGGTCTCCTCTCCCCTCCTCAGAGGGAGAAAGGAAGGAAGGAAGGGAGGGAGGGAGGGAGGGAGGGAGAGAGGGCCTTAACCACTAGAGGTGCCCTCATTAATCATAAGACAGCAGAATGCAAGCTAACTTTGGAGTTTCTTCTAGAAGATTTCATGAACCTACACTTCCAGGATGCTTAGAAGCTCTTAGGGGCAGACCCCGGCTAAGCGTGTCTTGGCACCTGTTATGATAACCACCATTTCATAAGCTGGGGGGGGGGAGGGGACTATAACAGCCTAACTATCGACTGTGCAGCCATCAGCGGACCACAGAGGCGTCTATCCTGAGCCTGCAGCGCTTCGTGTGGACCAGAGGGAAGGAAGAATATTTATAGAAGGCTCCACTGCAGGCTAATCTCCTGGAGCCACCCTCCAAGCCTCCAAGCCATGCAATCAACTCTGCAGACCCTAAAGGTAGACCCAGATGCGCCCCCTCCGTTAGTTGTGGCTCGAGGCTGTTAGACTTCCAAATGGTCTTCACCACGGCTGAAGATCTGCCCAGACGCCAGGCCAGGTGATGGCTGGCCACCCCTGAAGGTCTATCCTGCTCAGTTTCCAGGGGAAGGAGGAGGTGGCTGTCCTTGTCACCCCTGAGTATATTCACCTCACTGTAACTCTGTATGAACTCTGACCTTTAGCTCAAGAAGTAGGTCCAGCTCAGCGGGCACCATTCTGGGACTGTCTCTCTGGGGTAGGTTTGCATATCCTGCTCTTGGGCTGATCCTTAAGATTCTAGAGCTCTCCTCTAGGCGGGGGTGGGGGGGGATGGGGAGTCCTTCATTATAGTCCCAGCTTAAAGCAATGCTGAAAGAAAAGAGGGCCAGCCCTCGGGTTGTTCCTTCAGCTAAACGTAAAAAAGAAAAAGCAATGTCGGGGCGTTCACGTGGGAACCCCAGCACTTAGGAGGCTGAGGCAGGAGGATCACTTTGAATTTGACGTCAGCTCAGTCTGTGTAGTGAGCCCCTCACTTGGGACAGAGTGAGATTGTGTCTCCAAACAAACAAAACAACACCACGCACTACAGCAAAGCCACAATCGCCCCCTAAAGTTCTTGTCCTCTGACTTAAACCGTTTGGGCAACCAGAATGTACTTCATTTCCTAGCTGCTCAGTGCTGAGGGGAGTGTCTTCCAAGCCACCCAGAGCCTGCGTCCACACTCGCTCTGCGCTCTCCCCACGTGGAACTGACAGGCTGGGACTGGGGCGCTGCAAGACACTGCTCGTGACAGCTGAGGCCTTGTTGCTGGGTAGCTGAGGAGAACAGCTGGCCAGGTCCCCGGAGCTTTGGTTTTGGGGTAGTGTGGGATCCGCACCCCCTTTCTCGGTTGAGCTCCATCACAGAGCATGGGGAGGGGGGTGGGAGAAGGGGCAAGAGGAGCGGGGCAGGTGGCTGCACTTGCTCAGCAGAGCCACAGATGCCCCCGAGATGCCGACCAGCGCAGATTACAGGGCCTCGAGCGCCACTTGACTCTGTCCTAAGCTTCCCACCCACCCCCTCCCCAAATTCCCAGGACAACTAGGAATAGAAAACAACTGCCAGCCAGTGAGGAGGGACAGACGGGGAGGGTGGAGGGGGGGGTCACTGTTCCAGTAGCCACCTTGAGCCCTGGTTTAGCATTGGTTATCTTTAGTAGCGATTTTTTTTTTTTGAGGTCAAACCCAGGGATTCGCCCACGTTAAACGAGCATCTACTCTCAGCCTTCTTTCTCTTTTGCGACAAAAGACTTCACTGACTGACCCAGCAGCCCCTGAGATGGAGATGCTCCTGCCTCAGCTCTCTCAGGCCTGGGACTGTCCATCAGGAGCATTAGAATGTTTCTGTTTCTAATTACTTGTCATAATGACGATGAAAGGTTAGCTTTGGGCTGGAGAGATGACTCAGTGCGTAAGAACACTGACTAATCTTCCAAAGGCCCCGAGTTCTAATCCCAGCATCCACAAGGTGGCTCACAACCATCTGTAATGAGATCTGACACCTTCTTCTGGTGTCTGAAGACGGCTACAGTGTACTCACATATAAATAAATCTTTAAGAAAAAAAAAGATTGTTCCGAGCCTTGGGTGGTGGTCTGGGAAGGGACAGAAGCCGAGGAGAGACTCCCCATGCCTCCGGAGTACTCTTTGACCCTGGCTACTTAACGGTTTTGAAAGCAGAGACTTTTCAAAGCCCCATTGATTTTTCCCTCATCTGTCTCAGATCTTGCCTGGCTGTGAATTTCACATAAAGCCGCCAGGCTTCTGGGCTCTCCTGGCCATTTCCTGGATGGGTGGCAGCTTTCTGGAACTAAAAGTTTTTCCATAGCCCCAATCTGAACCTAGATCCCAGGGAGAGGGTGGGGATACACATTCTTCCTTGACAAACTTCTCCTGTCCTACAGAATATTCGAGGTGGAAGCTAAGCACCTTCTCAGAAAGAACCTGGAGCAGACCCCAAATCCAGCTACGCTGGGAAAAGCCGGGGCTGAGAGGTACTGCGCAGCCGCAGGCCGGCCAGGCCCTCGCTTCCAACCGGACCAGCGAGGGAGCGGGGCCAAGCACAGGGCTTGTAATTCATTATCCCTAAAGATGGGGCCTGCTTCATATTCTTCTTCATCAAGGAGACAAGGGGGGAGGAAAAAGACGCCTCGCCAACCTCCGCTCCCTTAATAGCACCACGATTTGCCGATTTGTTTGGCAACATATGGGTTTGCTCTTGTAAACTTGACTCTTAATAATAAAACAACAGATGGCGGAGGAGCCTTTCCTCCCAGCACTCAGGGGCCTAATGGGATGCTGGCGGCTGGGGCAGGGCTGCGTTCCCTGCAGTCCCGTGCCCCCCCCCCCCCCGCAGTGTCCCCTACCACGCGGCACCTTGGCTGCAGCGAGCTCGCACAGCTAGCCCCGGCAACTGCTATTTAAAAACCTGAGCAATTTTCTGGTGTGTGCACCGACTTGCTTTTCCCCCTGTCTGATTGATTGAGGCTGTTTGTCAAGTGCTGCCATGGAGTCGCTAAAAAGAAAGGTGCCCTGGGGAGCAGCTAAGGATCTTGATGTAAAACTTCTAATATGTTTTATTGCAACTTGTATTTCAAAAAAAAAAATAGGCTGGCGCGACAAAAGGCTTTGTCTGACATTGGCCTGGGAGCGTCTACCAGCTCCAGGGAAAGCACCGGGGTACAGTTTGTCGCCAGGTAACTGCGGTGCAGACAACAGCTTCCCTGCTCAGGGTCCCCCTTCCTGGGGACCCACACCTACACAGAGCAGAAGTGGCACGAAGGACTCTTCTCTTAGAACAAGAGCAGGCAGCCCAGTGCCTCCCGGCTCAGCAAACTGGGGTCACCTCAGAGATGCCCGCCTGAGAAATGGACTGCGCACCTACACAAGGCTGATGTGGGGTGCAGATGCTTCAGGGAGGGCTTCCGTCTTGTATCGTGTGGGGATCAGTTTGGCCTTATGCCACTGGCCCCACAGAGGTAAGGAAACGCACCTTTGCATACTCCATCAGATCGTTTCGGCCCTTGAAGCGGTTGTAAAACTCAGGCATCCTCCAGGGGGCGATGACCTGGGGACGGGACAAAGGAGTCAGGACCTCAGAGAGCCAAGACACACACACACACACACACACACACACACACACACACACACCTTTTGGGGGGGCGGGTAAGGAGTCTCCTGTTGTGTCCCTCAGAGAACTTAACCCATGGGGAGTGAGTAAGGAGACCATCAGTTCCTCCTGCTGAGATCTGAGTGTCTGAAGGAGGTTCAAGGTTCAGTGACCCTCGGTGCACTCAGCCAATTACCCAGTGCAATGAATGTCACTGGTGTGGTGGACACGTTGGGGTGTGGTGGGACTCGGGGACACACTTCTCAACCCCCCAGTCCTGACACAGCAGCCTTTAATCAGGCCCAGCCCCGAGAGCACTGCGCATTCGGCTGGGCTCCCAGAGACGTGCTGGCTGGGGCCCCTGCCCCTAGGCCACCACAGCCCCTGGGCTTGGCCTCTGTAAATGAAGACCCAGAAAACAGTTATCCCAGCCTCTACAAGCGGCCGTGGGAACTAGAGCAGGGGTGGAAGGAGGGACTCTGCCCGAGGCCCGCGTCGCAGCTACTGTGCTGGACGCCTTCGGAGGCCTGGCCTGCCGAGGTCAAATGTATCAGAACTCATTACCACTCACTTACAGGCCAGTTCCGTCCCCAGGCTGGGGACAGCTGGCAATCCGCACAAGGGACAGGGAAAAGACATGCCACCGAGAGGAAGAAGCCAGGGGCTGGAAGAGGACTGGGTCTCCCGGGGTTATCAAGGAACTCAAACTGAGGCTGCCTCACAACGGAGACACAGCCACAGCTAGTAAGACTGGGTCTGGACATCAGAACCAAAAGACGTAAGACCCTCTCTCACAGTTTGGGAAGTGCCGATTCCATGTTGGATAATTTTTTGGATACGTGGGGTTTGACAAAATATTAAATTACCCAATTTTCTCCCTTTCTCCTTGTTTTTTTGAGATAGGATCTTGGCTGGCCTGGAACTGACTCTATAGACCAGGCTAGCCTTTAACTCATAGCGATCTACCTTCCTCTACCTCCTACTGCTAGAATGAAATGTGTATCATTATGGCCAGTTTTATTTCATTATTTTAAATTGAGGCAACCAGAAAAATGGGCATGTTCCCCAACAGCTGCATCTGCGGGCCGCATGGTGTCGTCGACATTCAGCAAACCCTGAAGGAATGAGTGAGGGAAGAAATGAATGAGTGGAGGGAGAAATAGACAGAGGCCCAGGCCAGTCAGGCTGGAAGGTCAAGGGTGACCAGAGACGACAGGCTGGTTCATACTCACATGTACACCACAGGGGACATGCCAAAGGCAGGGACAGTCCACTACTGAGAGCCCCGGGGAAGGGTCTGAGAAGGAGAGGGCGCCCACGCACATCCAGAAAGGGGTCAGAATGCAGTGACAAGAGGCCGAGTCTCAGAGCTGTTCCGGCCCGCACCAAGGGAGTACCAAAGAACCGGTGGCGGCCCCGGACACCCAGACTGCCCCTCCAGGAAGGCAGAAGGCCTAGGGAGACCTTCTGTGACCTTCCCGGGGGCTGCCACCACCTGTCTACTGGTGCTCTTTAGGAGCCACGGACACCATGGGGTGACACAGAGAACAGCCAACAGCATAAGGACCCTGTCCTTGTCACTGGACTTCCGCGTCCTGCTCGCAGGGTCCACTGGGGGAGGAGCAACATCTTACCTTAATCTGGGGTGCCAACGAGTAGCAGGTGAGCTCAAAGCGGACCTGGTCATTCCCCTGGAATAGAGGATAAGGGTTTATTGGAGTCGCAGGATGGATCAAGAAGATGGAGGGAGGACAAATGGCAGGGGGCTGTCTTCTCTCCCACGTGCCAGCCCCTGACCTATGCCATCTTGTTTTAAGGACAGATACTGCTCCGCGGGAGGGGCAGAGGCTGGCACCCAGGGCATTCCCAGACCAGAGCCTCTCCGAGGGTCACTCAGCATGCGTGAGCTGTAGCGCCACGTAAGGGCGTCTGTGGTTGGAGGAAGGGCGGCAGGCACGCTGGATGGCACCGAGGCTGCGCTTGATGGCGGAGCACACACACACACACACACAGAGCCATGTCCGTGAGGGGGTGCGCTGCCGGGGGCACGGTGTGGGCATGTATGCACAGTCCAGGGATACGCGCAGGAGTATGCTTCCTCTGGGGTTGGAGACCTGAATTCCAGAGACTCCAAGTAGGAAAACACGGGCCCCTCAGCTGCCCCAACCACACGCTCTGATCTGCTACAGTCACAGAGTGGTAATTCCCGCTGTTCCCTAGGCCTCAGTTTCCCCAATTCTACAGTGCTTGTTTTGGGGGGTGCAGAACTACATGACCCTTTGCTTTCAGCCTCTCTCGATACAAACAGGAGACTGAGGCCCAGAGGGGCCCAGTACTCTATGGCAAGCAGGTGGGTGTCCCCCGCCCCTGCCCCCCGCCCCGGGGCAGGGGCAGGGCCCAACCACGGGGCCTCGGCATCCTTGGACAAGTCTCGCAGTCTGTATATGCTCAGCCCGAGCACTCCCATGAGACAGAGGAGAAGGGGCAGGGGGGCACAGGCTGCCAGGGATGCCGTCTCCTCCACGTTGCCCACTCTGCCACTCACAGAGAGGGAGGCTCAGGCACTGTGAAATAATAGAAGCCCCTTTCGCCTACTGTGAAAACTGCACGGGCACAGCCAGGCAGCAGTGGGAATAACATGTTATTTTCCACAGTCTTGTCAGGTGGTGCGGAAAGCCTCGTTCCAGCCCCTCCCCACAGAGCCAGGAGCTGCGGAGAGCCGCTGTCAGCGAGCCTCTCGGACACAGGGCGCCACGGCCAGCCAGTCCCCACCCAGGGCACCTCCTAGTGCCATCACAAGGGCAGTCGCAGGGGCCAGCGCCCAGAGTCACGCAGGCACCGCAGCCATCCTGAGCGGGCAGGGAGTCCGTTATCTCCATGAAAGCTGCCCACGGGTGGGGCTGTGCTGTCCCCATCAAGGTGGGAGCCCTGAGGTAGAGGTGCAGAGAGCGGCGTTTCCTCCGGGATCCACACGCAACACCCTTGGGAAGCCAGAACGTTCTAGCACAAAGCTTACTCTTAGATTTCTTCTGCTGCACGGCCAAGTGCTACCTGGCCTGGACACTCCTTCCCCACGGCTTCAAGTTTCGCCTACACAAAAGGCAGCCTGTGCCTCCCGAGCGGGGCCCGACTGGGCTGGTGTCTCCTGACCCAGACACGGCAGGGGGATGGACACCCATCTGTTCAGAAGCTGAGAGCCCGCAAAAGCTGGACAGACAGGCTTTCTCGATTCAAGTCTGTCCCAGGCAAGAGCCTAGGGCTCTGCGTTCCTTTCATCGGCCCCGCGAGGGACTCCAAGTGCTGGGGCAGCTCCGGGTGGCACGCCCGGGTGGGGGGTGGGGAGACGGACAGTGTCAAGTCACAGGCATGCCCACATACTGGTGCCTGTGCACATTGCGTGTAGCGTGGTGAGCGCCCATGGGAAGGGGAGGGGAGGGAGGGGGGGTGCCTCCCATCTGCCCCGGGATAGCTCTACAGATGGTGCCATTTGCAAAAATACCCCTGCACCCCCGGAGTCTTCGGCTCATATTTCCAGGCTTTTCTTTCAAATCTAGAGGCTAGGGACGCGTGCACAGTGCATCTCTCTGGGCGGGCTGGGGTTCCACTCACAGTGGAGCGACCAAGGATAAGAAAGATGCCTTTGTAAATGATGCTCCCTGGTTTGGGCTGCTGGAGGGAGAGCGGCCTTGTCCCTAGGCCTATGCACAGGCTGTGCCTGCAGCCTGGGCTACACTGACTTTCAGTGTCATTGGCTAACTCTCGCTCCTGCCAGCGCCCCTGCTGGCTCAGTGTCTCTCAGTCCAACAGCGCCTCCATCTGGCTGCACCATGGCCTGCCATACAAGAGTCATGGTGGACATAAAATCTCGGTGTTGGGGCTGGAGCGATGGCTCAGCAGTTAAGAGCACTCGCTTCTCTTGCAGAAGACATGAGTTCTTCTGCACCTACGCACCTACGTGGTGGTTCACAACTACCTGTAACCCTGTTCCAAGGCATCCAGTGCCTTCTTCTGACCTCTGCGAACTAATTCACACCTGTAGCGCACACATCACACATCCTACAGGCACATACACAAACACACAAAGTTAAAAATAAAAATGTAAGTCGGGTGATGGCGGGGCACACCTTTAATCCCAGCACTTGGGAGGCAGAGGCAGGCAGATTTCTGAGTTTCAGGCCAGCCTGGTCTACAGAGTGAGTTCCAGGACAGCCAGGGCTACAGGGTTACACAGAGAAACCATGTCTCGAAAAAACTATATATATATATATATATACATATATATGTATATATATATATACACACACAAACACACATACACATGTGTGCGTGTGTATATATATATATACACATACACACATGTATATATACACATACATACATATATATACACACACGTGTATATATGTATATGTGTGTATATATGTGTGTGTGTGTGGGGGGGGAGAAACTAAGGCAGTGGGATGGCAGGTTCTAGACCAGCCTGGGGCACACAGTGACACCACTAAAAACAAGCCTTTAAATTCCAGCACTCAGGAGACAAGCAGGAGCATCTGAGTTGAAGGCCTGGCTGTCTACATAGCAAGTTCCAGGCTATAACAACGACCCCAGGCCATGATTCCCGGCCCATCTAGACCAAGACAGCTATTACTAGGTTATCACTAGTAATAGACTCATTCTTGAGGTTACCCAAGGCTCTCTTTGCTTTGGGGTCCCAGGAGCCTGCTCTCACCTTGGCTGTGGAGTCCTCCCTCCTCAGTGGGACCCGTGCAAAAAGACCTAGAGCCCTGTGGGGTGAAGCCCTGTAAGACCGCCTCAGTGAACTCAAGCCCTGGGGGGGTGGTCCTCACATCTCTGCACCGGGCCCATAAGCTTCCTCAAACGTAAGCCTCTGGTGCCCTCTGGTGGTCATATGTGTATAACACAGCCAGTGGCCTGTCTGGCTGGGTTCTGGCTCACTCAAGACAGAACCAAATGGAAATACAACCCTTTGTTCTACGCAGCTGGTTCCCATAGGATGGACCTTAAGAGTCCCAAGCCCAGCTTCGGGGAGTTCATTTGGAAAGATGCAGTGGCTCGGGGGCTTTATTCTGCAGGTGCCTGTTCTTAATGACCTTTGTCCTCACCCATTTCTCCCAAGTGGTCCAGAGCTGGGTGTTATTTTCACTCTCATTTACAGATGGCGACACTGTGGCACGCTAGCTGAGCTGAGCTGTGCACGCAGCTCTGAGCCCCGGGTCGGGGGGAAGGTGGGACACACCGGCTGCCCACGTGGCCCGCAACAGCTGCCTCTCCTCACCTGGTCCCCTAGCATGCAGCTAAGCAGACTGGGTACCAGAGAAAACCAGGAGCCTCCGGGGTGTGAAGCTGGCCGGCCATTGGAGGATTGCCCGCAGTGGGCTCAGACTCTCCTGTGTCTCCCACAGCTACTGTGTCCCTGATGGGCTATTTGTTGTCACGGCCTCTTGCCTGAGGGACACACCGTCCCTGATTCTACAATATGTCTACCTTGTTCATCCAGAGTACAGACATCAGGAAGACAGGGGAGTCCCCTCCTGTCCCCTGCCCCAAGGCTCCTGACCCCCATCCCACCCCACCCCCACCCTTCAGCAGCCTTATCAAGCGCCATTCTCTTGGGCTTCCCAAGGGCTGGCGATAGACTTGAGGGACTGCGTCTGTGGCCAGGAGGCACCCTACCCTTGACACGCCTGCCACGAGCCAGCCGAACCAGAATCCAAGACAATGAAGGTGCCCAAGCTTTCACAAACACCCGGTGCCATCCTGGTCGTTGGCTATTTCTGGGGCCACTCTCAGGCAAGGTCTCCTAGGACAGCCTTAGCTGCATGTCTCCTGTACCCGCCCCATTGCCAGCCTCATATGGGCAAGGTGGTAAGCCTCATGGACGGCAGACGGCAGGATAGTTAGGCATGTCCTGTCCCAGGCTATTGTCATGGCACCCACTAAGTCTGAGAGCCCGGTCTTAGGAGCCATCAATGCAGTTAGGAGTCCAGCCTGTCCCCATGGGTGCTGACAGGCCAACCTCAAAGCTGCGTGCCATGGCCAGGTGTGGTGCTGTAACCCTTTAGTCCTAGAACTGGGGAGTCAGGCAAACCTCTGCAAGTTTCAGGCTAGCCTGGTCTATATAGAGAGTTCCAGGACACCCTTAGCTATAGAGAGAGAGACCCTGTCTTAAAAAAAAAACCAAAAAAGTCAAGTCTACTCCCCAGATCTCTGAATGTGACTTGGTTTGGTCTTCACAGAGGGAGCTGGGTTTCAGAGAGGCCATTAAGGCGTCTGCTCTCTGGGAAGGCAGCCTTCAAGGGGATAGGCACAGACATCACAGACACGGGAGCACTAAGGCCTCTACAAGCAAAGGAATGAGTGCCGGGGCTGCTGGGAGGGCAGTTCCAGACGCAGCCCCGGGCCTTTGGAACGAGCAGGTTACACCGTGTCCTTCGAGTTCTGGCCTTCAGAACCTGCCGGCTCTCCAACTCTTTTTAGCTCTTTGTGTTATATCCCATATTGATATATGCTGTGACTTTATCTGATGTGTGTATAACCTTGTGACGGGTCTACCAAGCAGGTGACAAGGCCCAAGCACAGTCGACTCAGCACGCAGGCAGAAGGGAGCACCTCTGTTGTTCAGGCAGCCCAGCCTTCCTTATGACCAGCTCTGGGATCCTCAGCCGCCTGCGTTCCCTCCCCTCCTTCCGGTCACCAGATCCACCCACCCATGCCTTACCTTTCCGGTGGCGCCGTGAGACACGTACTTGGCCCCCTCACGCCGGGCAATTTCCACCTGTTTGCGAGCTATGCAAGGCCTGGCGAGAGAGGTGCCCAGGAGATAGCGGTCCTCATAGAGGGCACTGGACTGAACAGCGGGCCAGATGAACTCTTCCACAAACTCCCTGCTCACATCCTCAATGAACACCTAAAGGGAGAGGAGTGCCTTGTGAGAGGGGACCCTGGAAAAGACTGGGGTCCAGAGGGAGCACAGGGAGCCCTTAGCCACACCAATAGCCATAGAAGATCAGAACAGGCTATGCTTGCCTTCCTTCTGCTCTGTCGTATACATCACTAATTAATTCTAGCCAACCATACGGTAGTTCTCCCTTCTGCACTCATGGCAGACATTACTAATCAATCCCAACAAACCATCTAGCATCCTTCCCAACAGGATGAAACTCTGGTGTCCCCTAAGATCTCAAACAGAAGCTATCAACTAGAGGTGAACTTCCCTAGAAGGGACTTGGCAATGACTGCGGATATCGTTGTCACAATGGCTAGAACAGCAAGTACATAAAGCCAGTGGCTCTGCTGAACATTCTAAACATCCAGGCCAAGCTGCCACATGTGAGCTCCTGAAAGCCCCATCCTGAGCAATGAAGACCCTTCTAGAGAGACCCGTGAAAGCCAATTGTATTGGGGACTGGGGAGGGTGGCTCAGCTGCTAAGAGCACCAGCTGGTCATGTAGAGGACCCCCACTCTGATTCCCAGCACCCACATGGCGGGTGGCTCCTGACCATCTGTAACTGCAGTTCTAGGGGATCCAACACCTTCTGATGTCTGCAAACACAAGGTACACACACAGTATACAGACATATATGTACCCATACACATAGTAAAATTTAAAGAATATAACACACTGCATCATGCCCTGGGGTGCTGTCTGCTGTTTTTGTTATGGCGGCTTACATAAAGGCAACACAAAAGTTATGATGGCAGGGGCGGGTAGGTAAGTAGACGGATGGATGGGTAGATGGGTAGGTGGGTTAGTGGGTAAGTAGATGGATGGGTAGATGGGTAGGTAGGTTAGTAGGTAAGTAGATGGATGGATGGGTAGATGGGTAGGTGGGTTAGTGGGTAAGTAGACGGATGGATGGGTAGATGGGTAGGTGGGTTAGTGGGTAAGTAGATGGATGGATGGGTAGGTAGGTTAGTAGGTAAGTAGACGGGTGGACGAGTAGATGGGTAGGTGGGTTAGTGGGTAAGTAGACGGGTGGACGAGTAGATGGGTAGGTGGGTTAGTGGGTAAGTAGATGGATGGGTAGATAGGTAGGTGGGTTAGTGGGTAAGTAGACGGATGGATGGGTAGATGGGTAGGTGGGTTAGTGGGTAAGTAGATGGATGGATAGGTAGATGGGTAGGTAGGTTAGTGGGTAAGTAGATGGATGGGTAGATGGGTAGGTGGGTTAGTAGGTAAGTAGACGGGTGGACGAGTAGATGGGTAGGTAGGTTAGTGGGTAAGTAGATGGATGGGTAGATGGGTAGGTAGGTTAGTGGGTAAGTAGATGGATGGGTAGATGGGTAGGTGGGTTAGTGGGTAAGTAGATGGATGGATGGGTAGATGGGTAGGTGGGTTAGTGGGTAAGTAGATGGATGGATGGGTAGATGGGTAGGTGGGTTAGTGGGTAAGTAGATGGATGGGTAGATGGGTAGGTAGGTTAGTAGGTAAGTAGACGGGTGGACGAGTAGATGGGTAGGTGGGTTAGTAGGTAAGTAGACGGGTGGACGAGTAGATGGGTAGGTAGGTTAGTGGGTAAGTAGACGGGTGGACGAGTAGATGGGTAGGTGGGTTAGTGGGTAAGTAGATGGATGGGTAGATGGGTAGGTGGGTTAGTGGGTAAGTAGATGGATGGGTAGATGGGTAGGTGGGTTAGTAGGTAAGTAGACGGATGGGTAGATGGGTAGGTAGGTTAGTGGGTAAGTAGATGGATGGGTAGATGGGTAGGTGGGTTAGTAGGTAAGTAGATGGATGGATGGGTAGATGGGTAGGTGGGTTAGTAGGTAAGTAGATGGATGGATGGGTAGATGGGTAGGTGGGTTAGTGGGTAAGTAGATGGATGGGTAGATGGGTAGGTGGGTTAGTGGGTAAGTAGATGGATGGATGGGTAGATGGGTAGGTGGGTTAGTGGGTAAGTAGATGGATGGGTAGATGGGTAGGTAGGTTAGTAGGTAAGTAGACGGGTGGACGAGTAGATGGGTAGGTGGGTTAGTAGGTAAGTAGACGGGTGGACGAGTAGATGGGTAGGTGGGTTAGTGGGTAAGTAGATGGATGGGTAGATGGGTAGGTGGGTTAGTAGGTAAGTAGACGGGTGGACGAGTAGATGGGTAGGTGGGTTAGTAGGTAAGTAGACGGATGGATGGGTAGATGGGTAGGTGGGTTAGTAGGTAAGTAGATGGATGGATGGGTAGATGGGTAGGTGGGTTAGTGGGTAAGTAGATGGATGGGTAGATGGGTAGGTGGGTTAGTGGGTAAGTAGATGGATGGATGGGTAGATGGGTAGGTAGGTTAGTGGGTAAGTAGATGGATGGGTAGATGGGTAGGTGGGTTAGTGGGTAAGTAGATGGATGGATGGGTAGATGGGTAGGTGGGTTAGTGGGTAAGTAGATGGATGGGTAGATGGGTAGGTAGGTTAGTAGGTAAGTAGACGGGTGGACGAGTAGATGGGTAGGTGGGTTAGTAGGTAAGTAGACGGGTGGACGAGTAGATGGGTAGGTGGGTTAGTGGGTAAGTAGATGGATGGGTAGATGGGTAGGTAGGTTAGTAGGTAAGTAGACGGGTGGACGAGTAGATGGGTAGGTGGGTTAGTAGGTAAGTAGACGGATGGATGGGTAGATGGGTAGGTGGGTTAGTAGGTAAGTAGACGGATGGATGGGTAGATGGGTAGGTGGGTTAGTAGGTAAGTAGACGGATGGATGGGTAGATGGGTAGGTGGGTTAGTAGGTAAGTAGACGGATGGATGGGTAGATAGGTAGGTGGGTTAGTGGGTAAGTAGATGGATGGGTAGATGGGTAGGTAGGTTAGTAGGTAAGTAGACGGGTGGACGAGTAGATGGGTAGGTGGGTTAGTAGGTAAGTAGACGGGTGGACGAGTAGATGGGTAGGTGGGTTAGTGGGTAAGTAGATGGATGGGTAGATGGGTAGGTAGGTTAGTAGGTAAGTAGACGGGTGGACGAGTAGATGGGTAGGTGGGTTAGTAGGTAAGTAGACGGATGGATGGGTAGATGGGTAGGTGGGTTAGTAGGTAAGTAGACGGATGGACGGGTAGATGGGTAGGTGGGTTAGTAGGTAAGTAGACGGATGGATGGGTAGATAGGTAGGTGGGTTAGTGGGTAAGTAGATGGATGGGTAGATGGGTAGGTGGGTTAGTAAGTAGACAGGTGGATGGGAGAGTAGACAGGCAGATGAACAGATGTCAGGTGGTGCTCATCTATCTGAAAGCAGCACATTTGCCCCTGCCCTCTCGGAGGGACCGGAGCTCCAAAGCCCCTCCCACCACAGCCCCATCTCCAGCCCTAGTCCCACCTCCAGCCCAAGCCCCACCTCCCACCACAGCCCCACCTCCAGCCCAAGCCCCACCTCCAGCCCAAGCCCCACCTCCCACCACAGCCCCATCTCCAGCCCAAGCCCCACCTCCCACCACAGCCCCATCTCCAGCCCAAGCCCCACCTCCCACATCTCACCTTTTTGGCCCCAAGCTTCAGCGCCTTCTTCCTGGCTTCCTCAAAGTCTTCCTTCTGGCCAATGTTGGCCTGCGGAGCAGAAGCAGAGGCCAGTAAGCCCAGGGCAGAGAGGGTGCAGGAGGATCGTGAGGCCCCGGGTGAACCCGGCCAGCCACCCCCCACACAGTCTCCCTCAGCTATCGCAGAAGTGGTGCCTCAGGCTGGTGAGGCGGCAGAAGGAAGGAACGGGGCTGAGGAGCGACTTGAGAGGCTGGGCCTGCGCAGCTCATCCTTAGTACTGCGTGGCTGGATGCAAGACACGGGTTTCCCTGTCAAAGCTGCGTCTGGCATCCAGGTAGTCAGCTCACAGACACAAGATGTAGTTAGCCACAGGTCTGAGGCGTTCCCTGAGCCCATGCAATACCTGTCCTGGCCACAGGAGGGGACCAGCTTATCCCAGCGCCCTGGTGGGCAACAGGCGAGAGCTCAGAGGTGCTGAACCTGCTCTGCCTGTGGACCCGGCCTATTGCCCGGGTCTTCACCTGGACCCAGACTCTGCTCTCCAGGTCCTGGAGCTTCCCAAGGCTCAGCTGTAAGTTCCGGCCTGAGATTGCCCGGTTTTCAATATGCCAGATGGTAACTCTAGGGACTATAGTGTGTACAGACGCGCGCGCGCGTGCGCGCGCGCGCGCGCGCACACACACACACACACACACACACACCCCTGCCACTCACCAGGTGAATTCCACCCCCTCCTCTTACCCTCCCAGTCCTTTGTAGCAGATAACAAAGGCAACTACACAGAGAGACCCCTCCTGGCCCAAGGCCAACATCGCCATCCAAAGCAACAGGCTCATGTCCTCAGACATCCTTCCTGGGAGGATCCTCTCCCCAGCGGGGATGGGAGCTCATTAAGCCCTCCCCCTCTCCCCGCCCCCCCCCCCCAGCCCAAGTACCCCAGGTGCAGCCATGGAGAGGCTAACTCCAGCTAGTGGGAGGAGCCTGGGGCTCCACTCCCAGCCAGTGAGCCTGGGACAACTGGGCTTTAATCTTGCTGGTTGTGAAAAGGTCAAGAATGAAGCCAAGGGGATCGGGATGCCTGGATCCAGCCATGCCTGAAGACTTCCGTCTCCCGGACTTTCCATCTCCTGGACTTCTGCTATGAGAGCCAAGAACTGACTTTTGATGGTGGCTTTGTTTTGTTGCTTTCAGCTGTGCCAGGTCGGGGCTTCTAAATCACAGGCCCGACTACCACATCACGACTATAGATTCCAAGACTGTGACGGACCATAAGCGCCGCCATCGATTAGTGATGTCTGCGCTAGACCCTGGATGGGGACGTAGCACCCAGCACAGCCTTTCTCTGATGACCTAGTTGCCATCCTAGAACTGAAGGCTGCTTGGAGGGAGGCTAGGACTATGTGCCTGCAGCACAGGGACCCCCTCTAGGCAGAACAGTGGCGAGCTAAAGCCACGCCCGGTGACCTCAGTCCTCATCACCTTCCTGAGAGCCAGCCTGGAGGCGGCTCTGCCAGCGAGAGGCCAGTTCCATTCCGGCTCAGGAAGGTTGTAGAGAGAGGAAAAAAGCAAGGTTTGGCAGAGGACTGTGATGTGTGGGCAGCAGAGGGAGCAGCGGGGGGCAGGGTGGGCTGGAAGGGCCGAGGGACCCACAGGCATGCAGGGCACCGACTCACCAGGTAGGCGATGACATCATAGCCTTGTTCCTTCAGCCACACGAGGATGCAGGAGGTGTCCAGGCCGCCACTGTAGGCCAGAACCACAGAGCCCTTGCTGGACATCTTGTCTGGAGGGAACAAGAAAAATATAAGTATAATGTAGAAGGTCAGGCTTGCTCGGTCCCTCCTGGCTCCAGCCCCATCCAGGAGGCCTTGGACAGCTTTAGCCCTTGAACGATAAACAACGGGGGTGCCGGGAACAGAATGTCCACCGTCCCGCATGCACCCCTCCCGGAGGTCGCTGACCCCACTGCTCTGCGCATGTCCCACATGGGATCCAAGAATGTTGGTGGCAGGGGGACTGGGGGTTGGAGGCAGATATTGGAGCCAGACCCTACCAGCTAGAGAGAGCCTTTGGGACTGAGCAGCTGGGCCAAGGCCAGCGCCTGGGGGAGGTGTACACTGGGAGGGAGGGGGCCCAGGCCAAAGCTGCAGGCAGCTGACACGCTGCCCCCTTGAGAACTGTTCCTTGCCAAAGCAAAATGTGCTGGGCAGGGCCACGAGTGTGTATCACCCTGAGCCTCCACAAGGACCCCGGAAGTAGCTAGACAGTGGGGCTTCAGGGAGGTCAGTGGTCAAGGTCATAGGACAAGCAGCTCAAGGTCAAAGAGAAAGGCCTGGCTTTCTTCCTTGGCTCCTTGTCCAGCAAGAGACGCCACTTCCGGCCTTTGGGTGGACAGGAGGTCACAGGAGAGGACACTTGGTCCTAGGCTGCTCTCCCTTCTGCACCCACCGGAATTCAAGGTGCCCTGCCGCACTCTGAGGATCTGAGAGACCCCCAGTATCTCTGTCAATTCAATTCTACAAGGGCTTAAAACAGACCGGCTTGAGTCCAGATGGAGAGAGGGCAGAATGCCTCTCTGTAGCCTGAAGGTCTTTCCCAGCAGCCCCGCAGGCACACTCCCACAATACAACCTGTTTTTCAACTAACAGAACCTTCCAGAAGGTACTAGGGCTGTCTGGTCTTTTTTGCTACTGCAGCTGTTTCCCCTGCCCAGAGGGGTCCCCAAAAGCCCTCAGGGACACTCTAGCATGTCCTGCATGCGGCCCTGAGAGTAGGTGCTGTTTTAGAGTCAGCCATCATTACAGACCCTAAAGCCACCCTGCCACCGCCCAGAAGGCAGCAGGGCCAGACATGGACCAGACATGGACCCAGGTCTCCGCGCCTCACTTTCCACTAGAACAGCAACTCTCAAACAGGGGTCGAATATCAGGTATTTATATTACAATTCATAATGTATTAACTGTATTAAAGGGTCGCGACCTTGGGAAGGTTGAGAACCACTGCCTTAGGGCAGTCAGCTAGGGTCCTTGGTAGATGTCGCTGGGAAGGACAATGGCCCTCCGCAAACCTAGGAGTGCGGTGGGGCTCATCTGGTTGCTTTCCCAGGCCACCGAGTACTGAGTTGCGGGGTTTACCTAGTCACAGCTGCAGGGGCACTTGGGAGCTGGAGCGAAGACCATGCAGTTCCCCAAACATCCCCTCAAGGCACCTGTCTAGTCGGGCCCCAGAGATGACAGGCCCTGCTGCCCTTTGCAGTTAGAGAGGCACACACCTCAGGAACAATACCGAGGTGCACGGGCTGGCACTCCTGGCTGCCCACAGCCTCCAACAGGCAGCAACTGCCTACCTACCCTCAGCCGGCTGCCCTGGACCTGGGTTGCTGGGTGACTCAGCAGGCCCTGACCCTGAGCCAGATGATGGTGCCCATGGCAACGGCAGCTAGGCAACTGGCTGTGGATAATGGAGGGAAGGAGGGAGAAGGGAGGCAGGACCAGGGTGGAAAATACCTTGGCGTGTAGGTACAGGTCCCTGGAGTCTGGAGTCTGTCTGTCTTCCTGGCCCGGTGAACCACTCTGTCAAAGTAAATGTGATGTTGAGACCCCCGTGGTCACTTGATGCTGAGTGGCCTGTCAGGAGACATGGAGCCCTTGTGGCGATGGCGGATGGAAGCCAGTCCTGTGTCTGCTAGGCGTCCACTTTACCACTGAGCTGCACCCCAGGCCCTAGCCGCGTGCATGTAAATCATCCGGTTTGTCAAGTTTTGTATGCATCGCCCGGGGGAAGCCATCCTCACACTCCAGACAATAAGCACACGAGCTAGGGAGGTAATTCAGTGGATAAACACCTGCTGAGACCTGAATTCAGATCCCTGGCAACCATTTTAGCTGGGTGTGCTGGTGCGTGATCCCAGAGGCAGAGACAGGCAGTCCTGGAAGTCACTAGCCAAATCTGGGTTCAGTGGAAGGCCATGACTCAAAAAAAAACAAGGTGGAGAGGAAGCTGATGAGATAGTTCCAGAGTTAAGAGCCCTGGACGCTCTTGTAGAGGGCCTGGGTTTGATTCCCAGCAGCTACATGGAGGCTCACACCAGTCTGTATCTCCTGTTCCGGGGGATTTGGCGCCCTCTTCTGGCCTCTGTAAGCACTGCACACATGTAGCACTCGGCCATACAGGCAGTCAAAACACCCCACCCGTAACACATGAACTAAAGAGGGGGGAAATTTGGAGTGATTGAGGAAAACAATGTTGACCTCTGTCCCCCACCCCCAGATATAAAACAAAAGATCTTATGTTAGGTGTTTGCCCCAATTTAGACAGAAGAATTGAGACTTGGGTTAAGAGACTTGCCAAGACCTTCTTAGGCTGGGAAATAGCCAGGACTCCAAACCCAGATCAACTGGGTTGTGTGTTCTATTGATCCCTCTGTAGAGCAAGCCTGACACCCCTCTAGAGGTGCCAGAGGGGAGAGGTGGGCAAGGCTGGTAAGGGAGTTCTCTGAGGTGGTAAGGGGACATCTTAGGGTATCCAGGGAATGGATGCCCCCTGCAGATTCACCCAGCTCCTAATGGTCACTTCTTTCTCCAGTTTATTCCAAGGACACCGAGCCATGAGGCTGAAAGGAAGGGGGGGTGCTCCACAGACAGGTCAAACGCCTGCCCTGCCTGCTCGGCCTCAGCCAGGCTGTGCAGTGTCTGTGTGCCTAGAAGCACACAAGCAGGCTTGCGACGTATGGGCCCGCACTTGTGTGTATCTTTGCACCCCTAAGACTGGGTCCATGAGAAAATGTCTGTGTACTTGTGGTGTGCACCTGAGTGTCCGCATGTGTGCCCATGTGCACATGTATGCTCTCACATGCACACACACACACACACACACACACACACACACTTGCCTAGAAATTAGTAAGTGTTCTGGGCTTGAAGTCACAAGCCTGTGAGCTGGATATATATAATCTTGGGTCTCAATCTGAACAGGTGCCAGCATCAGTCTGTCGCCGAGGACAACATGCATGTGACTCTTGCATCAGCTCCTGTCCACCCTAGCCTCCTCGGGGCTGGGGAGTACCTTGGCTGGACTGATAGTTATATCCTGGGCACGGCCCCGTGGGCTCTGGCTGATGCCACAGAGAGCGCCACCCACCTTGCTAACTAGCACAGCCCCAGGCTGACTACAGACTGCCCTCCACTCCCTGGTTCTTAGGATTCTTTGCCCCTTGCTTCCTGTCCCGATGGCGAGTCACCAGACTACAGGCAGCTGGCTCCCTGGGCCGTTCCTCCACCCCCGCTCTATTTGCCGCCATCACTACTCAGCTCTAATTGGCCTGTCATTACTGTTCTTTTAAAACCCTGACTGTACCTGGCCCAGAAGATCCCTGCAATGACTCTCAGTTCACCTCTGCAGCTTCCTGTCTGAGAAAGCTAGACTGCAATGCCAGTATTGACCAGCAGGAGGCGCACCATCCTCCTACTGGGCCTAGCCTGTTACTATCTGACAGACTTGGGTTTCTGACCTTCATGCTGGGAAGGAGGTGAGTAGGGAGACTAAGCCGGTTTTTACTAATCTCTGGTGAGAGATACTCAAACCCTTATCTAGTGTAGCTGTCTTGGCAGGCCTGAAGATCCTTGTATCTATGCCTCTGACTCTCAGACTACTGAAACAATGGACCTCAAGAAATTAGAATTCCCAGGAACTTCCCAAGGTGGGAGAAGGGAAAAGCTGAAACTCTGGAGAAAGAGAAGGACCCTTTAAGAGGCCAGGTATGGTGGCTGGCTAGGCACGGCTGAGGAGGGGGTGGGTGGGTGAATCTCTGTGGGTTTGGGCCAGCCTGGTTCCAGACCAGCCAGGGCCACAGAGTGAGACCTTGTCTCAAAAATAAATAAGCAAACAATCCAAGAGGCGAAGTCACAGTTCTGACCACTCAGCTAAGATAATGATGGCTGGGCCACACCTTGAGCAGGATCAATTTCCTGAGCAACTCCGGATGCCTCTTGCCCTGTTAAAACCTAAACCTCGCGTCAGGATGGCAACAGCGGGCTTGGGGGGTTCTCTGTTCCTCCTCCTGGAGTGGCGATATTGACTACATCTCTTTCATCTGCCTGTCTCTTTAACTGGGCTACAGGGGAAGCCGGCAGAGCATAGCTTTTCAGGGACAGCCAGGGCCCTGTGCTCTGATGCTAACAACTCCAGTAACACTAGAACTACACACCAATCAATCCATTCACTAATACTAGCAGCGGGGGCTCTGTGGACCCAGCCATTTTCCAGGTCTGGGGAGAACCAGCCTCTGAGGAGCAGGGAGCCAGGCCCTGGGGAATGAACTCTACCCAAAGCCTTCAGCAAAACCCGATGCCTCTGAGCCAGAGTTCAGCAAGACATCGCTTTCTACACGGCTGCCCACAAGGAAACCACTCACTCCAGAAGCCGTGTGTTCACAGCCGGGGTGGAGTGATCCGGCTCACCTAGGGGCGTCCGAGGTAAATAGGAGGTGGGCCACGAGAAATCGCTGGTGCAGCAGGTGGGCCGGGGCTTGGCATCACCCCCAGGGCTCCTGGATCATCTGGCTTCCTAAGCTGGGGGCAGGCAGGCGGCTGGGGTGGGGGCATGTTTAACCAAGGGTGCTAGGAGTCTAGCACCCTGCTCTGTCCCACTCTGTGCTTGGTTGGGGGAGGTGAGGAGTGGACAGTCGCCCTTCATTTATGGAGTCCACGGGCACTGGGTAGAGTCAGGATCCCTTGGGCAGCCCTGAGGCCTTTCAATGCTCCCGGCCTTGGTTGGATTATGGCGGAAAGACCTTGGGGGATGGGGGGAGAAAGTAGGGGGAGTTTGAAACGGAGGCCACTCCAGTCTCTGCCCGGGCCAGCTCTTGGCTCTCTCCGGCTGTCTCCGCTTCCTGGCTGGGAGCTGGGGGGGAGGGACCCTGTCTCTTCAGGTCTGCATCCCAGACCCAGTAAGCAAGAGAGCAGGGCCTGGCCACAGCTCTCCAAACAGCTTACTGAACTAACTCTTGGACAGCAAGTGTTCCGAATCCAGGCACAAGGCTGCCAGCCCCGGAGCTGGGGGGGTGACGTCAGACACCACCTGCCAGGTCACTGGCCAGGTGGAGGAGCTGCTCGCTCGTGCGCGCGGGGAGGGATCAAAGGAAGGGCTTTCCTGCTCTACCCCTGGGGAAAGGGCAGGTCTGCTCCTGCTGTAGCACTTGTAGACAGCCTGACAGACCCACTTCACAGAGGGGAATACTGAGAGTGCGGTTGGTTTTCCTGGAGAAGATTTCCCTCTCTATGAGGGCGATCATGCCTCTCTGGAGAGGGGCCCAAGCCGTTAACAATCCAGAAACAGACATTTCCTGCAAAGGGGCTCCTCCCAAAGAGCCAGCCAGCTAGCAGGAAACCTGACTAGAAGAAGCCCCACCCAAACTGAGCCTGGCATTGCACCCCACCGAGAAGAGAAACCAGTGTCAGCCTAGGACCTGGGCCGGGTAGGCAGGGTCCGCGTGTCCACCTGAGGCAGGGCACTGTCAGACTCAGGAGAAAGGCACACGCCCAAGCCCCTAAGGGCAAAGAGGGACGGGACCTTCTGTTCACTCTGAGAAACAAGCCTGTCCATAGATCGGTGAGTCTGACTCAGTGAGAGGGAGTCGGAAGCCCCCGACGCTCTGAAATCCCAGGGGCTCTACTTGGAGCCTTCGCAGCACACAGGAAAGAAGGAAAATCCAGAAGGGACCTCGAGAGTCCACCTGCTTCCGAGCCCCTGGGACCTGTGCTCCTCCATGGGTTTCCTAGGCAGGAGGAACGTGTGCGTCACAGCGCCCCGGACATCAGCCTCCTTCCTTCCACCCACTGCGCGGTCACTCGGGGGCCGCCCTGCGCTCACCCCCTGCAGCTTCTCGCTTCCTCTGGGATTCCAGGGTCGTGAGATCCTGGATAGAGAGTGGGGACCAAGAGGGGCCCGGAACTTCTTACCAGTGAGCGCAGGCGTCAGGGGCAGACGGCGGAGCAGGACTGGGAGAGGCGCGCATCCAGGGTTATAAGCTCTGGGCCTGGGGGGCAGGAACCTGGGACACGTGGGGACAGGCGCGAGAAAGGCCCCGCCCTCGGGCCCGGCCCCCGCTTCAAGCCTCTCAGGGCTCGAGGCCACCTGCGGGTGGGCGTGTCCCGCCGATCTCTCCCGCTGGCCCCTCCCTCTTCCCTCGGCGTCAGCACAACCTCCCGGGGGCGCACGGGCGTGGGCTCTTGCAGTTTAGGTCCCCTGATCCTGGCCCGCTGGTGGCGCCTGGGAGGGCGACAGAGGTTGGAACCCGCGTGACTAATAAGGCTGATCCCAGCCGTCTTTGCAAGAACCCTTGAAAGCGCTTCAAGGCGGGAGTGAAGATGCAAATTGCTTAAGCTCAGAGGCTGTGTACCCACGCCCTTTAAAGACTGGAGCATCTGCCCTCAGAAGCCATCGCTTTCCCTGATGCTAGCCCACAAGCCAGAGCCAAGGGTTCACAAGAGAAAACTCAAACGAGTTGGCCAAGGACGGCTGGGGATGCCATCTTAAGGTCCTGGCTTTCTCTCCTCGGCCTGGCACCTGCCCAGATTGCCCTGGGCTCCCAGTAAATAGTGAATCAAAGCCTGGCTGTCTGCTGACCCATCAGAAGATGAGGAAGGTTGAGGTTCAGAGGCGAAGCCGCTCGCTTGTAAAGTGAAACTGGGGGGCGGGGGGGGGGGTTGTGGCCCACATGAGCCGGAAGGTTGAGCCCGAGGCTTCCCAGCTTGGCCCGAGCCCTGCAGCACAGAGGACAGCCCCTGCCCCAGTGAACCTCAACACCCAGGATGGCCAAGGTCATGTCCCACAGGCAGGCCTAGATTCTAAGGCTCAGGCAGCTCCACCCATGCCTTACCCAGCATGCTCCACTGCGTTACCCTTAGACTCTGGGTGCCCTCTGGGGTCCGGCCAAGCCCCTTTCTCTCTTGATTTTTTCTTTTCTTTTCTTTCTTTTTTTGGGGGTAGGGTGGGGTGTGGGGAGTTTGAGACAGGGTTTCTCTGTGTAGCCCTGGCTGTCCTGGAACTCTCTCTGTAGACGCTGAACTCAGAAATCCTCCTGGCTCTGCCTCCCAAGTGCTAGGATTAAAGGCATACGCTACCACTGCCCGGCCTGATTTCTTTTCAAGGTCAGAAACATCAGCTGTCTGGGCTTCTAGGAGGGAGAAGGTTCCAGACACATTTACAGACTCTAGCTGTAGGGTTATTAATTTTTTAATATCTATTTATTTGTATTTATATGAATACACTGTAGCTGTCTTCAGACACACCAGAAGAGGACATCCAATCCCATTACAGTTGGTTGTAAGCCTCAGGACCTCGGTGCTCTTACCCGCCGAACCATCTCTCCAGCCATCCCTGCAGGGTTCTTTTGAGCTCCTGGCCCTGTTCTCCCAGCTAAACTCCAGTGAGTCCGGAGTCTCCAGGTGGGGACAGATGTCGAGGGACAGCCTGAGGCCTCTCTTTGCTAGCTGACTCTAGGACAGCTGACTGCGGGCGTCACTGGGCCCACTCTGGGCCTTCCTCACAGACAGGAGACTAGTGAGGGTCAATTTGAGGCCATTCCTCACCACTCGTTAGCTTCTCAGGGCTGGCCATGAGGGCAGGGCGGATATCCACACCAACCTCCATTTCCCGTCTTACCTGCTACCCTTTGTGAGATACATCACTTTTATCCACATTCTCCAGGCAGGAACTGCAGCACAGAGAGAGGGTGCATCTTTCCCAAGGCCACACAGCATGCCCAGGGCACAGCAGAATTCGAGCCCCAAAGCCCAAGGCTAACTCAGGTGTGAGCTGAACTTGTTCAGGCAGGAATCGCAAGCAGCAGGAACTTGCCCCTCTACTACAGCGATGACTCCAGCCCAGGAGACTGACACACAGGCAGGGAGGTATGAAGGCCTCACACTGCCAGCAGCTGACTCGAGAGCCCGAGGAGGCCGAGGCGAGGTGCAGGGGCCCAGCTGACTCCCGGAGGAGCCATGTTCCCTGCATTCCTCCACCTTCGAGGTGGACCCCGAGTCCCACCCATCCTCACTCTGCAAAACGCGTCTGGAATTTGTGTGGCCTGTGACCTGAGAGGGTTCGCAATGAGTCACTGTGACCTTCACCCTTCCCTCGTCCCACGACAAGGTCAGGGCTCCTTAAGGATCTAGGTTAGCGATTTTTAAAAGTAAAACAAGGACTAGAGAGATGGCTCAGCGGTTAAGAGCACTGACTGCTCTTCCAGAGGTCCTGAGTTCAAATCCCAGCAACCACATGGTGGCTCACAACTATCTGTAATGGGATCAGACACTCTCTTCTGGTGTGTCTGAAGACGGCTACAGTGTACTTACATATAATAAATAAATAAATCTTAAAAAAAAAAGCAAAACAAAACAACTTTACTATATATCCCTGGCTAGCCTGGAAGAGCTGTGTAGACCAGGATGGCCTTGAACTGTCGAGGTTGGCCAGCTTCTGGCTTCTGAGCATCTCCACCTCCTCCGTACTCTCCTCCTCCTGTTTTACGCAGACCACACGACTTTTCTTGCTCCAATTTCCATTCTCATTTCTCTGCATGACTGGATTGTCCCCCAGCCCTTCCTCTGTCTAGCTGCCAGAAGCTTCCTGAAAGTACAAACCAGAGCAGGTCACACACACACACACTTCTTAAAGGCCTTGATGGGCCAGAAAGATGGCTAAACCGGCCAAGGCACTCGTTACCTAGGCTAATGACCTGACGCTGACCCGCGGCACACACACAGGGAAAGAAGACCAAGAGGGTCATCCCATTTCCTTAGGTTGTCCTTGACACACTCGGGCACCAGTGATGCATGTGAACTCCTAAGGCACAAACACACACACACACACACACACACACACACCACACACACCACACACACACACACACACACACACACACACACACTTCCTGCTAACTCATCACTGCCACTGCGCTCCCCCCCCCGCCCCCACGTTAAGACTGTTCTAAATGATTGTGTAAGTGCGGGTCTGTTTCTTGCGCCTGTGTTCTGTCATGTCGGTTTATCTGTCGTCACACTGGTTCTACGCTGCCTCAAGCTGTCTTGATTCTTGTAGCTTTACAGTGAGTCTTGAAATTTAGGAAACAGTCGTTTGGCTAGTTCACGTCCTTGGCATTTCCATAAAATAACAGAAACAGCCTGTCAGTGTCTGTAAAAAGCCTCTTGGGGCTGGGGCTGGGGCTGGGCTGGGCTGGGCTGGGTTGGGCTGGGACTGGGGCTGGAGCTGGGGCTGGGGCTGGGGCTGGGGCTGGGGCTGGGGCTGGGGCTGGGGCTGGGGCTGGGGCTGGGCTGGGGCTGGGGCTGGGGCTGGGCTGGGCTGGGCTGGGGTGGAGCTCAATCGGGAGAGAGCTTACCCAGCATGCATGACACCCCCAGATCCATCTCTAGCACCATGTGACCAGCTTGGTGGCTCACTACCGCAATCCTAGCACTTGGGAGGTAGAGGCAGGAGTGTCAGGTTCAAGGGCATCTTTGGTTACATTGTGAGTTTGAGGCCTGCCTGGGCTACATGAGAACCTGTTCCCTACCTGTTGTGCTTTGTGTGTGGTCCTGACAATCAAGTCTCCCTCCTCCCTGGAAATCTATATACATAAATCATCTTAGAGCAGACAAGACTGCATTTTCCAGTCCATGAATATGATACATTTCTATATCTCTTTGTAACTTCTTAATTTTTCTTAACACACAAAAAAAACTCTAAAAATATTTTTAAAAATATTGACTGCTACAATATAAGCAACAAGAAATATATGAAATGTGTTGATTCAGTCTGTGGGAGTGGACATCCTGATGTGGCCTTCACTACGGGAGAGTTTAGGCCTCTAGTTTAAACTGTAGATGTGTCCAAGAAACCACGATGTACATACTCTGTTGGGGGGTGGGGTTGAGATAAGGTCTATTATATACTTCTGGGCTAACCTGGTAGTCTCCACGGAGCCCAGGCTGGTCTCAGATTTGCATGGGTCTCTTGCCTTTGCCTCTGAGTGTTGGAGTTACAGCCTGCATCACCCAGCTGCACGGCATTGACCTATTGTCCATTTGCCAGTGCCGGGGGTTGAACTCAAGGCTCGGCGCATCCCGGGCAAGTGTGCTGCCTTCTGCCTCCTGCCCTCAGCCCAGGCCTTGCAGGAGACACTCTTTTCTTTTTTCATTATTGGATAGGAGTGGACACTCTGGAGAGTCAGGAAGCGGCCCCATGTTGAACATAGATTCCTGGGCAAGGACATTTTAAACATATGGACTAAGATGGGTTTGGTGGCACAGGTCTGTGGTCCCTGTTTCTTGGGAAACGGAGATGAGATAAAATTGAGTTTGAGCGCAGACAGGGCAATGCTGTGAAACCCCATTTCAGAAGACGAAGAAATGCTGTCTAGATAGCAAGACCCCAAAGTGAACGAGATGGGTTTTGTAAAATACCTTCAGCTACAGGCCTGAGGATGTGGCTCAGGCACAGTGATCAACCAGCGTGCGTGGGGCCCTGGAGTCAGTCCCCGGCACCACATAAACCACGCGCGGTGGCTCACACTTGTAATCCTGGTCCTTGGGAGGCGGAGGCAGAAGGATCAGGAGTTCAAGGTTATATAAATGAGTAGTTATATAGTGAATTTGGGGCTAGCCTGGGACTTATGAGATCTTATCATAGACACAGACACACACACATACTCACATGCACATGCACACATACACTCACATGTGTATATGTCTCTGTGAATATGTGTACACTTGTGGATCCTGCTGCAAAGTCCAGAAGAGAGTGTTGTATGTCCTCCTCTCTCACTGGGAGTCCTCCTCTATCTCTGGGCATCCTCCTTTCTCACTGGGAGTCCTCCTGTATCACCGGGCATCCTCCTCTCTCACTGGAAATGCTCCTCTCTCACTGAGAGTCCTCCTCTCTCACTGGGAATGCTTCTCTCTCACTGGGAGTCCTCCTTTCTCACTAGGAGTCCTCCTCTTTCATTGGGAGTCCTCTTCTCTCACTGGTAGTGCTCCTCTCTCATTGGGAGTACTCCTTTCTCAATGGGTGTTCTCCTTTCTCACTGGGAGTGCTCCTCTCTCACTGGGAGTGCTCCTCTCACTGGGAGTCCTCCTCTCTCGCTGGGAGTGCTCCTTTCTCACTGGGTGTCCTCTTCTCTCACTGGGAGTGCTCCTCTCTCACTGGGAGTGCTCCTCTCTCACTAAGAGTCCTTCTCTCTCACTGGGAGTGCTTCTCTTTCACTGGGAGTGCTCCTCTCTCACTGGGAGTCCTCCTCTATCACTAAGAGTGCTCCTCTCTCACTGGAAGTGCTCCCCTCTCACTGGGAGTGCTCCTCTCACTGGGAGTCCTCCTTTATCACTGGGAGTGCTTCTCTCTCACTGGAAGTGCTCCTCTCTCACTGGCAGTGCTCCTCTCACCCCCTAGCTCTGTCTTGGAGCTGGGGCTACAGGCAGGGGACTCTTGGCTTGTTGTGTGGGCTCTGGCGTCCACCCTGATCCTCAGGACTAGGCAATGTAGCAGGTGCAGAGCCATCGCTCCAGCGCCTGGATGGGTGGCATGATTTCTTAAAGACTTTCACAGTCTCCACCTCTCCTCCGAGCAGAGTGAGACGCCAGGGCCCTCCTCTTGGGCATTGTCTGTTGAGCTCCTGTGCACAGACTTCCCTGTCATGTTAGCATGTGACAGAGGCCTGATGTCTCCAGCAGGATGATGCCAAGGACACTGAGCTCGGTCCTTCCCCTGGCCGATCTGTTGTGTCTTAGCTTCTAGACCACCACCATTACCTCTCCACCTCTGCCTCCCCCTCCCACCCACGCTCACCGTGTCCCCAAAGCACGTGGCAGCCAGGTGGTCTCTTGGGTACAAGCTCAGACTACTGTGGTCCCTTCACTGAAGGGCATCAGTGTATGTGATCTCGGAGACCCCCACAGCCTGTGGACACACAGACACTTAGCTTATGCTCATAACTGGAGAGGCCTCCTCTTGTCGCCTGTCCTTTGCCACCCAGGGGCTCTGTAGCAGCTGCGGACAGAGGAGCTGGGAGTGTAGTCAAGGTCTTGTTCTGCACCTTCTTATGTTTGGCACCGGAAGCCACCATGCCACAGCCCGGGCTTGGGCGGAATGGCCAGAACAGAGAATGACCTCCAGGCCAGACCTCAGCTCTCCCTTCCCACCCAGAGGGACACAGAGTCCGGTTGTTGACTTCTTGGAAAAGCTGCATCAGGGAGTTTAATGAGTGACCTGCCAGGCGGAGCTGTTTTTCACCACCGATGGTGGGAAGAGCCTCAGAGGTCAGGTGTCCCCGGGGGCTGGGTGGCTGGATGGGGCTGTGACCAATGGTAGCTGGAGGTGACAGGCCACTGTGGAAAACACCTCTTGTGGGGCCGGGTCCAGCTGCAGCGGCCAGCAGAGACACCTCTGGAGACTTCTCCTTTCTGAGCCAACAGCCCTGTGGGTGACCTGGGACAAACTTGGTCCCACTAACAGGCTGCGATGCATGTGTCTCTGCTCACTAGCCTGCTTTACAGCCTCAGAGGGACCAGAGGAGCGAAGGCGTGGGGAAGGGACGCGCCTCACTCCCTACCTCAAGCCTTCCCTCTCCATCCAGCTCTGGCTTCCTCTCCTCAGTGCTGCTGAGCCATAACACTGAGACCGACAGCAGCTCAGAGCCTATGAGACTGCTCAGAAGCCATGCGGGCTTAGACAGAGTACTCGCCTCTTGGCCTCCACTCTTGCGTCTGTGAAATGGGAATATTATTCTTGCCTCGGGAGTCTCTGGGAGAGTTCATGAGGGAATAGCTGGAGATGCACTACACAGAGGCTTTACAACCCAGAGGGCTTGGGCGAGACTCGGGAAGCGTGGGCAGCCTGCCGCAGGGAGAGAACTGGACCCTGCTGGTCCTCAGCGCCAGGGTGAGGCCCTGTCCTCCCCAGGGCTACAAAGTTCATAAAAAGTTAACAGCCTAGCAGAAATAGCCCAGGCTCTGATTCCTGACCCCTGGGTTTTCAGGAGGAGTGTTCATCTCATGGGTAGGCTTGGGCCGCCCCCTCTCGCCATATGCCTCTCCCCCCACCCCCACCCCCTTCCCCAGCCTGCAGTTCCAATCAGTGTGACTTTAAGCAGAGGTGAGGGTTTTTTTCCTCTTTTTCAGCTTTCATGTTGTAAGTGGTTGAAAGAAGGAAATTTCGTGGTGTGAAAATAACAAATTTGAAATGTGAGTATCAGGAAGAGCCCCTCCCCCACCCCAGGTGGGAGGGACCGGGACCTGCTAGGAGAGGGTCCGGCGCTGAGCTAACTGCTCCTGAAGTTTCAGTGGAGCAATGTGAATGCACAGCCCCGTGTCCCCGCTGTCTTGGCACTCCGAAAGCACAGGGAGGGAGTTGCATCAGAAACGAGATGTCCCGAAAAGCCCAAAAATATTTACTCTCTTGTCCTTTACGGAGAAGAGACTCCTGGCTTCACCTAAGTCTGTTTTGAAAGTGGAAGGATAAACGGGCCACGGAGGCACGTGCCTCTAATCAAACACCCAGGGTTACCTTCAGCTATGTAGTGGCTTTGGGGGTCATCCTGGGCTACATGAGACCCCATTTCAACAAACAAACACCCAACAAAACAAATAAAAATCAGAAAGAAAGTAGATGCGTCCTGGGGGCATTCTGTTGGCTGTCCGGACAGCTTCTAATCTAAGTCAGCTCCTGGTTAAGAGCACTGGCGACTCTTGCAGAGAACCTGGGTTTGGTTCCCAGCACCCACATGGTGGCTCACAACCACCTGTAACTGCAGGTCTAGCCTAGATGTCTAGGAACACTGGGGCACATCTGTAGTCCACTCGGGAGGCCAAGGGAGGGTTGTGATAAGTTCAGGGCCAGCCTGGGCTACCCTATCTCAGATGGGAGAAAAGGACTATTCAGCGGGAGATGGCTGTGGAGGTTACCCGGGGTAGCAGGGAGAAATGAATTATTCCCAGAACCTTCTGCACGAGACAGGCTTTTCACAGCTATGTCTGGGGGCACCTGGCGGAAAGGCGGGTTATTGAGGCAGGGGCTTGCCCGCCTAAAGAGAAGGGCCAGGACAGCAGAAAGGCAGTTCCTGAGCCAGCACACAGGGTGCTCAGTCCCTCCAGACGCAAAGCCACACCCCTGGCCCACCCCAAAGACCCCACGGGAACTTCCCAAGGTCCCCCTCACTTTTCCTGAGCAGTCCCCACCTCTAGACCCTACTCTTTCAGGACCTCCACCCCCTGCTGCGCCCACAGCGCCCTCCCTCCCTCCCTCCCTCCCTCCCTCCCTTCCTCCCTCCTCCCTTTTTCCAGTATCTGCTCAAAGGTCACCTGTTCAGTGAGGTCTACCTCCACCAGCCCCAGAGGGTTAGGGCTGTATGTAGCTTAGCCCCATCTGATATGATAGAGGCTGACTGGGCTTACATATAATGATCTCTCTCTCTCTCTCTCTCTCTCTCTCTCTCTCTCTCTCTCTGTGTGTGTGTGTATGTGTGTGTGACAAGAGCACCTGGAATCTCTTCAGCCCCAATCCTGTTGCATACTGCAGGCATTTATATCTAACCTATCTCTATCTCTTTTAACTTACGCCTATTTCCTGCCCTTCCTCATCTTTATTCCGATGCATGTGTATGTGCATGTTTGTATGTGTGCAAACATGGGCATTCCCTAGGGACACTACCCACTTTCTAAAATTATTATTACTATTATTACTACTACTACTAGTAGTAGTAGTATGTGTGTGTGAGTATGTGTGTGTGAGTGTGTGTATGTGTGTGCCAGTGTGTGAGTGTATATATGTGTGTGTATGTGAGTGTATATGTGTGTGTGTGTGAGAGTGTGTGTATGTGTGTGTGAGAGTGTATGTGTGTGTATGTAGGTGTGAGTGTGTGTGAATGTGTGTGAATGTGTTTGTGTGAGTGTCTATATGTGTGTGCCAGTGTGTGAAAGTGTGTATGTGTGTGAGTGTGTATGAGAGTATATGTGTGTGTGTGTGTGTGTGTGTGTGTGTAAGTGTGTGAGAGTGTATGTGTGTGTGAGTATGTATATGTGTGTGTGAGGTATTTGGGTGTCACGGCGCCTGTGCACAGTTCAGGGGATATCCCTTGGGGGTGGGTTCTTTCCCCTTCCCTGGGATCTAGAGACCGAATGCAGGTTATCAGGAGGCTTGGGTGGCAGGCATTTTTCTTCTCTGAAACAGAGCCTCTCCCTGGCCTTGGGAGCCCTCATTTGACTGGCAGGGATCCCCCTGCCTCTGCCTCCTCAGTGCTGGGGTTACAGGCTGGGGCCCCCATGCCAGTACACGTGTCCCAAGAATCAAATTTGCACTTGCAAATGCAAATCGCATTTACCAATGCTGCCAAGTTCTCCGCTAGTCTCCGGAGACTTTCCAGACACAAACTCACATAGTCTTTCTGTAATTAACATTTCTAAGGGTTTTTTGCTTTTGTTTTTTAAGTAAGCTAATACATTCATCCACTGGCCAAGGATGAAGGGAGCCCTGCTTAGGTGCCAGAAAAAAAACTGTGAAAGCAACCCGGGGCTCAAGGTCCCATGTTCTAGTGACAAGATTCACAAACAACCAAGAAACAGAGTCACTGGTGTTCCTGCCACTTAGGCAAGGGTCTGAGGGAGAGAAAGTCAACAGGACAGCGGGTGCTAGGAAGTGGGGTTCATGGTGTTGTTTGAGGCAGGGCCTCTTATAGGCCTGGCTAATCTGGAGTTTCCTGTCAGCCAGGATGACCTTAAACTCTGGTATCTCCTGCCTCTACTTCCCTAATACTGAGATTAAGGGTGTGTGTCACCATCCCTGGCAATTTCAAATTGTTCTCAGGAATTAATATACAGTGTTTTTGTTACTGCGCATCGGTCTCTATGAAGAACATTTAATTCTCGTTAATTCTCCTGCAGCACTATGCGGAAGGCAGAAGGTCAAACATCCCAGCCAGGGACAGAGGCCTGATTCCCAAGGCCCCAGCAGCTGGGATCACAGCAGGGCTGGTCACGCCCCTCCCAGGCCCCTCCACAGTAAGACTCAACAAAAACATCAACTCAGTAAAAAAAAAAAAATTATATTATATACATTCCATGTGGTCAGGCCAGTGTCAGACGCTGCCACCCCGACCGGGTCTGTCGTCCTGGGGGTCCTGGACCCCTGAGACCTTGCCCAGCTCCCCCCTGAGATTTGAGGAAGGACAGGATCAGGACTGCGCCATTGGCTTTGCCACCAAAGGTGCAGCGGTCCCTGCCCCCCCCCGGGTCAAGGCCCTGCGCACAGCAGTGTTTACAGAAGATCTCGCTGACGCACGGGGGCGGGAGAAGAGGACGTTCTCTGTCACTGTAGGTGTCATGGGCAAGGGCCACCCTGTTCCTCTCTGCGAGGTCAGGGTGGATCTGCAGCTCTGGCCTCACTAGCTTCAGTACGGGTAGGGCGACACTGCGATTAGCAGGACGTAGACGCTCTGGTGGCGGGGCGCAGCTGCGCGCACGGTCAGGCGATAGAGGCCGGCGTGGGTGAGCGCTCTGCGAGTGTAGACCGCGCCTTGTCCAGCACGCAGCTGGCGGAGAGCAAAGGGGCTGCGTGGGTCGGGCTCCAGCACGGTGAGCTCCGTGCGGTTGGCGGGGATGCCAGCCTCGGAGAAGGCGGCCAGGCGGGCCACGTCGTGGTGGGCGCGCACGCCGAGGGGCAGCGGCAGCAGGCGGTACTGCAGTGTGGACGGACCGCTGGTGCTGCAGTCCTGCGAACAGCGGCGGAAGCAGGTCCTGAGGGTGACACAGACAAGCTCATTGGACTGCGATCCAGTGCACCCCAGTTCAACCCCATGCTCCCCAAATACCTTGCCTGCATATGCCACTGTTAGTCCATTTCAGAGATCAGCAAACTGAGGCCCAGAGAAGCCAGATAGAGATTTTCCTCCCCTTTAGCATGTCTTCCCATTCCCCACTTTTTTTCCTTTCCTTGCCCAAAGCCCAGGGCAGTTCAGAAAACACACAGCATGGTAAAACTCAGTCTCTTAGGTCCCCTCAGCGGGGCCCAGAAGTGAGGAGCCTGGGGGCTGAGTCACACATCTGGACTCCCAGGGGTTCAGCGACTCCGTGTAGGAGTCTCCTCCACCGCCTGCCTCATTCCCCTTTGTAGGGTCTAGAACAGCCTTCTCCAGAAGGCTTCCCGAGGTCCTGACAGTGCTGACAGAGTGAGCTGAGTCCTGGAGTTTGCGAGGTTTCCCCAATTCCTGTGTCTGGGGGTGCTTTCTGTCTGAGGTTATGTTTGTACAAGGGGAGGGGCGCATTATCTGTCCCAGAGAGCACACAGCGTGGAGCGGCATAGAGCCAAGATTGTCCCTGCCTGGGTACAGGTTTGCTGGGTGTGCCAGCACGTAGCTCTGGCCTAGGTTGTCTGGCAGGGCGGCTTCCGGATGCCTTCCTGGAGGTGGGGGTCCAGGCATGGGCAAGCTGGAGAAAAAGGCCTGTACTCATGCGCCTGCCCCTGGGACCTCCGCCAGCTGCGCCCCTGCTTACCCGGGGCTGGAGCCCTGCCGGTAGGTGGTAGGGCAGGGCGTGTCTACACACTGGAAGCTGCCTCGGGTGTTGAAGCACATCTGGCCAGGCCCACACTCGATGCCATCTTCCTCACATTCGTTGATGTCTGGGCGGTAGGAGATGGGTGGATAGAACACGGGAGAGGGGGACCAGGGAAGGCCGTGGGAAAGGCGGAGCCCCGAGGAGAGACCCTCCCGACACCTCTGCATCTCCCAGGGGCGTGGCTTGTAGGGACTTCCTCCTATCACGGGTGGGGTTCAGACCGAGAACAGCCCAGGGACACACAAGCTATCTCCTGGGAGGGGTGTGGAGTGACCCAGGCTGGCTTACCCTGGCAGTTCTTCCCGCTGGGGAGGAGGCGGTAGCCGGAGGGGCAGAGGCACCGGAAGCTACCCTCTGTGTTTTGGCAGGCGTGCTGACACAGGCCCCTCACGCGGCACTCATCAAGGTCTGGTCCAGGTGGGGACAGAGAGACGCTGAGTCAGACTGCCGGGGTGGCCATGTGCTCTGAGACCGGTCGGTCAGGGAAGCTCCCTGCTCCAGGCAGCCCCTCCCCTGCCTGCCTCCCCCAGGCCTGCTTCAGGAAGTCTCTGAGCTGGTGAAGAGTGGGGGGTCTCACCCAGTCTCCATCACCAAGGCAAGAAGAGGGGCCATTCTACAGACGGAGTCCTTCCCCTCTGTGCCTGTGCCATCAGCCCAGCCTCCACAGGGCCTACAGACTACAGGCCTGCACCCTCTGCTCCCAACAGTCCCTCTTCAGAGCTTCGTGGCTAACTGGAACATTCTTTCACTCCCCCAAACCTCCCCACCGCAAGAGGAGTGTTTTTCAAAGTGGGTTTTTTCCTCAGGCATCATTTTAGGAGGGCCTCCTAAAAACACCCCAAAGACAGTTTGACCATCACCCCAGTCGGTGTCCCTCTTGGGGATCCCCCTTGTTCTCCAGCCACAGCGCTGTCCTCCACGTGCAGAATTTCCCCTTCCTCCACCGCCCTTTGCCCGTGAGTGCTGGGTTTCCGAGTTTGCCCAGACCCATGCCCAGCCTAGGAGCCCAGGACCACAATGTGTGTCCCTAAGGCCCGCCTTACCTGTACACACGCCATCCTGCCTTATGAAGCCGGGTGGGCACCAGGCCCGTCCCACACTACTCAGGGCTCCAGAACCAGGCCGCAGGGAGACCCAGGCATGGTAGGAACCATTGGGCCTGGGTATCCGAGACCGCAGCCAGGGCACGAATGGGCCCTGGTGGCTGACGACGGTAATGTTTTGCCGGTTCCGTTCCAGGGGGGTACAGGTCCTGCCATCCCGTAGGAGGGTCTGGCCTGGTGGGCACAGGCATCGATAGCTGCCCTGGAGGTTCTGGCACTGGTAGACACAGGGTGTGGGCTGTTGTAGGCACTCATTGACGTCTGTAGAGGAAGACCAGACAGGGTGTGAGGACGGTTCGGTGCTCTGTGGCCTGCAGGTGCTCCAGCTGCCCCTGGGGCTTTCTTTCTTTCTTTTTTTTCTTTTTACTTGGAGACAGAGTCTTGTTTGGAATGTTCCTCAGAATGTGCGTCTATCTGCTGAATACTGAAATGAGGGCCGTGTACACTATGCCTGGCTCAGCTGTCTCTCTGTCATCTTTCCCTTCAAGCTGGCCGTCTGAGGGTCCTGGTACCAGCATACTCCCTGACCCTAGGTCTGCAGTCAGGGCCCAACCCCCAGCTCTGAGCACCATCCCAGGCTGTAGAGTCCCAGTCCTCAGTGACAGTCATCCATTCTACCCCATGCCTCTCTGAGGCGCTGCCTTGGTCTTCACCTCCCCCCTCCCCCACTTCTGGCATCCCCAGAAGTGCCCCATGCAGGATCTGGTGGGCTGCCTCAGTCACTCTCAGACTCACCAGACCATAAACACTCCTTGTTCTGAGCCTGAGCTGAGGGAGACCCAGGACCCGGGGGGTGTTCTAGCTGCCCCCTTTACCTAGGCAAGGCAGGCCGTGACCTTGTTGGCGGTACCCTCTGGGACAGCCACAGTGGTGGCCACCTGCAGTGTTCTCACACAGTTGATTGTAGTGACACTCATCCAGCTGCTCCAGACATTCGTCCACATCTGGGGAGGCAGCGAGCGCTGTGATCACAGGCATAGCCGTGGAAGTGGTTCGGCCCAGAGGCCTCCTCCGAGGACGAACCCTCCCACCTCACGGTAAGGCCTCGTCTGTCTCTTTTTCTTTTTCTTTTCTTTCTTTCTTTCTTTCTTTCTTTCTTTCTTTCTTTCTTTTTTTTTTCTGAGACAGGGTTCCTCTGTATAGCCCTGGCTGTCCTGGAACTCACTCTGTAGACCAGGCTGGCCTCGAACTCAGAAACTCGCCTGCCTCTGCCTCCCAAGTGCTGGGATTACAGGCGTGCGCCACCACGCCCTGCTCTGTCTCTTTTTCTAATCATGGCTGCACAAGGCTGCACGCGGGCACTTTGCAGCCTCTCTCTCTCTGAGAGCCACAGACAGGTAGAAGGCAACAGGGTCCAGACTCCAAAGAAAAGAAGGAGCTTAGAATGTGGGTTCCTGTGCGGCTGGGTAGACAACGCTCCTTTTACATAAGTTCCTGGTGTGCAAGAAGAGGCCCCATTGGTGAGGGGGTCGGATGTGTGCAGGGTTTAAGGACCTGGCATATAGGAAGAGTTGGAGGAAGGAATGAAGGTAGGAATGTAGGAAAGGAAGGGGGAGGGAGGAGGGAGAAGATAAAAAGGAGGGAGGCAGGGAAAGAAGAGAGAGGGGGAAAGAATCTCTTAAGATCCAGAAAGCTCCAGAACCTTACAGACTCACAAATCTATCCCTCGGGGCTATATAAACAGTAACGTCTGCCAAGGAAGAGGAGACCCTTCAAGCTGCCGCCCAGGCCGGGGCGGCCTCCTCCGCCATGCGGCTGTCTTTGAGTCACTACGTCCTTGTAAGCAGACCCTCGCCTTGACTCTGTAAGTAGCCCGTAAACTCACTCACTGGTTCACTATGCTAGACTCTGCCGTGGTGTTTCCTTAGTCAGTCGCTGGTGTCTGATCTGGGATGAACAGATGTTCAGGTCTGCCCAGGCAAGCACCACGACACAGACAGACCCGGTCCAGAAAACCATACAGCGAGTAAAGGTCTCCCTCTCATCGAGGGACAGCACTTGGATGTCAAGGCAAAGGCCACTTGCCACTTATACGCAGAGGCTGCCTGGAACCTGTGTTGAGACGGCCCCAGAGGCTGGCTCTAGTCTGGACCTCGATGTGGGGACAGCCGTGGAGGGAAATGGCATCCCTGCTGCCTCTGACTTATTTCCCTGACGTCATCAAGCACAAGTGGGCAGAGGTTGAAAGGAAAAGATAGGACCCAGCTCTGGGCTTCGGCCAAGAGAGTCCCAGATGCCCTGAATCCCAGTGACACTCTCAGGTCTCTTGGGAGTTTGACTGGCCCCACCTGGTGCCCCTGTCACCTTCACAGCTGCCTCCGTCAGCAGTTACCCGGAAGCCAGGCCTACAGGACTGGAGGCAGTTATAGGATCCGAGCAGGTTCACACAGCGCTGCCCCTCCTGGCAGAGGTGGGTGTCGTCCGCACACTCATCCACATCTGGGGAGGGGCAGAGCACACGCGGGGGCGGGGGGAAGGGACCATGTGAATGCTCGCCTTCCGCAGCCATCCTTAAACCCCAGCCCGGCCCACTCACGGCCTAGAAGGCCCTGACGTGAAGGTCTCCCAGCCCGTAGTTCTTATGAAAGGCTCTAGACCATGTCCCCTTGGATTCTAGCTAGAAAGCCAAGGGAGACCTGGAGGGCCAGGCCCCGCTGCTGGGACGGGTTAGAATCAGGGTGAGACCTGTCATGGATCAGAAAATCAGGAGTCCAAGGCTACCGAGCCTCGAGGCGGCTGTGGGGAGATCTTACAGGCTCGAGGAGCACACAGGGACCACAGGTTTGTCTCTGGGGGTCCACACCACCCCAACACCTCCTATCTTCCAGAAATGTGCACCTCCACAAGCCTGCGCTTGCCTTTGGAATCTGGGCCCCGAGGACTGCACACTGGGCAGGACTGAGCTCACCTCCTCGGGCTGCTCACCTCTACAATTCCTGCGGTCCCAAGCCAGGGAGAAGCCAGCGGGGCAGGAGCAGGAGAAACGGCCAGGAGCATTGCGGCAGGTATGGGAGCAGGGGCTGGGACCCCCTGAGCATTCGTCCTTGTCTGGGTGGGAGACATGAAACATGAGACTCTGTTCACAGGCTCTCTTGACAGCTCGCTGGGGTGGGCCGTACATCCCAGAAGGAGAGGTCGACTTTGTTCCTGCCAGGGCCCCGGAAGAACTCACCCACGCAAAATGCTCCTTGGGTGTCCAGCTCAAAGCCCTCGGGACAGCCAACTTCATCTTCTTCTGTAATGCAAAAAGGAAGACCCGGAGGGAGCCAATTCCCCAGGACATCTTGGGCTTGCTCTTTGGGCTGGTCCAGGCAGTGGACCCTGCTGGGAGCTCAGCCCCAGCTTTGAACCAGACATGTGACAGTGGGGCAGCCAGCTGGCTCCTGGCTCAGGCTTGTTGGAGGTGGTAGTTGCGGCGACATGCCTGGTCTTGTAGCTGTGCCCTGGTGATGTGTGTGTGTGTGTGTGTGTGTGTGTGTGTGTGTGTGTCTTAAGGGCGAACTCAAGAGATCCCACTAGAGAAAAGTAGATTGTTTGAGGTCACGTATGCAAAACTGTGCTCAGGAGAGCCCAGCAGCCATGCGCAGTGGGTTTCGATAGCAATCAACAGCCAGCAAGAAAGGGAGATGGGACTGCCTCTGCAATTGTAGGGACAGTCACCCTTAGCAAGGTGGCCACTGCGGGCCAGTTAGGGCTGTGGAGGCAGAGCCTGTGCTGCTGGCCTGGAGACCCCGGGAAGCTGGCCGTGCATGCCCACTGGGCAGCTAGGAACCATGGGCTTCCCAGCAGCAGCGCAGATAGGCTCTGAATGGGGGTGTGCCTCGCCTTATAACTTTGCTCCTTCCCGCATTCCTCTCAAGACCTTAAGCAATGAAAAGATACTTTTAAAGCATTCCTCAGCTGTGACTACATGGCGTGCTCAGGTGGGCCACCAGAGGTTGCACCCGTGGGGGCCTTTGGTGCAGGCACCTTGGGAGAAGGGAGTGGGTGTGGTTTAGCTTCTGAAGTCTAGGCAGGAGCGGCCGGAGGAGTTGAACTGGCCCTCCTAGGTGGGCGGGGCCAGGCTGGAATGGGCGGGGCCAGAGGAGGTAAGAGGCTGCCCTCTGCACGCCCCTCTCCCTAGCCTGTGCTGGGTGCGAACGGCCAGTTGAATTAGGGACTTTGGCAGTCTTAGCTGGTAGGGTGGACGTGGGACAATGGGGCCTCACCTGCTCGCAGGGCTGTGGTAAGCTGGAAGTTCAGGGCCTCTGCCTCAGGGTCAAAGGCCGAGCTGATAGCGGAGGCCCAAAGATGCTGCACCAGCTGGGGCTGGAGGCCCCTGGTCTCGTCATACTGGATGCTGTGATTGCAGCGCAGGGAGCCTGGGAGGCTGTCATGGAGGAAGCGCTGTGTGGAGCCCACGAATAGCTGGCCAGGCCCTGTCTGCACGTAGTGCTCCTGGAAGTCCTGGGGGGAAGGGCAGGAATTAGAGAAGCCAAGAGGGCGCTGGGGTGCTGCGTGGAGAAGCCTCCTTTGTCTCTTCTGCCCAACAGCTGGCAGTCGGGGCGGCACCATGCCTGTGAAGTTCTTGCTCGCTTCCCGAGACCCATCTCAACTGGCTTCTGGGCTTTGAGGAAGGAAAGTGGGGAGCAGCCCAGAGCTCGTACCTGTACGTGCAGATCAGCGTCGGCCAGGCTCTCTGGGATCTTGCCATCGATTTTCATGTCCACGAGCAGGAGTCCATCGGGATCCAGGCCCCGAGCCACCTGGGTCATTGTGAGCAGCTCCCCTGCAAGCCATCCACACCCAGCCAGGAGTCAGCGCAGGGGCAATCCGGGCGCTCTCAGGCCCCGCCCCCTCCCCCTGCCGTCTGCAAGAAGACCACGCTCACCTGTAGAAAATTCCATCTGTGACTCCTGCTGGAAGCTGCCGCCAGTCAGAGAGTAGCCATTTAAGGCCTCTCCGCTCTCCCTAGCCAGGGCCCAGTAGATGGGGGCAATCGTGACCACCAGCACCCTCATTAGAGGCCCTGGATGTAGCAGAACACAGAGTGTTAGGACTGGAGTCTCAGGGCAGCAATGCCGCTCGAGATCCCTCTGTGGCTCCCCTCTGCTCCGCCTCTCCCTCCCTGGCCACGCTTGCCATGACTGCCTATGCCAGGTGTTTAGCAGACCCCAGGAGACAGCAAAATCAAACATGTACTTTATAGTGCCGCTAGAAAAGCAAATATAATAAAGAAATGCATGGGACGTGATATTTAACCAGGTTCAACAAAACCAGATTGATGGTCCCCTTAGCTCCTGGGATGCCACAGCCTGTCACCATGTGCTGGCTGGGTTGAAGATCAACTAACTTGTAGATAACTTCTGCAACCCCCCCCCGGGAGAGGAAGGAGTGCCCTGGGTGTCTTGTGACATCTGGACCTCCTAGGGCTAGCAGAGGCCACAGACTGGGTCTGGGGGGGGGAACCGCCCACTCACAGCTTCCTCAGGGTCAGGGACAGTGACAGCACGTAAAGAGGTGACAGGAGAAAGCTAGAGCCCTTGTGGGCGGCAGAACCTGCCCAGCTCCTCAGAGCCTCCATCCCATTAGAGTCAAGCTCTCGGGGCCTGGGTCTAGATGGTCCCCGTGGCTCCTGCAGCTGGAAGCAGCGGCCACAACTAAACAGCATTTTGCTTAAATTAGCCTCTGTTGACAGTGGCAGTTAAAGTCCCTGACCTCGGGCTAGAGAGATGTCTCCACTAAGAGCATTTGCTTTTCCTGCAGAGAATCTGGGTTCGATGCCCAGGACCCACATAGCGGCTCACAACCATCTGTAACTCCAGTCGCAGAGGATCTGACAGTCTTTTCTGGCCTTTGCAGGCACCAGGCACGCACATGACTGTACACACATACACGCAGGCAAAAACATTTGTACACACAAAATAAAAACAAATGATTCCAAAACGAACAAAAACAAACAGAACAAAACAAAACGCCAGTGACTGAGGCCGTGTGTGGCCCCTAGTGAGAACTTGCCTCCGCCTTTCCCTGCCCTGGGTCCCAGGAAGGGCCTCGGGTCCTTTACACAGGCTTGCCAAGACAGGGTCTGTGAGCCACCCGGATATTCTCTGCTCAAGACATCCTGTTTCTTGAATCTGTGATTCAAGGCAGGTCCTTGCCTTCTCCTCCTCTTCCTCCTCCTCTTCCTCCTCCTCTTCCTCCTCCTCTTCCTCCTCCTCCTCTTCCTCCTCCTCCTCTTCCTCCTCCTCCTCTTCCTCCCTTTCTTCCCCTTCCTCTTTCTCCTGCTCTTCCTCCTCTTCCTTCTCCTTTTTTTTTTTTTTTTTTTTTTTTTTGAGGCAGGGTTTCTCTGCATAGCCCTGACTATCCTGGAATTCCCTCTGTAGATTTGGCTGGCCTCAAACTCTGAGATCCACCTGCCTCTGCCCTGCCTCCCAAGCGCTATGATTAAAGGCGTATGCTTCCTGCTTAGTAGATGGTGGGATTCTGAATCTCTCCCGCTGTCTGTCCCCTCCAGCCCATGTCTGCTAATCAATTCTAGTGATTCCTCACTCTTCCATCTGCTTCCATCTGTGAGGGGATCCCCAAGTGTGAGTGGAGTTCCCATCATCCTCTGAGCCCCCGATGCAGCTTCCTGCTCATGACACAGTCTCCCTGTCTGATTTCAAATGCAGTGTCTTGTTTGGTGATAGCAGTAGGTTAGAGAGCCTGTGAGCAGGAGAAGATTCAGCTCTCGGAGGCAGTCCTATCTCCAGGTACCAGGCCTCGAGCAAACCTTTTCTGTTGTGTGGGCCCAGCATGTGTCCTGGGGGCCCCCACATACCCACACTTGCTGGGACATGACTGATGCTGCTCCAGATGGTAGGGACCCCAGAACTGCCCTGCCGCCGCACACTGATGTTCAGAGTAGCCATTCCAAGTTCCTGCCCGTTGATGACTCCGATCATGCTGCCCCGGCTGCCCCGGGGCTCCCCTGTGAGACAGGAGTGAACAATAGTGACGCACACGTCCGCTCTGAGCCCCTGTGCAAAGGGGTTGTCACTGCTCCTACGTCATCAAATGGGAAAGTGAGACTCAGAAAGACACGGTGTCCAAAGACACACAGCTAATAGGTAATAGACTCAAAGCACAGATCTTGGTTCTAAAATAAAGGAGACTGTGTCTGGGGAGAGGGCTCAGCCGGTGAGGTCCTTGTCATGCAGGCACGAGGGCCTGAGCTTGGTCCCCAGAACCCACATAGAAATGTCAGCCATAGTGGTATATACTTGTAGTCCTGGTGCTGGGGAAGCAGAGATAGCAGAGGCAGAGGTGGAACCCTGGAGCTCACTGGGGAGCCAGCTTAACTGGGGCTCAGTGAAAGATCCTGTCTCAAAAACAAGGAGGACAGCTCCTGGGGAGTGGCACAAGTTGTCATCTGGCCTCCATATGCACCCGCACACACATGCACCTGCATACATACATGTACCCCACACACATGCACCTGCACACACAAATACCCATATACATATCATGCACACACATACAACCACACACATGTCATGCACACATGTGTACTCATACCCACATGCACCTGCACACAGGCACCCCCCACATGCACTCACACACAATGCACATGAACACACATATACCTTTATACACATGTACCTGCACACATGCATGGCATACATGTATCCATACATGCTTACACCTACACACAAGCACACAGACACATGTGTACCTGCACACATGTGCCTACACACATGTATGAACAAATGCACCTACCCACACATGCAACTGCACACATAGGCACCTGTGCAATGCACCTACACACATGCACCTGTTCACACACATGCACATACACATGTACACATACTCATAAATCCAGGCAAGTCAAGTCCCTAGGTCACATCAAGTTGGCTTGTTTATAAAATGAGGAGGTGGGTCCACAGACACACAGCAGACCTGTTGGTCTAAAACTTGCCAAGAGCTATGATGGCAGGGGTTGGCATGCTGGAAGGACAGGGCACTATGCCAGGAACCGAGTATTATCACCAGAGCGTCCTCATTCCATCAGTGGCCCTGGCTCCAGCTGGCCTGCAGCTGCTCCGGAGGGAGCGGGCTGCCTGCCCGGAGGCTGCCAGGCCGTCCAGACGGCCATTCTCTTGCACAAATTCAATGGATGACATCGGCCCACAGGGCCCCTGCTTCCTCTGCCTAATGAACCAGCTGCCTCCTTTGGGCAGATGGCCTTCCAGGGGGCACAAGACAGAGGGAGCCTGACTCTGCTCACCAGCCCTCGGGGGAAATTAACAACAAATTGCAGATGAACTGTCAAAAAAAAATAACACAGAACATTCCGTGGCCAGGATCTTAAATGGTCAATCAGGATGAGCTAATGCCGGGTTCTAGGAAGTGCGGCCCTCAGCTGGGGTCTGGTGATGTCCATCTGGAATGTTTCTCATCCGTATCTGCTTCCAGCAGTGAGCAGGGAGGGAGATGGCGTGTGTAGAGAGGAGGGCAGGCCTGACCCCGATCCCTGGAGGCCACAGGACTCCGAGCCCGCGAATGGCAGGCCGCTTTTCAGATTTTAGGAGTCTCAGCATCTTGTGACCCACCCCCTAAAAAAACAGTCAGGGCTAGGACACGCTCTTACATGATGAAGAAGAAAGAACAAAAGCAGCAGGGAGGAGAGACAGGTTGTAGGCAGGGGCACCGGCAAGGTAGACCTACAGCTGGTGGCCAGGAGAGCTCAGCGCTCGCCTGGCTCCACCCCCAGGACTGCAAAACCAAGGCCAACCAAAGGAATGAAAAACAACATGCAAAACGGGCTGGAGAGATGTCAGGTAAAGTACCCTGATGTGCAAGCAGGAAGGCTCAGCCAGGGTGCTCGCACATCAAAGCCGGCCCACATAAAAGTGGCGCATGCCCGTAACTCTAGTGCAGAGGGGAGAAAAGCCTGCAAGAAAGGCAGATCCCTGGAGCCTGCTGGCCAGACAGCCCAGGACACTGGTGAGCACTGGGCTAGTGAGAGACCGTGGCTCAAACACAAAGTAAGGAGGGAGGCTGCAGAGATGCTAAGTAGTTAGAAGCAGATACTGTTCTTCCAGAGGACCCAGGTTCAGTTTCTAGCATCCACAACCATCTGTAACTCAAGTCTCAAGGAAACAGCGCCCTCTTCTGGTTTCAGTGGGCACCTGCATGCACACAGTGCACGTAAATGTACACAGGCACACACACATACACATAAATAAAAAGTAAATAAATCTTTATATAGGGTTAGAGAGCAAGAGAGGAGGAAGTTCAGTGTCAACTTCTGTTTCTTCACCTTCGCGCGCACACACACGTGCGCACACACACACACACATTCACATACATTCTCACACACACTCACTCTCACATCTCAGACACACACAATCCCCCACACTCACACACTCACACACAACACATTCAAACACACTCATACACACATGCACACATGCAGAAAAAAAAAAAACCCTTCAAAATCACATTACACACCAGGCAGTGGTGGCACACGCCTTTAATCCCAGCACTTGGGAGGCAGAGGCAGGCGGACTTCTGATTTTGAGGCCAGCCTGGTCTACAGAGTGAGTTCCAGGACAGTCAGACAGTCAGGGCTGAAACCCTGTCTCAAAAAAAAAAAAAAAAAAAAATCCCATTACACAACAAAACCATTGAAGGAACTTAGATCAGGCAGACCGCGTGGAGAAGGTGGCCACTGTGGACATGGGCGTGGAGACTGAAACAGAAAGCTGTTGTTTGTCTCTCACAGCCAAGAGAATTGTAGATGGAAATGCCACGTGTAATGAAATGAAACTGAAAAAGATGTGTCTCCAGGCAGATTATCACGGGATGTCATCCACGCCAGGCAGAAAAAGGGGGCAAGTCTTAAAGCTAGCCTAACATTGTGTAGGAAGCAGGGGCATATCGATATACAGTTGGAGAGAAAACAAACAAACAAAAGACCGGAGTCAGGCATGGTGGGTTGTGCCTGAAGTACCAGCACTGGGGGAGTCTGAGGCAGGAGGATAGCTGTGAGTTTTAGGGCCAGCTTGGGCTACAGAGGTGAGAATGTTTCAAAATGGAGCTAAACCATTACCAAGAATTACCAAAGCACAGGAGGAGAAAGGCAGTTCCTTAAAATTGTCCTCTGAACTCCACCCGCGGTTGTGACACGCATCCCATCCCCACCCCCGTGCCAAGAAATAAGAATATAAAAAGAATCACCTAAGCACGTTCTGATCAATGAATTATGGGTAATAACTAGCTTTCTGATGTCAGGTTTCTATTTCCTCTGGCCTTTCTGTAATTAACATATGTGAAGGAGATAGTCATTTCCACTACTGAATAAAGGGCTAACTAAAATAAATAAAGAGCCGTGTTGGGATGAATCCTTCCCCACGCCACCTCCTCTTTCGCATCTTGTTCCCCTAACCCCAGGACCTCGGGATGGGACCTCATTTAGAAACGGGGTCTTCACAGCACATCGAAATGAGGTCATCAGGGTGAGCCCTTGTCCAGTATGCCTGGTGACTTTGTAAAAACAGGAAACTAGAGGCTGTCTTTAGTTACTGTTCTTTCTGTTGCTGTGAAGAGACACCATGACCGTGGCAATTCTAACAAATGAAAGCATTTAACTGGGGGCTTGCTTACAGTTTTAGAGGCTTAATCCATGATTATCATGGCAGGAAGCAGATAGAAAGGCAGTGGAGCAGTAGCTGAGAGCTTTACATCCTGATTTACCGGCAGCAGGCCAGCAGGCAGAGAGACAGACGCTGGGCCTGGTGCGGCCTTTTGAAACCTCAAAGCTCACCCCCCAGGGGCACACCTCCTTCAACAAGGCCACACCTTCTAATCCTTCCAAACAGTTCATCAACTGGGGATGCAGCATTCAAAGGAACGAGCCCGTGGGGCCCACCCTGAGGTAACCCTTCACTTAGATGGGCGTTCCCAGGGAGATCACTGCACAACAATACAGGCAAAGACTGAGCAACGCTTCCAGAAGCCAAGGAGTTCCAGTGATGGCCAGAAGCTACTGGCAGAATCTCCTGCTTACGCTCAGGAGGATCCAGTACTTCCAAGGCTTTGAGTTTGGACTAACAGCCTCTAAACCTGAGAGGTGGTGTCTGTGAATTAAACCCCAGGCTGTGGGATTTCATTATGTTACCTCAGAAACCAACATGGAGACCATACACAGAGCTTTGTGGTTTGAACTGGGAGCTTGTCACCAGGAGAGAGGAAGAGGTAGAACTACGTTTTGAAACAGAGGGAAGTCCCTCAGGTCTGAAGTCATCCTTGAGCTAGCAACTTCCTCTGGATATCCAAGAACCACTGATATCTGGGTACATTTATTAGCAACTTGCCCCTTCTTACAAACGAGGGAACTAGGGACCAGAAAGGTTCCCACATCTGCTTGACAAATGTCAAATCTCAATTCTTTAGAGGTGCAGCTAGCTGGAGAAGAGATCTATAGAGAGAGTGTGTGACACCAGGTGGAAATAGATTGGTGATGTCTGCCATAGGCAGGGTTAGAGAGGGGTTCTTTGGACAGAGATTCTGACGCTGTGTGTGGAAATGGATTGGTGATGTCTGTCATTGACATGAGATACAAACCCATGCCCATTGGTGCAAAGGCAGACAATCCAGAAACAATATTCTGTGACTTTTCTTTACGTTGGTTTGAATTGTTTTACTTTGGTTGCTCAGGACACCCCTTTTTGATATTAAAGTTTGGCCTGACCCTAAGGAGAAGGGGGCTGATTAAGGAACTTCTAGATGGTGGGGGGAGGGGGGCAGGAATGCCAGGAAGCTGTGTTCTTTCTGATGACCTACCATGGCTGTGGAAGGCTTGGGATGCCCACGAGTTGACAGGTCTTCACAGCAAAGTCCCCAAGGGCATCACAGGTAATCTTATTTGAACTTGCCCTTTTCTTGAGGTCATGGGGTGCCCAAATGGAGGATGTGGGCCAATGTCAGATGACCCAGAACAGCCTGGTTCTCTGACTAAGGTGAGTGTGGTAAATGCTTAGTCCTTCTGAGATTCTGTTTCCTCAGACAGGGTGGAACACATAGATTTCCCACCTGCCTCGCGCTCAGTTTTAACTGACTGAAGAACCAGGAAGCCGGCAGGGCAGTGGTCCAGGCTCTGCTGAGCAGGACGCAGCTGCCAGACTCAGTCTGGAGGCCTAGGCAGGCAGGGACACTCCTTACCTCTCACGGCCAGCACCGCCTTGGCTGTGGCAGAGCCCAGGAGGTTGTGAGCGACACACTCGTACTCCCCAGAATCTCCAGCTTCCACACGCTCCAGCCACAGGCTCCCGTCTGGCAGGGCCCGGAGCCTCCGGCCAGCCTGGAGTGGCAGGCCCGCCCGCAGCCACTCGATTGTGGGCACAGGCTCTCCAGTGGCCCGGCATCGCAGCTCCACATCCACTCCGGATCTCACTGTCACATCCTGAGGCTCCACCTGGAACACTGGGGCACCTGAGGGACGAGCAGGGCAGGCTTTAGGGAGAGTCTTGTCTATTTCGGTGATCTGTGCTCATGTAGATAGAAAACACCAGAAGGCGGGAAGGGTATGAGAGACGCACACATTCCTGTCCCACAGCTACTGGCCTCTTCGCTGCCTTACACACGAGGAACATGCTTTTCCCGGGAGACCACTGCTGTGCACACACTGCTGCTTTTGCCCCTCACACTTGATGGTGCCCCCCACCCCCATCCCAAGATGATATCACTTGGGATGCGTCTCAGGAAGTACGAGTACTCGCTGTGCAAGGATGAGGCCCTGAGTTCAAATCCTCACCACCTATGCTTAAGACGCCAGGCGTGCACTCCACGGGGACTTATTCTCTGCACTTTAATCAGCCGCAAGTGGGACATCGATATTGCCCCACCCCCACCCCAAGGCTCAGGGACCATCACAGAACACAGGGCAGAAAGTCTGTGAGAGCCAGAAGTCAGGGAGGACCAGGGTAAATGTGTTCTGGGTTCCACAGGACTGCTGAGGTCATGAGCCCTCACCAGCCCTTGGCTGCTTGTAAGGTCTGCACAGGATCAAACCATTCAACATTCAGACACGGGCCTGGGGTGAGCTTACGAGCCCCCTCCCCTGAGTAGCTGTTGACAGCTGATGGCTTCTGGAGAATAAGTTTCCTTTAAGGATGTGACCCCAATAGGACGATTTTGCTCCATCTGATGGCCCCTCACCCCACACCCAGGACTATAGTGTGTGTATGGTACAAATTAGACTCTGTGGCTTATAAAAATCGAAAAGAACACAAAGTTGGGAGTGGGTGGGGAGGCGATCTCAGAGGAGTTAGCAGGAGGAGTGGGTGAACACGATTAAGATACATTGTATCAAATTCTCAAAGAATTACAAAACACCAATCATGGCTGCGCCCGCCTCTAACTGTAACCCAGTGCCGTGGAGGGCAGAGGAAAGAGGGTTGCTGGGGCTTGCTGGCTTCCGGTCTAGCTCCAGTTTCAGTAGCAGACCCTGTCTGGAGGGGATGAGGAACAAGACTCCTGAGTACTTCCTCTGAACTCTGCGTCTCAGCTCGCCATAGCCGGTTCTACAAACGCTGCATGTGTGTGCTGTGTGACCCCGCGACTCAGCTGTGGGACTCATCCCAACAGAAACACAGGGGTGCTCCCCAACAATATGGCTCTCCCCACCGAGCTGCTCAAAATCCCCCAAGCTGGAAAGGATCCACTGGGGCACATGGACGCGAGACATCAGCGACCTGGTGGAAAGCCATACGGCCGCAAAACGGCAGGGAGACTCCAACAGCGAGGACCGTGTCACGGTGCTGTGTGAAGGATGGGACCGGTGACACCATCCCAGTCACAGCTTCTTCCCGCTTTTAGTGGAGCTGGAGGTACAGCCCTGGGCCACATACTCACCAGACAAGTGTTCTGCCACCAAGCTTGCCCTAGCAACTTATTCTGTAGACCAGGCTGGCCCCAAACTCAGAAATCCCCCTGCCTCTGCCTCCCAAGTGCTGGGATTAAAGGCATGCGCCTCCAACGCCTAGCTAAATAAAAAGTTTTAAATCTTAAAACATAAGAATGAAACAAGAGTATGGAAGCACCCCGCAGCCATGGCTGAGCGAGGTGGTCCCCCGCAAGCCCTCCCTGAAAAAGTATAAAAGTTCAGTGGAATTGACAAAAATTATTTCAGGGTCCAAGAAGCTAGCCAAAGACCCACAACACACAACAGGTTTCCAGAACCTTGGCTGACAACAGTGGCAGCCTGCCCGGGACCGTGGTCACCCCGCTCCCCATGCGACATGGCATCCCCACAGGCCAGCTGCGAAGCCACCAGCTTCCTGTAACCAGGGCCCCGCTGCAATGATAGTGGAAGAGGAGACAGTTCCAGGGGCTGAAGTGGGGGGGGGGAGGTGACAAATGGAGTCCCTCCAGCAGCCTGGCTGTCCAGAGAACCTGCCAGACTTAACAATGACAACGAGGGTGTGAGGGAGACCTGGGCTGGCCGCTCCCTTCACCTCTGGCCGAGGGGAAAGGTGGGCGGAGGAAGACCAGAGATGACAATCTCTGGCCCGCTCCACAGCCACATGAGGCTGAAATTCGCCTCCACGTTTTCTGTCACGCTCACAACGTCTGGATGAAGTAGTTTTGTGGCGGCCACTTTCTGACCTTCCGGCCGGCCGCTGAGTCACACATCTGTGCTCTCTCCTGTGTGGGCTGGCTGTCAGTGCCCCTCAGGCTGAAAATTTCCTGGTTCCTGATTGAGCCAGGGGGTTTCCATTGCAACTGAAACTGAATGTGTCCAGCAGTGCAATAATGTGGTCTCGAACGAGCGTCCCTCCTCCACCGGGAGAGAAGACGTGGCCCTCACTGCCAGGCCTGCTCCTATCAGGCCTCTGCTGACACCCTAGAGCACTAGAGGGGCTCAGGGTCCTCGGGCAGCTGGGGGCTTCAGGATTTCCAGTAGGGCTCTCACTAACTGTAGAGAGAGGGTTCCCTCATGAGAGAAGTGGGGACAGTCCTGTGCCCTTATTAGGCCTGACACGGGGTGGGGGGGTGGGTGGGGGGGTGGGGTAGGGGTGGGGGGACAGTGATGGCCCCTGGTCAGGGTGTCGGGGAAGTGTGGGCAGGGCTCATGGATGGATGGCGCAGGCTGTGCAGTGATTCCCATGGGAACCGGAGCAAGGTGACTGTCCTGACAATTGACCTTCCTGCCTCGTCCTCTGTTCATTCTTTCCCTATCGTAAAATTTTAATTTAAATTACATTCATTTATTTAGGGGCTAGAGAGATGGCTCAGTGGTCAAGACTGAAAACTGTTCCTGCAGAGGGCTGGGTTTGGTTCCCAGAACCCACGTGACTCATAATTTCTTGTAAATTCCCTCTCTGGATTCTACAGCCCCTGTATTCATGTATATACCCAAAAACATACAGATAAACTCTCTCTCTCTCTCTCTTTCTCTTTCTCTTTCACACACACACACACACACACACACACACACACTCTCTCTCTCTCTCTCTCTCTCTCTCACACACACACAAAACCACAGCGTTAAATGTTTAAAATATATTGTTTGTGTGTACTATGTGTTGTATGTTGTGTAGGGGTAGTAGTAGGTGTAAGTGTATATGTTGTGTGTTGTGTGTGTGTGCATTGTGCATGTGTGTGTGTATATTGTGTGGTGGTAGTGGTGATGGTGTAAGTGTATATGTTGTGTACATGTATGTTGTGCATGTGTGTATGTGTATATTGTGTGGTGGTAGTGGTGATGGTGTAAGTGTATATGTGTATATGTTGGTACATGTGTGTTGTGCATGTGTGTATGTGTATATTGTGTGGTAGTAGTGGCAATGGTGTAAGTGTATTTGTTGTGTGTTGTGTGCATGTGTGTTGTGCATGTGAGTGTATGTGTATTGTGTGGTGGTAGTGGTGATAGTGTATGTGTATACAGTACATGTGTGGGGGCCAGAAGACAACTTGTTGGAGTCAGTTCTCAACTTCCTCTGGGGAAAGTTTGTGGATTGAACTCAGGAGGTTAGGCTGGGTGGCAAGTCTCTCATATGCTGAGCCATCTCTGCAGCCCCCACTGGACTTTTTAAATGTCGCTTCTGGGGAGCAAATTTGGGCCTTCATGTTAGCCAGGCAGCTCTTTATAGACTGTTTCATTGCCTCAGCCCTCAGGGCTTTATATATATATATATACATATATATATATATATATATACATATATATATATGTATATACACACACACACACACACACACACACACACACACATATATATATATATATATATATATGTAATATAATCCAAAAAGTACAAAGTTGGTTAAGTGTGGACTGCCCCATATTTTACATTTCAGCCTTTCTTGAAAGGTTCTGTTAAGAAAAGGCACAGACAAGCAGTAGACGGGGAGAAAGGATTCTATATAGCTCAAAGAAGCCGGAATCGAGAAGACTGCCTAGAATCTCACTGATGTGAAAGTTCCAGAAGAGGAAATCTGGAGCAACACCAAGCAGGCCACGGTGGGCCTGGGGCTAGTCTGCAGACAGATGTGACTAATGGGGTAGTGACAGGCAGTCCCTGGGCTGGTGGGAATCTGCCCGATTGGGAGCTTGCTGCTTGCACAACTCTGTGATTTTATCAGATGAGTACCTTTTTTTTTCCTTTTTAAAAGATTTATTTTAAATTATGTATCTGTGTGTGTGTATCTGTGTGTGCAGGCCAGACGAGGGTGTCGGGCACCCCTGAAACTCGAGTTAATGGGTGCTGAGGACTGAACTCTGGTCTCCTGGAGGAGCAGTGTTCCTGACCACTGAGCCATCTCTCCAGTCTACCCCCGCCCCACCCTACCTATCCAAAATTTTCTTTTTCAGATTAGGCTCATAGTATAGGCTTGGCTTGAAACTCTTATAGCCCAGACTACCTATGGACTCTTAGCAATCCTCCTGCCTCAGCCTCCTAAGGTCTAGATCTGTGCGGCCACACTCACTCAATGTGAATTATAGCTCAGCAGAGCTGTGGGTGTTTTGTTATAAAAACTCAGGGCAGCAACTAGTGGGGCAAGAGAGGGTGACTGAAGCTGGGTGGTGGCGCACGCCTGTAATCCCAGCACTTGGGAGGCAGAGGCAGGCGGATTTCTGAGTTCGAGGCCAGCCTGGTCTACAGAGTGAGTTCCAGGACAGCCAGGGCTATACAGAGAAACCCTGTCTCGGAAAAAGATAGATAGATAGATAGATAGATAGATAGATAGATAGATGATAGATAGATGATAGATAGATAGATAGATAGATAGATAGATGATAGATAGATGATAGATAGATAGATAGATAGATAGATAGATAGATAGATAGATAGATGATAGATAGATGATAGATAGATAGAGAATGACTAAGATGGTGTGGGGTGCTGGGAGTGCGTGGTGGGTGGGTTCCCAGCATGGACTCTCATTCCCCAGGCATCAGGGCTTCAACCGTGGGTTCATCGCTAATGCAATATTTTCTCTAGGGCTAGGGAAATGGCTCAGTGGGTAAAGGGCTTGCCGCGCAAATGTGTGGGCTTGCGTTGGATGGAAAGCCACGCAGTGCTTGTGGAACTCCTGTGCTGGCCAGTCAATCCAGTCGAAACAGTGAGCTCTAGATTCCCTGGGAGGCCTGCTCTCAGAACAGAAAGCTGCAACGCAACAGTGGAAGACTCCTACTGTCCACCTCTGGCCTCCACATGCTCATGCAAGGGTGAGCTTCGCCCCACCCCCACCCTGCAAACGCACACTTTCTATGTAATTCTTGAGATTCCTTCCCAGGTTTTCCTGTGCCTCAGATAGTGCTAAGCAAGCTCTGAGCTGTGTCGCCAGCGGGAGAGCTGTCACTTTAGCCTCAAAGGCGGTTTTGAGTCTTGAATGGAAACAACAATAAAAATAACAGCAACATTTGTTTCAGCCTGAGCCTGGGGTACATTTGGGAAATGTCTTCACGGGGGTTTCTGCCACACAATGAACGGTACCCAGCTGCAGCTGGCCCGGAGTGCCCGTATCACCTGCTCCCCACCTGCTAGGGACAGAGCTGAAACTCACTCTGAAGCACAAGGGTCACCACTTTCTTCACTGCGCCCATCTCGTTCGTGGCCAGGCACTGGTACCGTCCTGCGTCGTCCATCTGCAGGTGGCAAGGGGGTGATGGTGCAGGTGCTTAGGTGAGGAGGAGGGTCAGTTGGGCACAGATAGGTGACTGTCCTGAGACTATTCTGGCCAGGAAGGGGTGTAAGGTGGATGGTGGACAGTGAGAAACAGGAATCCTGAAAGCACAAGGGCCCCTGAGGCTATTCATCAGCTATGCAGAGAATCCAGCCCCTCCGCACTCAGCAGCCTCGGGTAAGGAAGGGCGGGGCTTGTTGCCCTGGGCAGAGTCCCGTGCTGTGGAGAGTACATTCCAGACGCCTACTTGAACTATTATTATTGCTCTGCCATAGGGATTTGAATGAGGACACTTAAAATTTATTTATGTACTTACTTATTAGTGTGTGTGTGTGTGTGTGTGTGTGTGTGTGTGTGTGTACATTCAAGTACAGGAGGCCAGAGGTCACCTTTGGGAGTCATTTCTTAGCTCCTATCTATCCACCACGTTCCCTATGGCCTGGAACTCAACAAGTATGCTAGGCTTGGTGCGCCAGGAGGCAAAGGGGCTTGGATTCTTTGAGCTCCCAGGCTGAGCTTTTTAGGTGTGGATTCCTGGGATCAAATGCCAGTCTTCTGGAATCACGACAAACACTTTGCGCTGACTGAGCCATCTCCGCTCAGTCAGCCTGGTACATTCTAATGCCAGGTGTTTGCACTAGGAGGAGCAGCTTACGGGGTCTCTAGCACCACTGCACAGGGGCTTTTAGCACAGTAGCTGGGTGGCTAAGGACACTCTGTCTACATAGGGTCCTGTCCATGGCTAGTCTGTGGATGCAGGGGGACACTTCCATTCTTTTCTCGTCCTGTCGTTGCTGCTAGATTTATTTTGTTTTTAAAAGAAGAATATGGTGACACATGGCTTTAATACCAGCACTCAAGACATACAGGCAGGTAGAGTATAGAGTTCAAGGCCAGCATCTGCTACAGAGTGAGTTCCAAGGCAGCCAAGGCTACACAGTGAGACCCTGTCTCAAAACAAACAAACAAACAAACAAACAACAAAACACCCCCAACACCCCCCATAACCAGAATAAAAACTCTCTCTTTTTAAAAGAGTTTCTCTGTGTAGCTCCCCCTATCCTGGAACTCACTCTGTAGACCAGGCTGGCCTTGAACTTATAAGATCCGACCTGTGCTGAGGAGGTGGTATCTATCCAAGAGGTAGCTCCTGATGAGACCCAGCTGAGGGTGGAGATCTGGAGGCCAGATCCTCATGGGTGGAGTCCCAGCACTACCAAGTTACCATGTCTCTGGAGACTCAGTTTCCCAATCTCTAGAAAAGCCAGGCAGTAGTGGCGCACAACTTTAATCCTAGCACTTGGGAGGTAGAGACAGGCAGATCTCTGAGTTTAAGCCTGGTCTACAGAGAGAGAGAGAGTTCCAGGACAGCCAGGGCTACACAGAGAAACCCTGTCTTGAAAAACTAAAATCAAACCACCACCCCCAAAACAAAAACAGCAAGCAGCAAGAAAACAACAACCAAAAGGCAATCTCTAAAAGAATATGAGCTGTTAGGACTGTTGCAGGTGTCCCCAAGACTGTCACAGGTATCCCCAGGACTGTCACAGGTGTTAAACCCCGTGGCGCTTCATGCTGCTTCAACAGGATGGCTGTCATTGTAGCTGCTGCCACACTATGCCTGTCTCTTTTTTAACCCTTATTTTTATAATTTACTATTTTTTAATGTTCATGCGTTTTGCCTGCACGCATGTCTGTAGGAGGGTGTCAGATCCCCTGGATGAGGAGGTACAGACAGTTGTGAGCTGTCTTGTGGATGCTGGGAATTGAACCCTGGTCCTCTCGGGCAGCCAGTGCTCTTAACCACTGAGCTATCTCTCCAGCCTCACTATATCTGTCTTTAATCACTGTTTGCATGGTTCCTAACTGGGCAGATCCAAAGCTTCTGGTGAGGTGGTATCACGATCGACTGGTCAGTTTCAGTGTCGCTAGCTGCTGGAAGGTGGGGTGCGGGTCATAGCTTGGAGAGGAGCTTCCCATGGGGAACAGGCTGTAGACACTCCTGCATGCACTGTGGAAGGAAGGTCCTTCTAGACGGTAGAGGGTGGTGCTCACCTACCAATCTAAACTGCTGTAACAAGCATAGAACTGGGCCCCGCCTTGCCTTGGTCCTGAGGAAGGTCAGGGAGCCGTTCTGCAGCTGGGAGAGGAGGTGGCTGATGGGCAGTGGAAGGCCATCTTTGGTCCAGCGGATGTCTGGAGCTGGGTCTCCACGAACCACGCAGTGTAGCTGGATGCTGCCCCCTACAGGTTCTACCAGGTAGGAGAAGGCTTCCCCTTGTAGGACCGGAGCCTCTGCAAGAGCCAACACAAAAAGCGGCCAGGAGTGAAGCGCTCTGGTAGCCCATTCATCAACCTACTAACAAACTGTTCAGCCCCTGCCTTCCTCCTGAGCGCTAAAGGAATCCCTGCCGGCCCAGCGTGGCTGTGCACAGTCCGTGTATTGGGAGGGCAAAGAGCTCTGTGTCATGGGTTGATGCCCATAAGCTGGCAGTGGTCACCAGGAACTTGTGTCTTTGATTGATTAGTGATGCCTGAGTGGATGCAGGAAGGAACTTGTCTTATATGTGTCTGCCGTATTGGCCCACACAGAGAGATCTCCCCAGCTGCAGATCACACTGCCGGGTACTTGGGAAAAGAACCATAGGAACTGGAGTACTGGGATACCCGTTGGACAGAAGCTAAGGGACTCTTTTAACTCTCCGGGCATGGCTGGCTGTTCTAGGCTGGGTTCCACAGTTCCTGAGCTTGAATTGATCCAAAGCCATACAGACCCAGTGCCTTGGGTTACATCACCTCCAAGAAGCTAAGCAAAAATCCCAGAGTCCTGAGGGCTACCTATGCCAAGGGGACAACAGCAGCAGACTGGTAAGCACCGGCCATACCCTGGCCCCAGCAGCCTCCTCCTCACCTGATACTATCCGGCTGCAGCTGGAACTGTTGGAACATTTGAGTATAAAGTACAGTTTTCTGCACTGATCTCCCTCCCCCAGGGATGTGCTTACAGAGTAGAACTCGAGCCCTGGCAGTGTCTAAAGTCCCCCTGGGGCTCCCAAGGTGCACAGGTTGAAGTGTGACTACTTAGAAGGCAGGAAGCTGGTTTCTTAAACAGCAGGAAATGGGGAGGGTTGCAGGAGGGCTATGGAGGAGGGTCATAGGGGCTCCCATCCTACCCTTCACATGGACGAAGCTGACAGCCTGCACACGGCCAACTCTGTTCTCAGCCCAGCACACATACGTGCCGCTGTCCTCTCTGGTGACGGCTGCCCGCTGCAGTGTGCTGCCCCCGTCCTGCTCAGACACCCCCTCTGTGGTGGAAAGAGAGATGTCCACAGCTCTCAGACTGGAATAAGGGCCTCCATCCTTGGTCACTTTACGGAAGAGGCCTGTGTATCCAGAAGGTGCTTAACAGGGAAGCAGAGACAGATGACAGGTCCCTTCCCATGGGCTGACTGGGGCCAGGGCACAAGCCTTAGAGGATCAGAGGATCGGGCTGGAGAGTTTGCCTGCTTTGTGATTTCCAGGAGACAGTCAAAGGTAGGCCTTTGCAGGGAGGGATTATTGACATAAATAATCAGACAAAAAATTACAGGCCTGTGATCCGAGTGCTTGGGAATGAAGATAGTAGGTCTAGGAGCTCAAGGCCAGCCTGGGCTACAAAGAACCCTGTGAGTTCTCTCGTTGGCTAGACTGACTGGCCGGTGAGCCCCAGAGTTATGCCTGTCTCTGCCTCCCCAGTTCTGGGATCACAGATACACGCCACTATATCCAGTTCTTTCTGTGGGTGCTGAGAATTTGAACTCAGGTCCCCCATAGACACTGGCCTTCCTTCCTGTGGGTCAGAGTCTCCATGACAGACACGCTAGGGTAGGGGATTTATTCAGGATGCCAAGTGTATTTCTGTGTTGGATCGTCTTGTCCTTGGTACCCATGTTTTTCTCTGTGTCAATAGAAATAGCTAGTGTAACTCTCTTCGTAAGGCGCACAGAGAAGCCCTGTCTGCAGGTGCACATGGGTGCTTGGTAGACCTGGCCTTACACTTGTGTGGTGCACTACACAGTAGAAAATGCCATTTCCAGGGGAGGGCACCCAGCGCTCCACTAACAAGGCAGACATTTGTCAAGTACCTACTGGGCACTCTGAAGCCCTGTGTTCCCCTGCTGGTTCTCCTATGGGAGCAGGATCTCAGGGCAAGAGCACAGGCCTGTAATTTTTTGTCTGATTATTTATGTCAATAATCCCTTCCTGCAAAGGCCTACCTTTGACTGTTTCCTGGAAATCACAAAGCAGGCAAACTCTCTGGCCCAATCCTCTGATCCTCTAGGGTGTGTTAGAGCTAGCAAGAGGGCATCTGAACAGAAGACTCGGCCCCAGAGACCTCTGGGTGTGCTCACAGGCAGGCTCCTGTGTTTCCTTGTATAGCCTGGACACCCAGGGCCTGAAGGCCCACCTGCCCCTCCCCCGCTCTACTGCATGGGTCTCTCAACCTCCTTCCTCTGTCGCCTCCCCGGCCCCAACTGGGGTCACCCCTGACTCCAGGAGACCTAGACCTGTGACAGGCTGGTCGTTGATGGTCCAGCCAATGCGGGGTGTTGGGCTGCCCCTGGCCACACAGCGAAGCCATAGCCTGTCCCCAAGGCGCAGGCTGCGGTCCCCAGGCAAGGTCGTAAGGACAGGCAGCGTCAGGATGGTGAGATGCACACGGCGGCGGGCGCGGCCCACGGCATTCTCTGCGGTGCAGACGTACGTGCCCGCATCCTGGGCCTGTAGGGAGAGGAAGGGTCAGGATAGCGACTGCCTCTGTGCCTAGCCTGGGCCAGAACACCCTTGGAGGCCCATTCTCTACAGGTTCCGGTGAAGCGTCCAAGCCAGAGAAGCAGAGTGATTCTTGCTAGATCCTGCAGCCAGCAGTAGGCCAAGCCGACTCCCCTGAGGCTAGGCAGGGCGCCTCCATGACCCCACTTTAAAAAAATCACTCAAGCTCGGACCATGGGGCCAGAGCCAAGAGGCCTAGTCCTGTTTCCTGACATTGCACTGGGTGCTGGGCCTTGTGCTCAAACTGACATATGCCGACTTCTCTATGTTTGAAATATCCATGAGGTGGCTCCTCCTTCTGGAACCTTTATGGAGAAAACCCAGTGAGGTTCTGAGGGGACATGTCCTGCGGGGGCCCTGAGGCAGGGCCAGCATGCTCCTCACTGCTGTGGGGACAGGGTCTGGGGCCCTGAGCACCCCCACAGTTGTGTGTCAGCACACGGCTGCCAGGGCATTCAGAGTGGCTCCTGATGAACGAGGGGGCTGGCACCCCAGGACCCTGGCTCAACACCTTCCCCGGAACTTGGAAGACATTCAGTGCTGAGGTTGGCTGAGGACAACTGGTCCACTTGGGAGACACTAAGTTGTCACTGTGCTTCCCTGGGAGGCGGCCTTAGAGGTCATTTCAAACCTGGATTCTGATTATGGGCAGAAGCTATCTTGGGATGTCCAGTTACCTCTGACCCTTGGCTTATCCTTGTGGGTGGGATGGGAACACTGCCCTCCCACGTTCCCAGGGGCTAAAGGGCTCTGGAATAGCCTTTGCCAGCAGGTGGTACTCCACAGCCATCTGCTACCTTAGGGTGACACTCACTGATCTGGGGCCTGGGCCTCACCTCAGAGTTCTTCACCAGGAGCTCTCCGGAAGGTTGCAGGATAAACTTCCCCTCAGCTCCAGACACCAGGTGGCCATCCTTTTCCCAGGTGATGGCTGGCTTGGGGCTGCCCTTGGCTGTGCAGGGCAGGAGGGTGTGGGAGCCCTCAGTGGTGGACAAATCTGGGAGGCCATTCTCAATCACAGGCGGGACTGCAGGGACATGGATGGTCATTTGGGGCTGGGTTGAGCTGTGGTAGGTTTGGCTTCTCTGTGCCAGTGCCTGGTTAGCACTCAGCCCTTATTAACTTCCACAAACTGCCAAGCCACAGGTCATTGCTTGTGGGCAGACTGATCTGAGCATTCTGTGTTTGGCAATGTCATGCCCCTATTAGAGCTGTGTGTCCAGGTGTGCACACCCTGGTGTATGTGTATGTGCGTGCACACACACGGTGACTCAAAGCTCTTTGGTGAGGGCAGAGGCCACATAGGGCACAGACTCCCTGATATGACAGCCTCAGAGAGCATGTGCAGTCAAGCTTGTGTATCCCCCCCCCCCCGACTCTTCTAGGGATCCAGTGAAGGCCCCAGGCAGGTGCAGGTGGCTTCATTCATCGGGTGGCATGCGTCCACACTGGGCAAGCAAGGTCAGGAGGGGCATGAGCCAGGGCCACTCTGGATTCACAGCAAAGCCCAACCCTAGACACAGAGCCATGGCCATCCAGACATGCTGTCAACGGCCTCAGGGATGGCACACCCTGGGCCTCACTGCATACTCTCTGAATGCTGAGCAGACTTTGGCAGATCAGAAGGTTCAAACTAAGAGCCAGCCATATAGAAGCTTCTGGGCAGGGGAAATAGCTACTGTCACTAAGTTACGATGAGAGAAGGAAGGCCAGCCAAGCATGCCGGGAAGGGCTGGAGAAGGCAGAGGGTGGGTGTTTATGCCTGGAGCCAGCCAGACCGTGGACGAGAGAAAGTTCCCTCAGCAGTGCTGGGTAGGAGAGAGGTGGGGTGTGCCAGTCAGGCCTGGAGTAGACTAGGAAGAGAAACTCTGGGTAACTACGTCTCCTGCAGGTCCCTCCTGGGCCCACCTTGCACCACCAGCCTGGTCTTTGCCATGGCACTGCCCACGCTGTTCTGGGCAATGCAGAAGTAGTTCCCGGCATCCTCTGGGCTGGCGCGCATGATCCGCAGCTGGCCACTGGGGAGGACCTGCATATGAGCTCCTGGATTTGGACAGACAAGGTTGAGGCTAGTATCCGCTGGGGTGGCGGAAGCACCTAGAAGGCTGTGGCTTGAGATGATCTGCCAGACTTGCTGGCATCACAGAGGGCAGGAGGCAGGAGCGTGTCTCAGGCCCAGGCTGAGCTGTGCTGGACCTCTCCCAGGGGTGAGGGTGGGTGGAGTCTCCTGGGCAGGGAGGAGGACCACCTTGCCCTTCCTGCTGGCCACTGGGAGGTCTCACCTTCAGGGATGCTGAGTCCCTCCTTCTGCCAGATGACCATTGGCTGGGGGATGCCAGAGGCCTCACAGGGCAGTCGTACCTCCTCCGATGCCACAACCTGAACCACGCTGGGGAGTGGCTTTACCACGGGGGAGGCTGTGGGCACAGAAGACAGAGGTCCCTCCAACGGGTGTCCCTCCAACCAGGATTTATATCAAAGGAGAGGGGATTCTAGGGGAGCAGGGGCTCCGAAGCCTCACGCCAGCGACAAGGCTGCGGGGAGCCTGCTCTCTCCCAAAGATTCCAAACTAGGAATTAGTTTAAGTTAGGGTGGGGGAATCAGGGGATGAGGCCTCCCCTATACTTCCAGTCCTACCTGTTTCCAGCTCCCCCACTCCATTTACCCTGAGGCCTCAGGTGGGCCCAGCTGGGGTCCTTACCTTGCACTGTGAGGACCATGTGCTTGCGGGCCACCCCCGCAGAGTTTCGAGCTGTGCAGGTGTATCGACCAGCGTGGATAGGAAGGGCCTGCTCAATCTCCAGGGCTCCTGTGGGTGGGAGCCAGGCATGGTTGGGGGGTGGGGGTGGGGGAGGGATGGGACTAGGGACAGGAGTCCCTACTGATGGAGGGGCGGGGCTGTTACCAACACCCTTTCAAACTGCCTTTGTCGCCCATGGGTGAAGGGCACAGAGGGCATGGGAAGGAGGCCGGAGCCCACCACGCTCCCTGCCCTCTACTCTCTGGCCAGTTTCTCCACGTAAATGATGTGAAGCAGACAAGACGGGCCGCAGGGCCTCAGGGCTGTGGGGTCGCGGGGTCAGTTGCTCCTTGCTGAGAACAAGAAGCCCCCCAGGACTCCCCTCTGCTCTCTCCGGTTGGAAAGAGGGTAGGTAGCAGGCAGTGAGCCTCAACTTAGCCTTCTCACTGCACCCCGGGGCCTGCTGGGGGTGTGGGGGGAGTGAGGTCACTGGCCTATACCCTATAATGGAACATAAGATCCATTGCACCTAGGGAGTCTGAAAAGCAGGGGCTGTCCTGCCCGTGGTCTTGAGAGCAGGGTTTCCTAATTAGCAAGAGCACTCATTTGGGGAATTGCCACAATCATTTTTGTATACTTTTACATCTGAGAAGTAAGTGTAATTTCTTTTTGAGACAGGGGCTCATCTAGCCCAGGCTGGCCTTGAGCCTACTATGTAGCTGAGGATGACCTTGATGTTCTGATCCTCCTGCCTCAACCTCTCCAGTACTGGAAATACTTGGTGCCATCTTTACGTGATGCTGGGGCTGGAGCCCAGGTCTTTCCACTGGCTAGGAGAGAGTTTTAGCAAGTGGGCTGTATTCTCAGCCCAGCAAAGGCATTTTACAAATCTGTTATCCAAATTCCATCAACGATAGAACCTCTCAAACATCAAAGGGTCAAGAGCATGGTTTTGTTTTGTTTTTTAATTTTTATTTATTTATTTATTTTTTTGGATTTTTTTTTTCCCGAGACAGGGTTTCTCTGTATAGCCCTGGCTGTCCTGGAACTCACTCTGTAGACCAGGCTGGCCTCGAACTCAGAAATCTGCCTGCCTCTGCCTCCCAGAGTGCTGGGATTACAGGTGTGCGCTACCACCGCCCGGCTAAGAGCACGATTTTAAAATGAAGGCCAGCACCCTTGGGCGAAGCTAGCTTTGGCAATACTCCCACAGATTTTTCTCCTTTCATCAGAAACCCCTGATTTTTCCAAGCTCCACAGCTCCTCTGATGGGCCTCAGAGAGCATACACCGCACAGGGAGGGGTACTGAGGCCCAGAGAGGACAAGGTCTTCTCTCAGGGTGCGCAGCAAGGGGTAATCTTTGCTTCTTTCCCGCGCCCAGAGCCTTCCACGCCTTAGTGCAGCCTCCTCTCTCCTCAGAGACTTCTCTGCGGCTCGCTGTAACTTACCAGAGGGCAAGACTCGGTAGCCGCTGCCCCTTGCTCCCAGCTGGGTGCCTGCCTTGCTCCAGGACACGGCTGGGGCTGGGGACCCCGTGCTGTGGCACGTGAGGACCACAGGTGCCATCCTTGTCACCGTGAAGTGTGTCTGGTCGTCTGCAATGGTGGGAGGCACTGGAACACAAGACAAGTCCCCGCTGAGGTGCAGAGGGGACAGGTGGCCGCAGGACCTCGGGGACAGAACTGTCATGAAGGGGAGGCTAGGACGTGAGATGGCATCGGGGTGACAGCAGAGACGGAAGCTGTGGGAATGGCAGAGTCAAACTGCACACGCAGCAGGTAGTTTTGACTGTAGAGATGTTGGCCTGGTGACTTTGGAGAGGTGACACAGAATTGAAATCTGGAGAGAAGATAGGTGTCGGCTGGGCGACGGAAGCATGTTTCTGGCAGAGGGAGCAGCTTGTGAGGAGGTCCCGAGGCAGGCAGAGGCATAGCTGGCCCCAGGGCAAGCCATGGGGCAGGCTGACCCTCGGTGGCATCTGTTGGGCTGGACCACGCGGGACCTCGCGGGAGCAGATTTGGGTTTAGACTGTGGCAGATTAGATAATGTCTGAGTGGTGGGAAGTAAAACCCAGGCGAGCTTCCTGAAGGAGGTGTTCTAAGATACACAGAAGTCTTGAGGTGGAGCCAGCACAGGTCCCTGCTGTCAGGAGAGCTCCCAGGAGGGAGGGTGTCGTACCCACATTTCCCACCTCTGCCAGGACTTACCGTGGACGGTCACCTGGTAGCGCCTGCGGGACTCGCCCACCTCATTGCTCACGACACACTCAAACCGGGCTGAGTCCTGAGGGCTGGGAGCCGTGAGGAACAGGGCGTTGGAAGGCAGAAGCCTGGGATGGACATGGCTGAGGTGAGGGGTCTGGGGTGAGCCAAAGCGGTCTCCCCACTCCAGGCCTGCCCTGCATTTATCCCTAGCCATGACTCTTCTAGGATCGTCTAGGGCCTCAGACTCAGAGAACCTCCTATGCTTCTGGGTAGTAACTCCAGCTCCAGGGGATCTGAGGCCCTCTTCAGGCCTCCAGAGCTGCTGCACACACATGGGACACACTCCACACAGACAAACAGCATGCGCAAAAAGAAGGATCTTTTAGAATTTTCTAGTCCTAAAGTCTCAGCTGCTGGCCCCGTGGGTGACTTTCATGTGCATAGATGCCGTCCTGCCTCCTGCACGTTTGGGCCAGTGTGTCACTGATGAGACACAGCAAACACTTCTGATGGTCACTGCCCATTGGCCGCACGTGGGCAACACCCGAAGCTCTTAGAAGTAGCCATGGGCTTCTATTGGGGATTTGATCTGTGTTTACATGGGAATTTGTACATCCGCTGCAGGTCCTGCCGACAGTCGGTTTTTTTGACTGGTCAATAGAGAGCCAGCAGCTAATGGGTGGGCAGAGGGACAGAGGAGGGACTTTTAGGATTCCCAGGCGAGAAACGGGAAAGAGAGAGCGCGATTCCACCATTAAGAGGGTGAAGGAGACAGACCACGCAGGGAAAGGAGCAGGAGGGAGAGCCCACCAACGTGTAAGAATTGGGGAAAGCGGCCCCAGGGGCCATTTCCCCAGTGGGTCTAGGGTAGCAGAGATGAAATATTAACTCAGGAATATCAGAGGAGAGTGTGTTAGCCACTATGTGGAGGTTCAAAAATGGCCCAGCCATTGAGCTAGCCAGGGCATATTAAATATGAAGGCTGCACGTGTGTGTCTTTAATTCGCGAATCCAGAGCTCTTGGGCAGGCGCAGAGCCGTGTGCACACCCGTCGGGAGCACAGAGCAGGCTTTAGTTCTTTACCACTACAGGCTTCCCGTATGCCCAGCAACTGACCTGCCGCTGAGCACCGCCCACCCCAGTATCCATACGTCCCCACCCCAGTGTCCACACGTCCTGTTTTCAATGTGCTGAAGAAGTCACTTATGGTTTTCTGTGGGGCATGGGTTCAAGCACCTTCTCTCCTGCCAGGTCCCCGCTGCCCCAGGGTCGCAATTTCTCCCTGGCATCTGGGGTCCTGGACCCTCCTCACTGATGCTGCCACACTCAGTGTGATGGCCCTGACCTCCGTATATCTACACCGTAGACGGACTGCTCATTACCGGTAGGTGCCTTGCTGCGGGCGGAAGTCCAGCTTCTGCCCATCCTTCCACCAGGTCACCAGGGGCTTGGGAGAGCCTCTGGCCTCGCAGGGCAGCGAGGCCGGGCTGTGGGCCGTCAGGGTCAGGTTGGAGGGGCCAGGGGCAATGGTTGGAGGCTCTGGGGAGAGGTTGGTTATTAGAATAAGGCATGGGGCGGGGATATGGGCGGGGGCTCTCTGAGACTGTGCTCACAACCGAGACACTGGCTGACATCTTCAACCCATCCCGGGGAGCTGGGGGAGGGGAGTGTTCCAGGGAGAACTAACAAGGAACAGCAGATTGGTTGGGCCTTCTGAGTCCCTGATTTGGTGCCTTTTCGCGACACCCCACACTTGAAGGAGGCTACGAGGCTTCTGCCCAGCAGCCCCACCTAAGGTCAGAGTCCCGCAAGGTGGTAACACTGCCACAGGAGTGTTACCCACTCCCGTGAGCAGAGAACACAATGCAGTGGCTTTGAGCCAGCTCCCAGGGGACATTCGACGTCCCGTGCTTTTAAGGAAGGGTGTGAGACAGATGTGTCCTCTGACTACGTATGGGGAAAACCTTTCTCTCCTCAGCTTTATGGCCGACAGACAACTCTTGAGGATCACTGCTTTTGGCCCCTGGTCCCCGGCAGGAGCAGATGCTGAAGGCAGGAGGATGCTTCCCTCCCCCGCACCCCCCTCCCACCTACCGAAGACTCTGAGGTCTAGGCCTTTCCGGTCGGAACCAGCGGAGTTGGATGCTAGGCAGAGGTAGTGTCCGGCGTCCTGCGCCAGGACTGGATGAATCCGCAGTGAGCCCTCAGGCAGAAACTCTAGCCTGGAACAGAGAGAGGGGTTGTCCTGGAGACCGCTGGTGGGGCTGGACCCCTGACTGCGTTTCCAGCAGGATGCTCCCTTCTGCCCCCAAAAGGATGACAAGTCAGTCCCGTGCATGAGGGACTGACAAAGCTACACGCACTGCCAGGGCAGTCAAGAGGGGCTGCTCCAGGGGGCGGCAGGCTCGCGGTGTTTGAGAAAGGCCTCAGTGGCCAGGCTGTGCTCCATTATCCTGCCTTTGGGTGCAGTAGATGGACAGAGGATAGTTCATCATATGGGCGGGGCCAATAGCATTTCCTGCCTTGGGAATTTGGGTTTCATATTTACAGAGGGCTTGCTGCTTGCACAGGTGCTGTGAGTAGGGAAGCTGTAAACTTGGGGTGGTGAGAGGGTACCCGTCATGCTTATAAAAGTAGAAGAGAGAGAAAGAGGGTGTGGAGAAGACGCCATATAGAGAGAAAGAGATGGACAAGGTCAGTGGTGTGCCTGTCCTTGTGATGGAGAGCCACCCACATCCAGTGTAAGGCCACTTTTCAGCCCCAGCTGCCCAAATGAGTTTCTGTGTCTGGTAAAGAGGAGCCTAAACCCAAGATCCTCCCAAAGCCCTCCCCTTCTGTCTCCCACCTGGGGCTCCCAGGGTCCAGAGGGGTCCCATCCTTCCGCCAGCTCACGAGGGGCGTGGGCACACCGTGGGCCCGGCAGGGCAGCAGGGTTGTGCGGTTTACTGAGACGTTCACGGCGTCCGGTCCCGGCTGGATAGTGGGTGCCGCTGGGGAGGGGCAGAGGGCAGGGCTGGGAGCCTGTGGCTCTGAGGGGAAGGCGGGCGGGCGGGCGGGGAGCGGGACACTCACTGTGGATCTCCACTCGGAAAGTCACGCTGGTGCTGCCCGCCGTGTTGCGGGCTGTGCAGCTGTAGTCCCCGCCGTCCGCTGTGCTCAGCGCCTGCAGCTTGAGGAATCTGCCCCGCTCTGGAAAGTGTGTGTGGGCGTCTGCCTGCAGAGCCCCACAGAGGAGGAGAAAGAGGGGTCTTTATTGGCCCTTGGCTATGACCTTGGTCCCATGGGTTCAGAGCTGAGTCCTGACTTGGTATCCTCTTGCGTGGAAAAGCCAGGAGGAGGAAATACCTTGGAGATATAGTCAAGTGTCCAGCCCCTCTCTGGGTCCTACCTGCAGGGCTGTATGACCATCCCTCTCATGGTTTCTGCTTCACTGTTCCCTACTGATCAAGCTAGGCAAGCATCAGGCCACGAGGTCTGAGAGACCTAGGAGGCTCTGCTCCATCTTAGGTGGGCAACAGACCTGCAGTAGGGAGCCACTCTGCGGAGACCCTCGGGGAACCTGGAGGGGCTGAGCACTGTCATTGAGCCCACAGACCCACAACCCCCAGTCCTTAGGTACAACATAGGTTTGGGTCACAAAGGCCTTAGGGTACCATGGAAAGAGCACCAGGTACGAATCCTGGTCTTGCTGCAGTGCCTAACCATGACACAGAGTGACAGTAACGTCAGGTCGATGTGCCCAGAGCAGACATGCGGAGTGACATCCGGACAGACAGACCCTCAGAACCCCGCAGTCAGAGGCCCCAGCGGGAGTCGGAGGGCCCACCTGAAGCAGGACGCCGCCTCGATACCACTCAATCTCTGGTGCCGGCTCTGCTTCCACGGAGCACTCCAGGACCAGCTGCCCCGGGGCCAAACCAATCACAGAGCGGGGACCCCGGGGCCCAACAACGTTTGGGGGGGCTGGGGGATGAGAGGATATGAGAGATGGACTCACTCTTACAGATCCCACGACGCTCGCCCTTCCCTTGTCCCCATACCCTCTCCCTACCTTGAACCCTGACCCGGAAGCTCTTCTCGACTTCACCTGCTGGACTCTCAGCCAGGCAAGTGTACAGCCCAGCATTGTCCACCTGGGAACAGGGCAAGGAGGTCAGCTGCTTCGGGGTCCACATGTCCACCCCCACCTTCTGGCCAATTCTCGGCTCCATCTTGCTCTCGAGGTACAAGGGTGGGACCGGAAGTCCCTGTTCCAGCTATCTGGTTTTGTTTGTTTTATCAGCCCTGGCTCTGCCCTTCCTGGGAGTCCATCAGGACATAGGCATGGGGACCATGTCCCTGCCCACGAGACACGCAGAAGACCCGGGGGCCGTTCGGCAGCCGCCCACTTCTCTCCGGTGCTAACCCAGCCCATACCTGCACGTTCCGCACCCGGAGCACGCGGCCGGCTTGGCTGTCATTTTCCACCCTGCTCAGGGCCTGCCCGTCTTTATGCCAAGTGATGTTGGGTGGGGGGATGCCACGGGCCTCACACAGGAGTTCCAGGTGGGCACCAGGTGTCAGTGACAGCTCTGAAGTCTCACCAGACTCCTCAATGTGGGGGGGATCTGCAAGATGTCCACCCCGGGTCAGCTTTTCTCTCCTCCCCCACCATCAAGAGTCTTGTTGCTGAAGGGCCAAGAAAGAGTTGAGTATGGTGTGTGTGTGTGTGTGTGTGTGTGTGTGTGTCGGGGGGGGGCAAGAGGGGAGTGCTGGGTGGTCACGTAGATATAGAAACCACAGGTCCATGGCCCCAGGACAATTATTTGTACCTTGATCTCAACAAGGACTTGGCACATGGGGAGGAGAAACAGTTGAAGCAAATGTTTTTAATATGCTTTGCATACTTTTGGGCTACATCATGAGGCTGTGTCCCTACATGTTGGTGGCTCTAGCTTTTGTTTTTGACACCAAGGGCCTGGTGGTAAAAAAATATTGGAATAGAGCTGAAGAGAACCAGACTTCTCAGCCACAGGAGCATGGCAGGCTGGGCCAGCGAGGCCTCTCTCCGGAGCCTCACACAAAGGGGACCCCCAAACTCCAGGGAACTCCTCTTCCTCACTGGCTTTTCCCACCTCCCCTTCCAGCCTCCGAAGCTGCTGAGGACAGGGCACCCACCCATGACTGTCAGCCGGAAGTGCCTCCTGGCCTCCCCTGCCTCGCTTGCTGCCGTGCAGGAGTAGGTCCCCGAGTCACCAGTGCTCACTGCTTCCAGCTTCAGGCCAGGCCCCTGCTCGAGACTCTGGGGCAACAAGGGCTCCCCATCTTTCTTCCACGACACGAGGGGCAGGGGGCTTCCCCGGGCCTCACACGGAAGGACTACTTCAGAGCCTTGGGCAGCCATCACATCGTTCTGAAACTCCACTGGTTCCAGGATGGGGGGCACTGAGGGGGACAAGTGCAGGCAGGGTCCTTATCTGTCCTCAGCAGGTGGCCCTCACCCTGATCTTTGCAGTCTGCGGCCTACGGTCCTCATGGATGAACCCTTTAGAACTCCCCCGCTAGGTGAGTCCTCCAATGCTGTACCCCCTTGTCCACCTAATGGAGCTGGGGCCCAGACCCACTGTCATTACCATGAATTACGACTGTCAACTCCTGGCGCTGAAGTGCCTGCTCACCCCTTGGGGGATACGTGAACGGACAATGGAAGAAATTAGATTGGAACGCCCGCCCCAGGACTCTACCCGGACACACTCTGTTGAACCTCGGATGGGGGATTTTATTCTCATCTGTCCGAGCCCGGGGGGTACTCACTGCCCCACCCTGCCCCATACCGAGTACCAGCAAGGTGAAGTTCCTGTCGGCCACACCAGCTGGGCTTGCAGCCACACAGGTGAAGATGCCTGAATCTGACAGCTGCACCTGAGAGATCCTGAGCCCCCCTCCCCGAAGGGGGAGAAGGGAAAGGGGAAGGGGAGGGGGAGGGGGAGAGGGAGGGGAAAAGGGAAAGCAGTTGAGTTTTCTTTCTTTTTCTTTTCTTTTTTAAAGATTTATTTGTTTGTTTGTTTAATGTATGTGGGTACACTGTAGTTGTCTTCAGACACCCCAGAAGAGGGCATCAGATCTTATTATGGATGGTTATGAACTACCATGTGGCTGCTAGGATTTGAACTCAGGACCTTCAGAAGAGCAGTTGGTGCTCTTAACCACTGAGCCATCTCTCCAGCTCTTTTTCTGGTTTTTCGAGACAGGGTTTCTCTGTATAGTCCTGGGTGTTCTGGAACTCACTCTGTAGACCAAGCTGACCTCGAACTCAGAAATCTGCCTGCCTTTGCCTCCCAAGTGCTGGGATTAAGTTTTCTTATCTCCGTTCCCAATGGCTGATTCTGAAAGGAGAACCCTCTAGCCCCAGTTCACACCCCTCTCCTGGGCTCCTGGTGCTCCCTGGGGGAAGCCCCAACTGCTCTTCCCTGAGCCCCACACCCACTACCTTCTCAAGTCCTCACTGCTTCAGCCAAACCCCTGCCTCCTAAACGCTGGAAGCTCACTGTCCAGGCATCCGCCCAGCTGCCAATCACTCAGGAGACACCTGGGTTGTCTCCACCCACTGGCCCAGCCCGTCCCACTTCTCCTGGGCCTCAGCTTCTTCTGGGCTGCTCTTGTGATGGGCCAGAGAGGAACATGGTGTCGGGGCCAGGCCAGTCTCCCTTCCGGCCTTCCCACACCCTCCTGTCCCTGCCAACGCCTTTCTCCAAGTCCAAAGGACAAGGTGCACATGTGTGGCAGTTGGCCGAACCAATCTGGCTTCCAGAATCTTCCATGATGCTGATAGTCCCTGAGTGTCTATCTCCCTAAGCTCCAAGTAGACAGTGCATCTCCCCCAGGTACCTGGGAAGCTCGGTGTCAAGAGTAGTCAGAATCAAAATGGAGTCGCTTTGGTCAAGCCCAAAGCAGCCAGTGAAGCTCAGGGTGGTGGGGGATGGTTCTTGTGTATGACTGCCCAGTGTGGGTGTCGCCAAAGATGTCTGACAAACCTCTGAGCACGTGTGGAAAACGCTCTGTGAGTACTCCTGCCTGGCAGTGATCACTCTCACCAGCAGTGTGTGGTTAAGGACTGGGGTTTCAGGGCATCTTGTATAATTCTCATTTTGCCTTTAAAAGTTTACCCCTTCTGGGCAGACAAGGTGACTCAGTGTAAAGGCCTGGCTGTGCATCCCTGGGGTATTGCGAGATTCCCAGAAGCCAGGAGAAACTCCCGGTCATGATAACAGTTGCTTGTTAGGAACCCCAAGTCCCCACCTGTAACATCTGCCTGTCCCTGTCGTCTTCCTGTCCTGTTCCCATCTCAGGGACTGGCTCTGTCTGGATGCTGTTCTCCATGGAAACCAGGCCTGGCTCCACCTTCTTCCACCTCAGCACCAATACGAGGTAAGCAGCTAGCCTTGACCACCGCACACTCTATTGTCACTGTGTCTCCTTGACCAGCTTCGATTGTCTTTCGAGCTCATGGTTTGGGGCCTTTACTATCTTTCCCCTATACCTGGTCCCTCCAGCTGCAAGACTCTCTTTCTTGCTGGAGTCTAGAACCACTAGCTTTGCTCAGGCCCCTTCCAGGAAGACCTCTTTGCTTTCTACCTGGTCCAGCCAGGCCAGTGCACTCAGGTGTCCTCTTGGGCTATGCCTTCCCCATCAGACCGCAGGATGAGGCCTCTTCTGGGGTTCCTACTAGGTGGCAGGATCTTTTTGGTTTCCCCAATCACCATAAACCTCGCCGTCTGTACTATTTGTATTTTTCTATCCACGTGGAAGTTTTTGGAGCCCGAGTGGCCTGGAGAGTGAGTGCGTCAGCAGCTGTCATCGGGGACCAGAGGCTGGGCTCGCCTACCTGAGGGTGCGGCCGGAGCTGTGGAGGAGGGTGCGCTGGGAGAGTGCAAGGGGCAGGCCGTCCTTGAGCCAGCTCACATGAATGGGCGGGGATCCTTGGACGGGGCACAGCATGGTCACCAGCTCTCCAGTCCTGCTCACCAGGGTCCCCGTGTCACCAGCTTGCTGCTCGATGGTGGGAGGAACTGCGGCGGTAGACGAAAAGTGATGAGGGAGTTGGAGGGAGGGCAGCGCCCAGCCCTGACCTTACACCACTGTCAGCCATTGTAGTGAGGGTCTTGGAGTCTTGGCTATGCCCTGGAAGAGATGAGGCCCACTGCCTGGGACCCCAGATTCACCCAATCTTTTCATGGCTTCTCTGTCCTAAGTCCCCGCTGAACTTTGGGCTGGGAAGCCTGTGACTCGCCTGAAGACCCAGGGAGCCGGCAGAGTGGCTCTCACCAGGTCTTGATGGAGGTTCCTGACTCCGCCCACCCGTCATCCCACCCGACATCCCACCCGTCATCCCACCTGTCATCCCACCCGTCATCCCACCCATTATCCCACCCGTCATCCCACCCGTCATCCCACCCGTCATCCCACCCGTCGTCCTGTAGGTTTTCTCCCAAGGCACTAGGGCCCCCTGCCTCGCCCCAGCCTCAGTCCCTCACCCAGCACATTCACCGCGTGGAGCCTGGCATCTTCTCCGGCTGGGTTGTGGGCCACACAGGTGTAGGCACCCGAGTCTGCTGCTCTTAGGCCCTTCAGCACCAGGGTGTTGCCATCCAGATAGAACCTGCATGGCGGAGGAGTCACTGAGGGCAGGCTCACCCAGGCTGGCAGCCCTGGTGCCTCGGGAGGCACAGCCTGGCCTTACCGGAGGTGAGGCCCCGCGCGTTGGCCCAGCGGGCCACCGTCCTTTAGCCAGGTTATGTCTGGTGGCGGCTGGCCTGCAGCCTCACACTGCAGCCGTATCTCCTGGCCCTCCAGCACGTTGTGCTCCTGTGCCGTGCCCGAGTTCTGGATCTGGGGAGGCACTGTGACGTGGGCCATGGTGAGGGCCTGCCAGCAGCAAGGGCTGCTGGGGATGGGGCAAAAAGGGGGTCGTGAGGAGTGCAGACGTACCTAGTACAGACACCACAAAGTCTTTGCGGGCCTCCGCCTGGGCGTTCTCAGCCACACAAGTGTAGGTACCAGCCTGGGCCGGCTGCAGGTGGCTCAGCTGGAGGCGGCCACCCCGGGAGACCACGCCTTGCTCCACGCTGCTCTCTGTGGAACAAAGGGAAGCCCTTGGGTCCTGTACTCCATTCCTGTACTGACAGGGAAACTGAGGCACCGGTGGGTCAGAGGCACCTTTGTAGATTCCCACTGGCCTAGTGTCGCTTCCGCCACTGTGAAAAGTTACCCTGACAAAGGCAGCGTAGAGGAGACAGTGGTCATTAGGCTCCAGGTGGCAGTCCTTGAGAGGGAGCGGTGGCATCGGGAAGCAGCTTGTCCCAGCCACAGCAGAGAAAGGAATGTGTGTACATCTGTGTTCAGCTACCTTTCTCTACCTGCATACAACTCAGGACCCAATCCCAGGGAAAAGTGTCATCCATTCTCTGGCTGGTATTTCCACACCAGGAAACACGCTTAAGACGATCCCAGACAGGCAGGCCCACAGCCAACACGACCTAGACACTCCCACATTGATGCTCTCTCAGTGGTGACCCGAGCCTATGTCAGTATATCTCACCCGCTTTCCTTAACCCACCATGGCTGCTCTACCTCTTACAGCCCTCCCTCCCTCCCTCCCACTTAGGGTCCCACACCTTCTACATATATCCAGGTTGCTGATCCAGGGGAATCAGTCACTCAGTCACCCTGTGCATGGACCACTTGCACCCTGCGTTCTAGCCTCGGCTTGGGGGGAGGTGGGGGAAAGGCAGGGGTCGTGGTCTCCGTCCTCCAGAAGCATGAGATGTCTCACTGAGGCACAGTGCAGCCGAGAGCTGACAGCTGTTACACACTCTCAGTGTCAGGGAGCTGGGGTTTGGGGGGGGAATGAAAGGGCCAGGGGAGGGGTAGGAGGGTACCAGAGAGGGATGGGAGGGGCAGTAGGAGCAAGGAGGGCTCCTCAACAGGGGCTGCTGGGACAAAGCTTGAGCAGAAACCAGTCAGATGCAAGCAAACAAGGCCACGAGGCATTCCAGGCAGGGAGCAGCGTGCGTGAAAAGGTAGAGGCCTTTTCACAGAGAGGTTTGAGGCCAGAGGGGTTTGAGGCCAGGCTAACTCAAGGGTCCACTCAGGAGAAACAAAAGCTGTAGAGAGCCTTACTAGGGTACCGTGCAGGAACTTGACATTGGGGTACCGTGCAGGAACTTGACCCTGACCAAGGACAAGGGCTTCAAGCAGGAATCTGACATTAAGGCATAATAGGGAAGTAGGTTAAGGCAGGGATTTTAATCTTGTGGTGGACCGAAAGAAGCAGGCTTCAGGCAAGATTTTGGGCTTAAACAAGGGAGTAGGCTCAGGTATTTTGGTCATCCTGACAAGCCCTTGGAAACAACTGCCACAGGACTTTGCTTATTGCCTTGACAATTTTGTGTTTACTGTCTTGCTTGTTCCTCATTGTACTACTATTGATCTTAATCCCTGCATGTAATTAAATTGGGGCTGGAGATGGCTCAGCGGTTAAGAGCACTGACTGCTCTTCCGAAGGTCCTGAGTTCAAATCCCAGCCACCACATGGTGGCTCACAACCATCTGTAATGGGATATGATGCCCTCTTCTGGGGTGTCTGAAGGCAGCTACAGTGGACTTATATATAATAAATAAACAAATCTTTAAAAAAAATAAAGGGAACAATGAAAAATAAATTTATTTCTGGAAAAAAAAAAAAAGACTGATCCAGGCACCCAGTGAGCTTTGAAAGGCACAGGCTAAATGGGGCGAGACAGGTGCAGAAGCCACAGGATGAGGTGATGCCATCAGAATGAATGTCCAGGACAGGCATTTTCCGGAAACCAGCAGTGGACTGCTGTGGGTGGGAAGCTGGGGGGGGGGGCGTGGGGTGATACCTAATGGCTGTGGAGATTCTTCACTGGGCAAAGGTGACAATGTAAAATTGACAGTGGCAGTAGCTCCACTCCTTGGATACACTGAAAAGCCTTGAATGATACTCTTTAAATGCCAGACTGTCGAGGATGTGAATTGTAGCTCACTAAAGCTACAGTCTGAAAAGCTGGGATAGAATCTACAGGTGGGTGGGGCGGGGGGAACACATTGTCCAGCCACACCCTGAGGTCTCCACAGCTGCCACTAACCCCTCGGAGAGGAGCTGTCAGAGCCTTCTGCCTGTACTAGAGGGACCCGCGGGCCTGAGACCAGCAGACTGACTCTAAGCGGGATGTGGAGGTGGAGGGTGAGGAGGAGAGCTAAGATGGAATGACCCATGGCCAAGCAGGTGCAGAGCTGACTGACAGGAGGAGGGGCAGCTCAGAGCAGACCCAAGGCTGGGGATAGCCAGGCCTGAAGAGCCTCTTGTGGTCTGAGTGGAGGGTAGAGAGACACCAGAGGACTCCAGCTGGAGCAGCTCCCGATACTGCCCTCTAGTGGCCAATGGGAGCATTGAAGGGCAGATGGGGGTGTGGCTCAGGTCTTTGACACCCCGCTCTCCCTCCCAGTTGTCTGTGTTGAAGGTGACAGGCAACCATCACTGGGGGAGGTCTCTGAGAGTTCACGCTCTCGCTCTCCTCCTTCACTGCTGTGACGGGCTCTTCTCCCTCTGGAACCATCAGCCAAGGTCAGTTCCTTCTCCCTTAAGTTGCTATTATCAGAGCCACGCAGAGTAACGGAGGCAGGCTGGCTCCCTGTGGCTCGGCCTCCCCTGCTAGGATTGCAAGCATGGCCCACCACATTGCACGAGCCCCCCATCTTTGACAAGACCATTGATACGGAACAACTCCCTGGGCTTCTGTGGCTGCTCCATTGCATGAAGACCTATTTGGCACTAAAATGTCAAGCGGGACACGGTTACTCACCCACGGGCAGCCTGTCCTTCAGCCAGGTCACCGTGGGAGCTGGGGTCCCGGACACATCACAAGCCAGGACGAGGGGGCGCCCCGCGACCTGGCTCACCACCTCCCTCTCAGGGTTCTCGAAGGTTGGGGGCACTGCGGGAGAGAGGGTAGGTTTCTGCACTCTTCCCTGCTCGCCAGTTTCTTCCTCTTGGGCAGGTTAGGGGCTTTTGTTTTACTCTCTATTGATAGAGGCAGGAGTTGGCTTTATTCACAGATGGACCTGGAAAGCCACAGTCTTGAAGTAAGTCCAGAGCAGAGACCCGGCTGACCCACTCAGCCGGAAAATGGGGAATGGGTGGCTCAGGGACCAGCAGGCCTTTGGGGCAGGCGTCTCATCTAGATTTCCCTCATCCTAGGGCCGAGCTGCCAGGCACGTGCCTGGTGTCTAATCTATACAGCAAATTAGTGCCCAGTATGCCCAGGGGACAGGTTCTGCTTGTCTGTGAAACTTGGCAGGCAGAGGAACAGAGTTATCCCACTAAGTCCTTGCAAACATGTTGCAGAAAGAATCCCATGTGGATTTTTTTTTTTTTTTGAGACCAGGTCTCAGTCTAGTCTCCAGATAGCTCTCTCCCTAAGGGTGTACCTTACATACCCTTAACTCCCGATTTCCCGCTTCCACCCCCCTCCCCTGGGATTACAGGCAGGCACCGGGCCCTGATTTTGGGCCACATCCTCACTCCCTCTTGGCTTTGAAAACTCCAGATCTTGTGCACTTAGCCCTCGGTGGAGGGGCCTCAGGGGTCCAGACATTGATCTCACTCTGGCAGCCCTGGGAGCTGCTGGGGGTGACAGACAAAGGGCAGGAAGTGGCGAGGTGGAGCAGGGTCCCCAGAGCAGAGGTCAGGAATGCCAGGGGAGAGCCCTGGTTCCGGCCCCCATGGACACTCACCCTTACGTGGAAGCTGCACACAGGCCATGACCACAACAGAGAAGGACCAGACCGGCCAGTGAGCTCAGCCCTCCCCGTGTCTCATCGTTTCTGCCATAAGCCCTTTAGGAAGGTCTGTACTGGCACCTCAGTGGTACCCTAGTTCCTGGGATGAGCTCTGACCTTACAGGAGCTTGGCCTCCTCTGTCTGTCCGTCTGTCCGTCCGTCCGTCTGTCCGCCTGTCTCTCTCTCCCACTTGTGAACGTAAAATAAGCTCTCTAAAATTCACTCCCCAGAGTCCGTGGACTTCACTCTCCAAATTCATGAGACAAGAACCCCAACGCTACCAGTTTGGGGTGGCTTCGGCGACCATAAGGTTTTCTGAGACCCCAGTTCCCACAAGATCATGAAAGGCTCTATTCTCAAACTGTTGAGGTCTAAACTGGTCCTGGCTTACCTTGGATGGCAAGGACAAAGGCCCGGGTCGCCTCTCCAGCCCTGTTGCTAACTTTGCAGCTGTATACGCCCTTATCTGATGCCTGCGACAGAGAACACGGTGTTAGTGTGTGGAGTAGAGATTCCCCAGGGAGTTGCCTTGTCTGGGAGGCTATAAGGGAGGTAGGACTGTCTGGCCTCTCCTCTGGAAGTGAGGGAGCAGACTCGGCCCAGTATGGCCTGGTCTGCTCTTTACTGTGGGGCTGGACCTGGTCAGAAGATGGGATTCCAGGGGAGAGGAACATATTCATTCAACAAACACTTGAGTCTGACCTGCTTCAGAGTAGAAGGACTTTGTTCAAGGTCACTGTGAGGCAGAGTAGAGCTAGAGTCCAGTGTGTGTGTATGAGTGAGTGTGCATGTGTGTATGTGTGTGTGTGAGTGTGTGTGTGCAGGCGCTGTGTGTGTGTGTGTGTGTGTGTGTGTGAGTGTATGTATGTGTGTGTGAGTGTGTGTGCGTGTGTATGTGTGTGCGTGTGCGTGTGCGTGTGCGTGTGCGTGTGCGTGTGCGTGTGCGTGTGCGTGTGCGTGTGTGTGTGTGTGTGTGTGTGTGTGTGTGTGTTTACTTGGGTTAAGGAGATGGCATCCCCACATCATCTTAGGTCTAGGCCTATGGGGTCAGGAAGCGCTGTGCCCACTGCCCAAGCTGCCCACGGCCACTGACCTGTGAGTCCAGGATCTCCAGTTTTTGTCCACCTTGTTGACTCTGAATCCGCTGCCCCAGGGCTAAGGGCTGCTGGTCCTTGAACCAGGTCACAGCTGGCTCTGGGAGTGAATCTGTCTCACAGCTTAGGATGGCTTTGTCCCCTGCTCTGACCCGGACTGCTTCCTGGGGGCCTCCAGGAGCCTGCTTAAAGCTGGGGGGAACTGAGGGCCGGAAAGCACAGTGAGGAGGCACTACGGTCTTGTTTATATCGACCCCAAACCACCCTGGGTAAACGGCCCAGGAAGGCCCAGTGGATCAAATGGTGGGCCTGACCCAGCGTTGCTGGAGGACATGAACCCTCGTGCCTAGGCGTGGCAGGGAAGGTGCTGACCGCAGGACTTTTTTTTTTTTCTTCCCAGCATCTCCTGACTAGGCACAGCCCTCTATGGGGTCCCTCAGGCCCTGGTACACTGTTCACTCTGGTAGGCATGCATACCCAGCTGTGAGCTCTCAGGGCCTGGCATAGCTATATATCTACAAATGAATGAATTCCCCCAGGACTGAAAAGAACTTTCCAGAGAATCTTGGCTGCTAACACTGCAGGCCAGCTTTCTGCCAAGGGAATTCCCGAGACGGAGAGTGCTGTCATAGGCTGCAAGCCCAGACTCTCTGACCTTCCTAGCCTAGCTCTTAGGGTTCGCCATGCTCTGCCCACTCAGCTTGACTGCCACCAAAGCTTCTGGTGAGCCACACGGTGAGCCAAGAACTAAAATTTCCCTTCATCTTCAGAGGGATTGTCACCTTACACACAGGATATCTGGGGCTCAGAGAGGGGGAGACACTAGCCCGAGGTCACAGAGCAAACCTGTGCACAGCTGCATCAAACCCTGTGTATCCAACTCTCAAGACTAGAGGAAGGCAAGGGCTTCCCAGGGGGCTGATGGGAAAAGTAGGGGGAGGCACAGGAGGGGCAGGACGTACCCAGAACATTGAGCTGTACCATCCTTTGGTCTCGGCCTGCGGCGTTGAGGGCTTCACACAGGTAGGTCCCGGCATCAGCAGGCTGTGCTCGCGCCAGCCGCAATGTGTGGGTACCTGTGGGACAGCAGTCCCTGCACCAGCAGCCGCAGGGCCCCAGGCTACTCTCAATCCCCCGTCCTCCCAATGTGCACAGCCCTGTCCCAGGTTTGAACATCTTGGACTCCCAGCAGAGCCTTGAACTGGGCACAAAGCCTCAGTTTACCAACCAGGAAGGAGGAAAACCTCTTGTCCCAGGGAGAGAGGCTGGCCATCCTTGTACCATGTGACCTCAGGGCTTGGGTGAGCATGAACTTCACAGGGGAGGGTGACACTGCTGTTGAGGGTGGCGGTGAGCTGGTTGGTGGTCCAGTCCGAGATTTGTGGTGGTACTGGATGAAGACAGAATCGACAGTTACACGGGTGGGGAGCACAGACCAGGGGGAACTCACCAAGAGACTGGCCTAGGCTCTCAGAACACGCTCTGGCGCATCTCCACACAGCCCTTGGAGGGCAAGCTTCATTAGGTAGAGCAGCTTTGCACAAGAGCCCAGGGCAGCTTGATCAGAGCAGTATAGCCATTCTCTGAAAGCCACACGGCGAACAGGGGCAGAACCCAGAGAGCCTTTTGGGCTTCAGATTGTAACTTTGAGGACTATCCAATCCATCCACAGGGATACAACTGTCCCCACATCTGAGGTCGTGGTGACACAGAGGCCAACAGCAGACTTGGGATGGTAAGACCATCTTCCCTGTGTTGCCGCTTGGTGTAATCCTATACTCATAATGCCAGGCCATCTTCAGGGTCTGCTGGAAGGTGCTCTTTAGGCACGTGTCAGGTACACAGTAGGTGCTCAGGAACGATGACGTAAGGCCTTGGAAGAACACTCCCCCCCACCCCCTGCTCAGGCTGTTCCTGGTTTGGTTGGTCCAAACATGATTGAAGCCTCACAAATGTTCTTTGTCCTGAGATGCGACTGGGCCCAGGCTGGGGTGTCTGAACTCTGAGTATGGGTGCCAGGGTACCCTCAGGGAGCTGCAAGGAACCCACAGAGGCCCCCTCTCAGCCATCTCACCTTGGACCCTGAGGGTAAAGAGTTTCTCTGCAGAGCCCGCCTGGTTCTCCGCAACGCACATGTAGTTGGCAGCATCGGCCACCTCTGCAGTGGAAACCTGGGGGTACAGAAACCAGTCCCGGTGGTGGCAAGGCCGGCGGCTCTGAGAGGATCCGGGGACTCCACAGCGAACCCCCATACTGCCCGTGAGCACCCACCCACACGTCTCCCCACAGCAGACACGTGGGCTGCAGGTGTCACAGTGACCAGGAGCAGTCCCTCTGAGGCCCATCCAGGGCTCTGTGGCGTCTTGGGAAGTAAGACTGATGTTGGTTGGTTTTCTGTAACTAAGTGGACCAGAAGGCCATGTGGGGGGCTGTGTTTATCTCCGGGGGAGTCTGTGCAGCTATGATGTGGTGATCTAGATCCTGGGGGTCAGAGCTTGCAGAGGGCTGCCCCCCTGGGGCATGGACACTGTGACCAGCTGGGCACCTCACAGATGCCATACGCTGTGCGGGTGACATCCCCATACTCTAAGAGGTCTTTATATGGCCCAGACGACACTGTCCCCTGGTTCCTAGTGCTTTTACCCTGTGGGGGGGGTCTGTTCTCACCTTCAAGACCTGTCCCTCCTCTAGGACCTGCAGCCGTGGGCTGGGGGACACAGGTAGCCCATTCTGGAACCATGACAGAGACGGTGCTGGGTTCCCCAGGGCTGGGCACTCTAGGCTGACGGCACTGCTGGCGTTTACTGTCACCTCCTCTACCAGCTCCTGTGTGTCTCCCGGGATCACTGGTGGTGCTGGGTGCGAGGGGAAAGCGAGAAGGGGGTGAGGTGTTGGGCTGGGGGTGAACAGGGAGTCGGTTCCAGATGCTGGCTGGGGTGTCCTTGTGCTCTCCTCCCGGAAGCAGCTAAGCAGTCTGGGCTTCTGAGAGGTTATGGTCTACTCAAAGTTACATACATGTAAGACAGTGGCCATCTGGGACTTCAAACCATTTCACTTCCCCCTGGCTTCAAAGCCCAAGCTTGCAACCCTATTATAAACCTTCCGAGCCCAGAGCAATTGTACCCCCACCCCACCCCCAGGGCCCTTCAGAAGGAGGCCTCTCTGGGACCAGAGCCCCCATGTCCCTCCTCCCCAGGGACACTCACTCAACACCATGAGTTCATAATGCAGCCAGTCTTCGCCCACCTCGTTGGAAGCCTTGCAGGAGTACCTGCCCGCATCCTCTGCCTGCACAAGAGGCAGCTGCAGGATTCGGCCTCCTGCAGGGACACAGGGACAGGGGCCTGAGCTCAGGCGCAAGAGCCCCGAATTCAGAGCAAGGAAGCTGTTTCTCTTCTGGAGGGCCCGTCTCACTCCCTGCCTCATCTGAGAAGTGAAGAAATCCAGGTCAAGGGAAGATTAAGTCCGTGCTCAGTTAAAGGCCAGGTCTCAGGCACAGGCTCAGCAGCAGGAGTACTGTAGGTAGCCCATCTCACAGATGGGAAAATGAGGCTTCCCACAGGGTTAGCAAGAGGGTGGGGTTGGCTGTCTGGGCAAAGGTCAGAGAAGGGTTAGCTTCTAGGACAGTGGCGGCTGGGAGCAGGAGAGAAGTTATGTGGGACCCTTTGGGACCAGAAGGCAGGCAAGAGCAGAACCTGGTCTAGATGTAAGGTTACTGTGTGCTAAGGATGCCAGGTTGGGGAGTCACCAGCCAGTGCTGTGGGTGTGGTCTGATCGTGGTCAGAAATGGGGTCTCTTGACATGCAGAGCTATGGAGGGGAGGCAGAGGCCACAGTGGAGCTCAGGTGAGGTCGGGTGGATTTGTGATGAGGATCTATAGGCAATTCAGCGTTAACATGCTCAGGGTTAGAGGTCAGCAGTGGGGCTGAGGTCCATGCTCACATGAGAAGCAAGTCAGTCGATAGCTGGGGCCAGCGTTAGGGATCTCCCTGTGACTGAGCCCCAGGATGTGAATCTGGGATCCCAGTCTGAGGCCAGCAGGAGGTTAGAGGTCAGTGCAGGAATTTCCAGCTTGGATAACCTCCACACGCATGGCGTCTCCGCATCAGAGACTGTTCTAACTGCCCTCCTGCCCTCCACCCAGCCCCAGTGTTGATCTGGACCTGGCAGACCTGGCAGGGTACCATGCAGACTTAGCTAAGCCAGGGACATCACCCTGCCCACCAGAGTTACTACAGCCTGAACAGCAACAGCAGTGGAATGTGGTGGTGGTGGTGGGGGGCAGCCAGACATCTATAAACCTCATTCCAGGGCCTTTCCTTTCAAAGCCATTCATAAAAGATATTTCAAAATAAGGTCCACTTAAACAATTAATAAAACCTCTAATAAGGAAATATTTTAAATAGTAAAGTGAAAAGTAGAAAATGTTCATAATCGGTAAGCTATGAAGATAGCACAGGCCTTGAAAGCCAGGGAGAAGACCTTGCACAGGATCAGAATTGGCCAGAGGTCAGGTTTGAATGCTTTCCGTCTGAGCCTGTGATCCCCACTGCCTTCCCTCCTGCCTCAGGATCTTTACATAATGAGACCCACCTGTCCCTAGAGCAGTGCTTCTCAACCTTCCCATGGCACGACCCTTTAATACACAGCTCCTCCCGTTGTGGGGACCCCCCCAACCACAAAGTTATTTTCATTGCTACTTTATAACTGTAATTGTGCTACTGTTATGAATCGTAATGTAACTATCTTAGATGCAGGGTATCTGATATGCGACCCCCAAGGGGCTATGAGAACCACTGCTCTAGAGAGTCACACCATTTTCCTGAGCATTCGAGGTCAATTAGAGATCCTAAAGCCAAGACATGGGTTCTGGCCTGGCCTGGGAAGCTCATTTGAAAAGCGAGGCACAGAAAGCAGCCCCCAGCCACCGTTACCCTGTGTTTGCGAGTTTCAGGGATGCTCTGGGGTGGTCACCTTGCAGGCAGCATCCGGCCTACCTTGCAGCACCGAGACCCCGTCAGCAGCTGTCAGGGGCTGACCCTCCCTGTACCACGTGAGCTCTGGCGGCGGAATGGCATTGGTATCGCAGTACAGGTAAGCTGGGTTGTTCTCCACAATCTCTCTGTACTCTGTCACCCCGCCCTGGGCCTCCTCCTCATGGGGCAGGGGCTCGAAGCCTGTATCAACATCGGCCATCTTGTGGAATATAGGAGGCACTGCATGGAGGGAGACCAAACCATTAGGAATACAGTAAAGGGTTAAGGCTGCTCACTACTACTGCTAAACAGCCTGGGAGGCACTGCCAGGCCCTGACACATAAGCCGCTCCCTGTGGTCAGGCCTCTTCCCTCCCCTAGGGACTGCCTGTGAAACTGCCACATGAGCTTTAGGAAAAGCCCCTGGTTCTGTGGACCTCACATCTAACTGGCCTCAGAGAAGCCTGGTGGCACACCTGTCGTCCTTGCACTTAGAGGCTGAGGCAAGAGGACCACAGGGCCAGGCCAGCTTAGGCTACAGGAAGACTTTGGCTCAAAGACCTTTGCTTGGAAGAGCAAAATCAAATAAGATAAAAAATGACTGTAACGTGGGAAGCTTTTTGGAGGGAGTTAGGCAGTTGCCGAGAGTTAGCCTGATTTCCTTGCCGGGACTCAGAGGCACGAAGCTCTTTGCAGTGAGGGCCTGAAGGGACCCCAAGGCCACCTGCTTTAGTGAGAGCATGTGTACCTTTATCTTTTTCTCTAAGACAGGGTCTCACTGTGTAGCCCCAGCTGGCCTCAAACTTTCGGAGATCCCTCCATCTTTGCCTTGGGGTGCTGGGATTAAAGGTGTATGTCGCCATGCCTGGCTCAGAACACCTGCATTTTGCAAAGGACGAAACCAAAGCCCACAGGAAGCCAGTGACATCGCCAGCCCCGCTGTGGTGGTTTCAATGGCCTTGGAGGAAATGAGTCTCTGTGGGGCAGGCTTTGAGGTCTCATACATATGCTCAAGTTAGGCCCAATGTAGGACATAGTCTCCTTCTGCGGCCTTCGGATCAAGCTCCCTCAGAGCTTCAGGAGCACTCTGAGCTCCATCTCTAGAACCACGTCTGTCTGCACGCTGCCATATCTCACCATGATGATGATGGACGGAACCTCTGCAATTGTAAGCCAGCCCCAATTAATTGTTGTTCCTTGGGCTGGAGAGATGGTTCAGCGGTTAAGAGCATTGACTGCTCTTCTGAAGGTCCTGAGTTCAAATCCCAGCAACCACATGGTGGCTCACAACCATCTGTAAGGAGATCTGATACCCTCTTCTGGAGTGTCTGAAGACAGCTACAGTGTACTTACATATCATAATAAATTAAAAAAAAAAAGAAAAGAAAAAAAGAAAAAAATGTTGTCCCTTATAAGAGTTGCTGTGGCCATGGTGTCTCTTCCCTGCTGAGAAACCCTAAGACAGCTGTGATGACAGGGCCAGGGTTAGGCGGCTGAAGACCAGATGCGGCAAAGGAGAAAAGGTGTCTTCTTATCAGGCTGCTACCGAGCACAGTGTGGCAAAATCTGTTTTTCCTTCATTTGACTTGACCTCTAGCCTCCCAGCTTCCTTTCCTGTGTCCCTCCCTGCCTCCAGGCTTCCCAGCCTCCCTGCCTCCCTTGCAGCCTCCCTGCCTCCCTTGCAGGATCTCAGCCTCCCAGCCTCCCTTGCAGCCTCCCTGCCTCCCTTGCAGCCTCCCTGCCTCCCTTGCAGCCTCCTAGCCTCCCTTGCAGCCTCCCAGCCTCCCTTGCAGGACTTCAGCTTCCCTTGCAGCCTTCCTGCTTCCCTTGCAGCCTCTCTGCCTCCCTCCCTGCTTCTCCTCAGCCTCTTTGGCTGCTCTCTAGCTTTTCTTTCTCCCTGACTTCTCTGCCTGCCTCTTAGCCATTTAATCCTGATTTAAGGCTGGAGCCACTCTCTTCTGAACCTCATTCCTCAGCCACAGAAAACACAGACCCATTCTGTATCTGGTCTGTGGAGAATGCCTCTGTGGAGTGGAAGGCTCAGCTAATGTCCCTGCCAGGGGTCACACCCTTCTACTTGGAGGCAGCATCCTGTCTTGGGCCCACTGGTTGCCATCACCCAGCCTACCCTGCAGTAGGTACAACACGCACCTTGGATAAGAACATTGAAGTCCTGGTCATCCTCGCCAGCCACATTGGTGGCCACACACAGGTATCGGCCAGAGTCAGAGACCTGTGTGGGATGGATCTGGAGCAGACGCCCCTCCCCCAGGACACTGAGCCGCTGGCTGGTGGTTACAGGCTGGGGGACAATAGAGAGGGACCAAGATGAAAAATCAAAATTGTTTGTTTTAAGACGGGGTCTCATGTAGCCTAGGCTGACTTCAAACTCACTATGTAGACAAGGATGACCTTGAACCCTTGACCCTCCTGCCTCGGCTTTCTAAGTGCAGGGATTACAAGTATGTGCCACCAGACACCCTACTTTATATCTTAACACATAAAAATCAGACCATAATGTAAAGTGATAGGATTGTCCAGGACTCTGTCAAACCAAACCCGAATATTCTCAAAAGCAGAAAAGAAGCAAGGGAGTTGGCAGAAGAACTCAGTGGTTGGGAAGTGCTTTGTTTTGTTATCATTAAAACCTGAAGGGTGAGCAGGGCCTGCTCTGGGGCTAGGCACTTTCAGGACCTCTTTCTGGAAAGGTCCAAGCAGGGCTACTGAAACTCAGAGGTGAGCGTCTCAGGTTGTCTGGGGTCCAGCACGCACCCTTCCGTCCTTGTACCAGCTGATGGAGGGCGGGGGCACGGCCCAGCATTCGCACTCCAGGGTCAGAGAGCTGTTGACTTTAGTCTTCACCTCCTTCACGCTGACCTCCCCCGAAGGGTCATCTTTGGAGATGGACGGGGGAACTGAAAAGTCACGGGCTGTGTGAGGAGTGGGCCTGAGACCCGGACCCACTGGCCCCAGGGATAGCTCTCCAAGGAAGGGGCTGGTAAATAGGAAAATGGGAAGGAATACATCTGTACCTACTTAGGGTCGGAGAGGGCTAAGGGACAGGGGTTATGAAGCAGGGGGTTCTTGTGGTGGCCTCTAGAGGGCCTTTTGGGGGCCCAGGTGTCAAACTGAGGGACCCCAGGTTGCATCTCCATACTAGTAGGAAGCCAGGACTAGGGGAGGGATGGGATCAACATGACCAAACTCTTAACACTATCCTTCCTTTCCCACCAAGGCAAGATGGGAAATGGCAGAGATCCCCTCCCCCAGCCGTCTGTGACTCTCAGGGAAGACAGCCACAGGAAGGAGTCCTGGGGTCTCAAGTGTGGCAGCACTCCTGTGCCTGTCCAGCCCGCGTCCCTGGGGTGGTGGGGGCTCACTGAGTACTTCCACGTGGTAGTTCTTTGTCGCCTCCCCCAGCTCGTTGGTGACTACACAGGTGTACTGGCCGGCATCTTCTTTCTGGGCGTTCAGGATCTGTAGTCCATGGGTACCTGATCGGGGATCCGTGGCCAGAGTTACCCCAACCAGGGCTTCACGTAGACACAAGCTCGGATTGACCCAGCTCAGGGACGATTTCAAAGCCCACCCCGGAAGTGTCACCTGGGAGGAGCTGGATGTTCTTCGAGGCCTCGAAGGGCAGCCCGTCCTTCATCCAGGTGATATTGGGGGACGGGAAGGCCAGAGCCTCACAGATGAGGGAAATAGGATTGTTGATGGTCACGGTCACTTCCTCGTTGGCATTCTTCTCAGGTACTCCCAGGATGGTGGGCACCACTGTGAGCGGGAGGCAGGAAGGCCTTGGCTAACGATCCAGCCTGAGCCTGGGGACCCTGATGACCAGGACAGCCAGGACCCTAGGCTTCTCCTTGGTGCTGTTTTGTGCGAGGAGAGTGGGAAATGCAGCTCAGGGCAGCCAAGCCCTCCTCCACTGTGCAGCCACACGTACGGGACAAGATGGATGACCAGTGTCCCCAGCATTCACTCAAGTGGCCTTGCCACTTATTCAACCCAAACCTTCTTGGTTCTGAGGAGGAGGTGGGGGACTTTTGGTCTAACTGCTCCTAAACTTTCTTTTCCTGTTCCTGCAGGGGGCACTGTTAACAGTTTGGGCATGAACTGTCACAGGAAAGGCTTGTGTGCAGAAAGCCTGGTTCCCAGCAGTGGTTGCTATGGAGATCTGGCTGCTCGTCTGATTATTTTTGCTCTCACTTTTGGAATAGTGCTTGCTTGTGGAGACTTGGGGTTCCCTCCTGCAGCATCCGGTGACCGGGGGAGGCCCAGCACTCACCCAGGATGCTGAGCTGTGTGTGTTTGGTCTTTTCCCCCATGGTGTTGCTAGCGATGCAAGAGTAGTGGCCAGCGTTGGACAGATTGGCCTGAGGGATCCACAGGAAGGCCCCATCTCGGGACATCTCGTAAGGGTCTCCAACAGCCAGGGACTGGCCATCTTTGAACCATGTGACCATGGGTGGGGGGTGGCCTATACAAAGAGGAGACAGTGAGATCCTTCAGTAGACTCTGATCAGCAGGGCCCAGGGGTCAGAGGAGACTCCCAGCCAGCACAGATGTGGAGTTTGCATCCCAATTTAGGATGTAGTACAGCAGGAATACCCTGAGCCTTTCTTCAGGAATTCAAGGACCTTATTGGAGACTGGGCAGGAATGGCTTGGCACAGACCCATTTGTCCATCTATCCGTTCTTTCGTCCATCCACCCTTCCACCTATCTAACTGTTTTCCTACCTTATTTCATGCTCATGAGTGGATCTTTCTATTCATCTGTCCATCTATCTTCTTCCTACCCACTTAAGACACGTTTTGCTCTACCTATTAATCCATTCTTCTATCTCTTCATCATCTATCCATCTACCTACCCATCCATCTATCCATCCATCCACCCCCATCTTCCTATTCATCTGCCCACCCACCTACCCATCCACCCACCCACCCATCAATCCATGCATCCACCCACGCACCCACCTGCCCATCCACCCACCCACCCATCAATCCATGCATCTATCCACTCACCCACCCATCTATCCACCTGCCCACATTCTCACTCACCCACCTACCCATCCACCCACCCACCCATCAATCCATCCATCCATCCATCCATCCATTCATCCACCCATCTATCCACCCGCCCACCTTCTCACCCATCCATCCATTCATCCATCCATCCATCCATCCATCCATCCATCCATCCACCCACCCATCCATCCATCCACCCATCCATCCATCTGTCCGTCCACCCATCTATCCACCCACCCACCCATCCATCCATCCATCCACCCACCCATCCATCCACCCATCCATCCATCTGTCCGTCCACCCATCTATCCACCCACCCACCCATCCATCCATCCATCCATCCATCCATCCACCCACCCATCCGTCCACCCATCCATCCACCCATCCATCCACCCATGCACCTATCCATCTATCATTCACTCATTCATTTATCATCTATCATCTTTAATCAAACACCTAATAGGATAGAATCTATCTATCCTCCCACCCATTCATTCACTGCCTTTCTCTTTATCTACACAAATTTCCACCCACCCTTTGACCCTCAAGTACCAGAGGGAGCCTAGTCTTCCAGGCAGTGGGGGAGCCATGGACTTAAGAATCTCAGACAGCATAGAGTATGATCTTGTGTGTGGTCAGTGGGGTGGGGGCAAGGAGGTCCTAGTGCAGTGGGAACCTGGGAAGGTTCTGGCAGGTCACTGTGGTCGGCAAAGAGCAGAGCAAACAGCATGTGAAAACAAGTGGGGCCTGATGCAGAGAGCGAAAATGTAGGTTCTTGGTGGGTAGCCAAGGGTTGGCGACTGGCTAAGGCAGGCTCGCCATGCTGCACGGCCCTCACCTGTGGCGTTGCACACCAACTGGGCAGTCTGCCCCTCAGGCACCTTCACCACCTCCTCCAAGTCTTCATTTTCAATGCTGGGAGGAACTAGGAGGAGAAGGGAGTTGCCAACCGGGAGGCCCATCCAGACTACCCGTCCACAGAGCAGAAAGCTGTTTCCTGTGCCTCAGTTTCCCCGTTCCCCTTACTCCACCCAGAGTCAGTGCAGTGAATTGTTGCTGCTGGGAGACTCTGAACAGACAAGTGGGTGTGGTGTTCACTATCAGCTTCCCCCACTTTGGGTTGATTCTTACTGTTTCTGGAAAATTTGAACACAGCTTCAGAACAGAGGATGTGTATGTAAGTGTGTATGTGTATGTAGTATGTAGTATGTAGTATATAGTGTGTGTGGCATGTGTATGTGTGTGGTGTGTGAGTGTGTATGTGCTATGTATGTGTGTGTGTATGTAGTATGTGGTGTGTGTGTTTATGTGTGTGTGAATGGTTTGTGGTGTATGTGTGTGTGGTATGTGTTTATGTGTGTGTGAATGGTTTGTGGTGTATATTGTGTGTGTGTGTGTAGTGTGTGTGTTTATGTGTGTATGAATGGTTTGTGGTGTATATGTGTGTGTGTGGTGTGTGCACATGTGTGTGAATGGTTTGTGGTGTTTATTGTGTGTGTGTGTGGTGTATGTGAATATGTGCGTGAATGATTTGTGGTGTATCTGTGTGTGTTTGGTATGTGTGCATATGTGTGAATGGTTTGTGATGTATATGTGTGTGTGGTATGTGTATATGAGTGGTTTGTGACATATGCATATGTGTGTGTATGGTACATGAGTGTATGGTGAGTATATGTGTGTATGCCATGTGTATGTGTGTTTATAGTATATATTGTGTATATGATGTATGGTATATGTGTGGTATGTGTATGTGTTGTGTGAATGTGTGGTGCATTCACATGTGTATGGGTATGCACATGTGTATAGAGGCTAAAGGTAAGTCTTAAGTTTCATTCCCCAGGGATCATCCACTTAAAAATAAAAGCAAAATTAAAGAATCTCCAGGGTCTCTGGCCAAGAATTTGCCGAGCAGACTGGGCTGGTGGGCCAGGGAACTCAGAGCTCTTCCGATCTGCAGTCCCTAAGAGTTGGGATTCGGAGTGAGTGACACCACACCCAGTCTGTTTTCCTTGTACTTGGGGTCTGGGATCAATCACACTTGCACAGTAGGCACGGTACCTCCCCAGTTCCCCAGAACAAAGACGAAACAAGGGAATCAGAGCCCTTCCCAATCTCTCCCCGCCCTGGAAGCGCCCCAGTGGTAGGAGAGGGCTCCTGGTGCTCCTGAGAACGTAGAGATGTGCCCTACCCAGGACCTCTACACTGAAGTTTCTCCGCGCCTCCCCAGCCTCATTGCTGGCCAGGCACGAATAGAGGCCTCGGTCCTGCTCCCGCGCCTGGGTCATCTTCAGCATCCAGCCACCTGGGGAGGGGAGGGGAGGGGTGGGCTCAGTAGCATCTCTCTGCTCATGATGTCAAACACTAACAAGCAAGTATCTGCCTCCCAGCCTTCCACTCCTCAAGCAGGAACCGGAGGCCCGAGACAGTGAACCAAAAAACCCAATAGAACACAATGTCCTCTGGCAAGAAGGAACTGGCCTGCTGGCTCTGTGGCTCTGGCCTGAGGGACAACAGAGAGCTACACAGCCCTGGTCTACTTCAGATGCTCATTTTGTCTCAAGAGGCCCAGAAAAGAAAAGCCGCCTCTTCCAGGGACCTTTGAAGTAGAGCTAGTTCCCCGCAGAGAACCTCGGATCTTGTAAGATGGCTTGGGGCAGATAACTCAAACACACATCACTGCTATTTCTACACTCACGGCAGACATTACGAATTGATTCTAGGTGCCCTTTCTGCAGGGCCTAGTTCCTGTTTCTGCGTTTCTGTCTATACATGGCTCAGGCAACTTCTACAAAGTGGGAAATGTATTTTGTAATCCCACAACTAATGAGTCACTGGGGCCTGACAGCTCAGGGTCAGAGGTCATAGGCATCTGACAAGCTGACCCTGAAACACACCTGACTTAGTAGTGCCTTACCTGCCAAGAGGTAGGTGCCCTCTCCAGGGCTGATTGGCTGTCCTTCCCGAAACCACTGGACTGTCGGAGGCGGGACCCCTGCAGCCTCGCAGAGCAGCGTCAAGGAGCCGTGTAAGGTTGCAGTGACGTTGGTCAATGAATCCGAGTCTCCAGTAAGATGAGGAGGTGCTAGACCCAGGGAGAACCAAAGTCAGGGTGTAGACAGGAGCTTGGCACTCGAGTTCTGTCTGCCCAGGGACTCCAAGCCCTATTGAGAGGGACCAGGAACTGGGAGGGTCCCAGTTGCTTCCATCAAAGATGTGATATCTACAGGGGTATTAATTTTGACCACAGGCGGGCTTTTGGGATCAGGCAGGCATCTCAGAGCTCACTTTCCCTGTATTTTCAGAGGTAGAGAGAATTCTCTCTCTCTCTCTCTCTCTCTCTCTCTCTCTCTCTCTCTCTCTCTCTCTCTCTCTCTCTCCTTTCTTGAATTCCTCATCTTCTTGTCTCTACCTCCCGAATGCTAGGGCTTTGTTAGAAGAATGCTAAGTGAGCTATACCCAGCCACGTGCACCCATTCAGTACACAGTATGTAAGACCCACGGGGGTGGGGGGGACCAGAACACACGTACCATCCCCGCTAAGCCTACACTCACTTAGACAGTATGAATTAGCATTCAATTACATTAGCATTCACGAGGTAGAGATAGCACAGGGGGAGCCAAGCAGGGCGGAATGCTGACCAAGGCGAGCCCAGCCCCACCCCGGGGGTGAAGCAGCACTGCTTCCATGTTGGCTTCCTACCCAGGATCCCCCAAGAACATCACACCAGCCACACAGACCCTGGATTGACAGAACAGGGTGGGGGAAAGCCGGCATGGGAAGGAGGGAGGGAGGGAGATGGGTGTTCTGAGAACAGCCACACGGAGGGCCCCATTGGCCATGCTCCCCAGTGGCAGCCTTCCTCAGAGCCCGGACTAAAGAAGCCCCAAAAGCTGCCTGCAGTGTCTGGGCCTGGCCTGGCCGTAGTCTCTCCGTCCTCCCCACGGGCCACTGGTCCTCACCCAGCACGGACAGTGCAAACCTCCTCTCGGCACGCCCGGCTGCATTCTCAGCCACACAGCTGTAGCCGCCGGCATGCGAGGCCTGAGCCCGGTCCACGCGGAGGCTGTGGTTCTGATTCTGAAGCCGCAAGCCGGGTTCCATCCCGACAGGCCGGCCGTCCCTCTCCCATGTCACCACCGGCAGGGGCTTCCCTGTGACATTACAGTCCAGGGTGGCGTTTCCATCCTGGATCACGGAGACTGTCGTGAGGGGTTCCCAAAGGCCAGCGACCTGAGGCGGAACTGGGGCGAAGAGGAGGCAGTTAGGGCCAGCTGCCCCCAGGCACAGCGGGAGCTGTGGCCTCGCTCACTGCAGCGTTTAGACCTCTCTTCCTCCCTGTACCTGCTGCGCGCTGTGTGACCTTGCCTGTCCAGGCACCTGTCTGAGCCTTTCCATCTCTGTGGCCCAGTGACAGCTGCATCCGTGGGCAACCTCCCAGACACGCTGGGTGTCTGAGTGGGCCGCTCCTTGGGGAATAGAGCCAGCCACTGTTGGTCTGTGCACTTTCAGTCCCACGAGCTGGAGTTTCTCTGGGTTGCCCATGCCTGCTTTGAAAGCAGATTCCTTCGGCTTGGCCTTGCCAATAGGGACTACAGTGCCTGGTACCTCTGTGGGACTCGTTTTCTAGCACATCTGCTGGGTCCTGCAGCTCAGGCTGGCCTTGGATTCAGTGTGTGAATGAGGATGACCGTGAACTCCTGATCTCCTGCCTCCCTTCCCAAGGGTCGGGATTATAAACTAGCAAGCACTCGATCAGCTCAGCGGCCTCATCCCGAGAGCATGGATTTACAAGGCCAGAATAGTTCTTTTCATTTTTGCCCTAGCGCGCACGTGTGTGTGTGTGTGTGTGTGTGTGTGTGTGTGTGTGTTGCATGCAGCATGTTTGCTTATGTACATTCACATGTGTGTGCAGATATGCAAGCATGTGGAAGCATGTGATTCTGCATACAGAATGACCCTCAGCTGTTCCTCTGCCTTATTCACCTAAGCAGGGTCTCTCAATCAAACCCAGAGCTCACCGATAGAGCTAGTCTCACAAGCCAGCTTGCTATGGGGCCCTGTCTCTGCCTTCCAAGGCGAGGACCCGAGTAGACTGCCATGTCCACCTGTCACTTATGCAGTCTCTGGGGATTCACACTTTCTCCAGCAGGGCTCACGTCACTATGCACGGGCTCTATAGGAGCTTTGTGACCATCCCTCTCCCAAACATTTCAGGGCATGCTTTATCCTTTTAGGCCACACAGGGCACAGGTCCCCTCCTGTATGCACAACTGGGGAGTTCAGAGTCCAGGCTGGAAGGGCAGGCACGTGCCCAGCCTTCCTGTCCCCCCCCACTCGCCCACCCTCTCCAGCCCCAGCCGGGCTCACCCAGAACCTCCAGCTGCTGCTCCTGGCTGCTGTTCCCAGCTGCGTTGCTGCACTCACAGGTGTATGTCCCCTCCTGGGCCGACTGGGCCTGGCCCAGGTACAGCAGCCTCCCGACTGCCAACACCTGTTCCAGGCCGTCCCCCTCCCCAGGCAGCGGCTGACCTGGGGCAGTGAGAAAAGGGTCCTAATCTAGGGATTTGAGGTCCTTTCACAAGGAATAGTGGTCCTCCCAACTGCTAGCTCCTCCTCCAGGTACCCCCATATATGACACCTCCTCCAGGAAGCCTTCCCAGAATCCTGGCAGTCCTCTGAGCTGCCATACTCCCAACTTTGGAGTTTTAAGCATGCCCTGCTCCATCCCACTGGAGATAAAGCCAAACCCTCCACAGTGGCCCCTGGCTCACTCCCCATCACTCTGCGGACCATTTCACCACTATGTCCTTACTGGCTAACTCTGCTACAGCCCTACTGACCCCTCTGCTGTCCCCCAAACATGCTTGCCTTGTTCCTGCCCCAGGGCCTTTGCACCTACCATGACCTCTGCTTGTAATGTTTCTCCTTGCTCAGCATTATCTCTCACCTTGGGTCAAATATCCCAGTCACATAGAACTTAAAAATTCCAAATCCTGGTCGCACCTGCCTTTTCCCTTGGTAACCTACTCCCTAAGGCCCGGACTCACTTCCTAACTTTCTGTTTGTCACCTGCCCAGCCAGGGCTTGGGGAATAGCATCCTGGCAGAAATTATAGGGATTTGGGGACTGAAGATCAGTCTACTCTCACAGGCTAGAAGGGGCCTGCAGGTGGGGCAAAGCAGCGCTCTGTAGCTGACTGGTGGGGAATCCAAGGGCTGAAAACCCACACATTCACGGAGGTACACAGGTACTGGGTGGGAGTGCTGTGTGAGAGGGTACTGGGTGAGGAAGTGTCGGGTGAGGGGGTGCTGGGTAAGGGGTGCTGGGTGGGGGGGTGCTGGGTAAGGGGGTGCTGGGTGGGGGTACCGGGTGAGGGGGTGCCGGGTGAGGGGGTGCTGGGTGGGGGGTGCTGGGTAAGGGGGTGCTGGGTGAGGGGGTGCCGGGTGAGGGGGTGCTGGGTGAGGGGGTGCCTGGTGAGGGGGTGCCGGGTGGGGGGCTGCTGGGTGAGGGGGTGCTGGGTGGGGAGGTACCAGGTGAGGGGGTGCCGGGTGAGGGGGTGCCAGGTGAGGGGGTGCTGGGTGGGGGGTGCCGGGTGAGGGGGTGCTGGGTGGGGGGTGCCGGGTGAGGGGGTGCTGGGTGAGGGGGTGCTGGGTGGGGGGGTGCTGGGTGGGGGGTGCCGGGTGAGGGGGTGCTGGGTGAGGGGGTGCTGGGTGAGGGGGTGCTGGGTGGGGGGTGCTGGGTGGGGGTGCTGGGTGAGGGGGTGCTGGGTGAGGGGGTGCTGGGTGGGGGGTGCTGGGTGGGGGGGTGCCGGGTGAGGGGGTGCCGGGTGAGGGGGTGCTGGGTGAGGGGGTGCCTGGTGAGGGGGTGCTGGGTGGGGGGTGCTGGGTGGGGGTGCCGGATGAGGGGGTGCCGGGTGAGAGGGTGCCGGGTGAGGGGTGCCGGGTGAGGAGGTGCCGGGTGAGGGGGTGCCGGGTGGGGGGTGCCGGGTGAGGGGGTACCGGGTGAGGAGGTGCCGGGTGAGGGGGTGCCGGGTGGGGGGTGCTGGGTGAGGGGGTGCTGGGTGAGGGGGTGCTAGGTGAGGGGGTGCTGGGTGGGGGTGCCTAGTGAAGGGGTGCTGGGTGGGGGTGCTGGGTGCTGGGTGAGGGGGTGCTGGGTGGGGGGTGCCTGGTGAGGGGGTGCTGGGTAGGGGGTGCTGGGTGAGGGGGTGCCGGGTGGGGGTAGCCGTCCTACCATCTTTCCTCCATGAGATCTTGGGGAAGGGAATGCCCTGGCAGTCGCACGACAGTCTGGCAGTCTGGCCCTCAGTCACAGTGAGAGTGTAGGGCTCCTTGGAAGGGAATGCTGGAGGGGCTGGTTCAGAGCAGACAGGAGTTGAGGGTGGGGCTGGGGTGTGGGGTAGGGGTAGGGGGTAGGTTGTATCGTGGGCTCAGATAGGTATCCCTTCTCCCAGGGACCTGGAGCGCCTCACCCCAGACATGCAAGCTGAAGTGCTTCTCAGAGCGGCCGGCCTGGTTAACAGCCTCACAGGTGTAGTGACCTGCATCCCACACCGCCACGCGGTCCACCTGGCCAGGGGCAAGCAAAGGTCGCGTCACCCTAGACAGACGTCACCCTCCTCACGCCACGTGACCTCACTGAGTAGTTCCCCGCCTGGAATGTGAATTATCTTCCTGCCCGGGGCGTCAGGGCCTCTCCGTGGCGCCTTTCTCGCTCCTCCACACCATGTGCATAGTTCAGGTTTGCTAGGAGGCTGGGCGCATGGCGATCCGGTCCTACACCAGCCCTTCATCCACTCCCACAGCCCTCACAATTTCCATAGAACCAACCAGAGTTGAAGCTGGACAGTGAAGGATTATGGGTAAAGGCTCTGCCGTCTAGGGTATGGACCTGACGGGGTGGGCGGGTACCTGACGGGTGGGGCTGCACCGTGGCTTTGAAGGGTGAAGGGGGAGGAGAGGAACTGAGCGGGTGGGTCTCGGAGACAGGAATGGTCACATCACAAGACAGGGGCAGGGGAGGGAAGGGTCCTCGGAGGGCTCTGTCTCCCCGCGGGTGACCACTGGCCACACTGAGCTGAGCAGTGCTCACAGGGACCTGGGACACCCTTCAGTCCTGCCCTGCCCTGCTCAGTCAACGCCTCTGGGCAGCCAGCTGCAGGGCGGCGCACCTCCAGCAAGGCCTTGTCTGCAGAGAGGCGGATGCCAGGGTGAGGCTCCAGGGGTCTCCCGTCCTTCTGCCATCTCAGCACGGGCGGCGGCACGGCATGGCTCTGGCACTCCAGGGCCACCGACTCATTCACCACAACGGACACGTTCAGCTCTTCTCCGAGGATGCTGGGGGGCACTGTGGGTGCAGGACAGGGAAAGGGGCCCCTAAAGTAAGTAATAGGACTCCAGGAGAGGCTGCAGAGGAGTTGGGGCAAAACCCTGGGGGAAGAAAGTTACACCTGGCCTAGCCTGGCTACCTCAGTCCTGCTCTGCAGGCTTGGCCACAAGGTTATCCGCTGAGCCCCACCCCTGGCAACATGGGGCTTCCCTCCCGACTGTGCATACTGCCCCAACCCTGTGGCTTAGTGCTTCTTCCCTAAGCACAGAGCTCCTGGCCATGCGTGGCCACCTGCCCGCCACCTGCCCACCCCCGGGGACAGGTCTCCAGTGTCTACTTGCAACCACAGGACAGGTGGTAACTCCTGTCTCTTCCATCTGGACCCTAGGTGACCCTGGGTGCATGGGCGTCCCAGTTTAGCTTCTTGGAATGGTTGGCCTATAGCAATGACAACCCCCCACCCCCCCACCCCTGTCTCAGGCTTGAGAGACTCACTGTGAACTTGCAGGACAGCATCCCTGCGGTCCTCGCCCACGGCGCTCACTGCTACACAGGAGTAGCTGCCCGCATCCACGGCACGGGCACTGGCCACAGTGAGGACCTGGCCTCCAGGGAAGACCTGCACCCCAGAGGCAAGTCTGCGTTAACCACAGCTCTTACTCCAGGGGTGGTGCCTGCCCGCACAAGCCAGCCCTCGTACCACACTACCTGGACCCTGCTCCAGACCCCTGAGGGTTCCCCGAGGCAGGAGAGTCACAAGCTGTACCCCTGACCTTTTCATTACTTCTTTTTTTTAAAGATTTTTTTATATTTATTTATTATTATATGTAAGTACACTGCTGCTGTCTTCAGACACCCCAGAAGAGGGCGTCAGATCTCATTGTGGATGGTGGTGAACTACCATGTGGTTGCTGGGATTTGAACTCAGGACCTCTTGGAAGAGCAATCTTCAGCTCTTAACCGCTGAGACATCTTTCCAGCCCCTCATTACTTGTTTTTGAGGGAGGATTGAGACAGGTCTCACTGTGTAGACCACACTGACCTAGAACTCATTATGTTGATCAGCCTGCCCTTGAAGTCTAGGCAATCCTCCAGCCTCAGTTTCCTGAGTGCTGGGGCTTTGGGCAGGCACTATCATAGATAGCTCCTCTCTCTTCATCTCAGTGTGGTGACAAAGCACTCTAGGGGACATATGTGGCTGGCATGTACCGTGTCTCAGTGGGTAGGGACACCCTGCCTCTCGCATACCCTAGACTCCCAGGGCCTAACCTCCACTACCAGTCCCTATGGGAGACACCAGGAGGTCGCTCAGAGACCACCCAATGCTACTGACCTTGAGGCCAGGGGTTCCCTCAGGGGACACAGGGTTTCCATCCTTCAGCCATATCAGCATGGGGCTGGGGGTGCCAGTGGCATTACAGGTCAGGCGGAAGGGTGTGCCAAGCAGTACTGGGCCTGGCAGGCTGGGTGGCAGGGTGATTCGGGGTGGCACTGCAAAGAGGGGTGACAGGAAGCAGGGAACAGAGTTGAGCTCCATTGCATGTGACATGTACCCTCAGGAGCACAAGTCACAAACAAAAGGGTGGGCGTGGCATCGAGACCCAGGCAGCCAGACCATGGGCACTGTGGCAACACACCAGAGTGTACAGAGAGACTGAGGTTGAGAGAGGAGGGTCACCTGGGTGAGGCTAATCAGTTAGAACATGGCAGACACCACACTTGAGCTCAGGTCTTGGGGATTTACTATGGGGACACTATGGGAGCTGAGAGTCCTCCCGACTCAGGTCTCAGATGCAACACTGCCACCCTGGGAAAACCACAGCCAAAAGATCTATCTCACTGTAGCCAGGAGGAGAGCAAAAGCTATCGTCTCTCACAGCCCACGAGACCCGTGCTGACAGCTCCGGATGGCTACCAACGTCATCCAGGGCCCCCTTGGTTTGCCCAGTGTCGGGCAATGTCAGCCTCCATGCGTGCCATGACTATCACCAGCCCCACCAGGGCAGCTACGACTTCTTGTTTGAGATCCTCCCAAGATTGAGCCTGCCGGGGTTCCATCATTGAAGGAGAAGGTGGGGGCTGCTCCCTCTTCTCCAGCTGCACATGACATCGGGGACTGCTAGAGGATGCTGGAGGTGCTATGGGAGGTGGAAAAGTGACCAAAGGGGACTCTGTCCACTCAGCCCTTGAGATGCTGAGATGGGGCTTTAATGTTCTTGTTTGGGGTTCATCCATACTCCTATAAGAAAACTCACACCCATACACCTGTAAGGAAGCCCAATAAACCCACTGGCTCCCCAAACTGGAATTGGGTGGAATGGTGCCTTTGGTTTGCCAATGGGGCCCTAGGTGGGATGTATTAACATTTGTTCACATGCCGTCAGGGGAAGTTTTCCAACACCCAGTCTCTGTACAGTTTCTCGTGTTTCCTATGTCTCTAGCTTAGATGGGGGAATAGATCAAAGACGAGATGGGTGGGCACAGGATTGGATGGTCATGGATAGGCAGATATTTGTGTACATAGATGGAAGGCTTGATGGGTAGGTAAATGGATGAGCAGAATACATGGATGGTTGGGTCAATGGATGGGCAATAAGTGGTAATCCCAGCACTTGGGAGACAGAGGCAGGTGGATTTCTGAGTTCGAGGCCAGCCTGGTCTAGAGTGAGTTCCAGGACAGCCAGGGCTACACAGAGAAACCCTGTCTCGAAAAAACAAAGAAGCAAAAACAAAATGAATGAGTTTTCACTGGCTTGCTGGTGGTGAATGGGTGGGTAGATGGAGGAATGGGTGGATGAGTGGATGGATAGTTGGGTGGATGGTGGCTTAGTGAGTGGATGGATCAATTGATGGGTAGATTGATGGGTGGGTGGGGGTAGATAGTAAATAGATGAATAGAAAAGTAGATGGTAGACAAGTAGATATATGGGTGAAGGGATGGGTGGGTGATGGGAGACTGTTAAGATAGGTGTGTGAATAGTAAGTGGATGGGCAGATGGTCGGATGTATAGGTGGGAATGGACAGATGAGTGAATGGGTAGATAATCTGAAAAGCAAGTGGACAAGAGACAGAAGGCTAGACAGATGGGAGGAAAACCAGCGTTTTAGAAAGGCCCTATAGTCTTAGCCACTCACCATTGACCCGGAGGCCATACTTCAGCCCTGCACTGCCCGCCACATTGGTCGCCACACAGCGGTAGCTCCCTGCATCAGAAAGCTGGGCTCGCTCAATATGAAGCACTCTTCCGTCAGCTGACACTACCACGCGTCTCTGGGTAGAGATGGGCTGGCGGCCCTTGAACCAGGAGACATCTGGGAGAGAAAAGACATGCGTGAGGATCCTATCAGGTATCGACCGTTGGCTGTAGGGGGCGTTCTGAGAAGCTCGCAGAGCGAGCATGGGCTTCTTCCAGTGCTGGAGACAATCAGCGTTCTTGGAAGGGGAAAGGGGACAGAACAGCAGCACCACAGGAGATAAGATCAGGGGCTAAGAGGAAGTTCCAAGACGGGGCTAGCTAGCCAGGGCCAGTTAGTCAAAGCCAGCCAAGCCTCTTTCCCCACAGCCACCCTCACCCAGGAGTGTGTAGAGGGTCATGGCCTCAGAGGCAAGGATGGAGCACTGGGCCGTAGGCTTCCTACCTCCAGTCAGGGCGCATCATCCCTCCCAGGGCTCACCCACCCAAAGCAAGTGGCTGTCTTTGCTCATGAGGGGACAGGGAATGGGCCTCCCCCTCCTGGAATGTGGGTAAGTCCCACCCTAGCCTGGATGTGGGCGGGCACTTGTATGATTCACCCAAGTGCCCTGGGCTTTTTCTTCAACTTTGGAGAAGCCCAGATGAAGGGGATTCTAGATCTCATCCACATCCTGGACCATCCCCAAGGATGCTAGAACCTCTAAACAGAACTCCTACAGGCTTGGTCCTGACCTGCATACAAAATTCTGAGTGCTTGAAGCCTCTTTCCACAGGGAATTGGGACTGGCCAGAGGGGACTTACGGGCCAAGGGGATGGGGCTTACCTGGAGGGGGCACACCGGAAGCCAGACACTCCAAGGTCACCGAGGCATTCTCCAGAACCACCTTGTTGACTGGGCCTGGTTCGATGTTGGGAGGAACTAGGGAGTTACACAGAGAGAGACCTCTTGGTGGACATGGGCTCTGGGCAGCTACAATCCCAGCCACCCTCTGTCTTTTCTGGCTTCTCCTAAAGGGTTCCAGTGACAAAGCTCACATACTTGGAGCAGGGAGCTTGCTTGCCTTTAGAAAAGCCTCAAATCTGAGCAGAGCCTATGAGATCTTCCCTGAGGCCACCCAGGGTTCCCAGCCCTGAACCCCCAGTCCCAGGGGGGATCAAAGCTGGCACAGTAGGAGCTGGAATCCCAGGTAGCCCCAGAGTAACCAGGCAGGGTCTGTCCACACTGTCAGGGACACATGTGAACCCCAAAACATGAATCCAGCCAGCAAGGAAGCCATTGACATGGGTAAGGCAACCAACGAAAACCTTTGCAAGGGTCTAGACTTTGTAGCTTCTACTTATCCAGACCCTTCTCTTGCAGATCTTCTACTGGGACCTGGGGAGCTTCATCTTAGCATTGTCCACCCTTTGCAAGGTTAAGCATACAGTTGTGAATCTAAATCTTCAACTTCCAGTCCCAAGGACCCTCGAGGTGTCACCAGCCACCCCGTCTTTGACCCCATTGAGGGGCGGTCCTCACCCAGAACCTTTAGTGTTACATCCTTCTTGCTCTCCCCTGCCAGGTTGGTGGCTGAACACGTGTAGACACCTTCATCTCTCAGGTCTGCCTTCTCGATCTGGGAGAGAAGGGTCTGGGGATGAGGGGAAAGCCACAAAGTCCAGGACCAGGCCACAGTCGCAGAGAGGACAGAACACGGGAATGGCCCCCACAGGCAGGTGCAAGCATGCAAATGAGCTCTCTTCTCCATGATATCATCCCTGTCTTTTCCCTCTGGTGGCTAAGCTTCCACGGCCTGGACCAGGCTAAGGGATCCGCCATTCCCCAGGCATAGCACCCAAGTACCTATTCAAAGTGCACACCCTGAGAGGGCTCTGTTGTCCCACCTTCATGTAAAGACTCTGTACAGGGGTCTCTACAGCCAGTCCTGGTTCCCTAACTGTACCTGAAGTTTCCCCCCTGAGGTTGCCACAGCCACGCCATCTTTCCACCAGCGAAGGCTCGGGGTAGGCACTCCAGTACCTACACACTGGAGGGTTACGGGCTGCAGGAAAGGGGCTGTGAGGTTCTCCCCACCAATGATGTGCACTGAAGGAAGCTCTGCAGGAGAGAGGGAGAGAGCCTGAGTCAGCCTGGGGTGGGCTGTGGTAGGTATCCAGTAAGTCCCTAAATGGCTAGAAGTAAAGGAGTAGCTTTGAAGGCCTGGCCAAAGAATGGCTCTAGAACCCTTGCTCCTCAAACACCTGGATGATGGAAGGAGCTCCAGATGGAGACACAACAGAACAGTGCATTCCCCTAGAAAGTTCTCCCAATCCACATATCCAGTGACCCATCCACACATTCACCCACACACCCATCCATCCATCCATCCATCATCCATCCATCCATCATCCATCCATCCATCCATCCATCCATCATCCATCCATCCATCATCCATCCATCCATCCATCCATCATCCATCCATCCATCCATCATCCATCCATCCATCCATCATCCATCCATCCATCCATCCATCCATCCATCATCCATCCATCCATCCATTGATCACCCATCAATCATCCATCCATCATCCATCCATCCATCCATCATCCATCCATCCATCATCCATCCATCATCCATCTATCCATCCATCCATCATCCATCCATCATCCATCCATCCATCATCCATCCATCATCCATCCATCCATCCATCCATCCATCATCCATCCATCCATCCATCCATCATCCATCCATCCATCATCCATCCATCCATCATCCATCCATCCATCCATCCATCCATCATCCATCCATCATCCATCCATCCATCCATCCATCCACCCATTCATGTAACCATCCATCCATCTACTCATCTATTCACTTATCCATCCATCCACCTATCCATTCAACCATCCATCCACTCATTTATTCATCTACCCACATATCCATCCATCCATCCATCCATCCATCCATCCATCCATCTGTGCATCCATCTGTGCATCCATCTGTGCATCCATTTATCCATCCACCCATTCGTGCATTTACCCAAATATCCATCTACCCACCCACCCACCCATCCATCCATCCATCTTGGCACCCACCCAACTACCTATCCAAGCACCCAATCAACTATCCACCCATCAACCTATCCATATGTGTCCATAAGAGTGTTAAATTATTTATTCTAGGACCAGAACTACTGTAGGCCCCAGATAAAATAAAGGAGACCACCATGCTGTCCTTTGGGGGTCACAAAGCTGACACAGAGAAGAGGACAGTTAACACAAGCCACTCCAGAGCCATGGGGTGGTAGGCACTGAGAGATTGACCAGTGGGGATGACACACGTGGTGGAATCAAGAAGCCTTCCTAGAAGAAAGGGCAGACCTAAGAATCAAGGAGGAGCTAGACAAACCCAGAGGTTGGACAGTGGGTGCTTATAACTAAAGATCTGACTGGCGTTAGATGAGATTGAGTGGGATCAGGAGGCAGAGAAGTCTCCAGGTAGTTGGACAGGATAAATGGGAAGTACAGTGAGCATCTGTAACCAGCCTCTCCCACCCACATGTCTTTGGAAGTCCAGGCTAGATGTCTACACGGAGGAGACATGTCCCATGTCACTCCCAGGTCTGCCATGGCCTCCAGCCACTAGCCCCATCATTTCAGGTTGCCCCACTGTCCCAGATCCACAGATACCTGCTTACCATGCACAGAGACCTCCACCTCGGCCCCAGCTGTCCCTGCCTCATTGGTGGCCTGGCAGGCAAAGAGGCCCGAGTGGTTCAGCTCCACGTGGCTGATGTGCAGTATGGTCCCCTGTGAGGCCAGCTGCACCCCAGCCAGCTCCTCGGCTGGGCGACCATTCTGTAACCATCTGAGGTGGATGGAGAGGGCATCAGGTCGCCTTGAAGCCTCTCCTCCATGGCTTACTGACCATGCTCACCCTCCCTTCACGCCAACCCACATTTTTCCCATCCCCTTCCCGGCCAGTTCTGTACATACTGGATGGTGGGCACCGGGGAGCCTGATGCCTGGCAGGGAAGATCCAGAGACTGTCCCACGGTGGCAGTCACCTGGCCCATGCCTTCAGCCACCAGCAGCTGTGGGGGCACTGTGGGCAGGACATGCTGCTGGCTGGAGCTCATCCTAGCTTTGAGTGATACCAGGGCCCCAGTCTCTCCACAGCCTTCTAGTCTCCCCTCAGATGCACCCCAGGAGGCCTTTCAGGGCCACTAAAGGGTGTAAGAGAGGTCTCTAGGGCCTTCCTCCCCAGGCACTATTTATTTTATGTCTGTCCTCAGACGCAGCCTGGAGTCCTGTCTGTCTTGCAGTCTTCTCGCCGTCTTACATCACATATGGTCTAAGCGTCAACTAAGCAAGACGCATACGCACTCCCAGCTTTGGGTCTGGGAAAGTGCTGGGCGGAAAGCAGCACATAATTTTCACGGGCGGGAGTGAGGAATTGGAGCCCAGAACTCAACCTTGCCTCTCCCACCACAACCCAGGCCTCATGATTCACCTGTGACATACAGGAAAAGGAAATACATGGCTTCCCTGAAACCCTCCACCTCCTCTGGGGCCAAGCTTGGAGTAAGCATGGGAGAAGACCCACCCCCAGCTGGCTCACCCTGCATCTCCACCGAGTACTGTAGCACAGCCTCTCCAGCGGGGCTGCTGGCCACGCAGCTGTAGAGGCCACCGGACGCCTCTCCTGGGTTCTCCAGCTGCAGGGCACCTCCCGCCTCCAGCCATGTCCCGTTGCTGTCCACCACTGGCAGCCCTTCATGCTGCCAGGAGAGGGTAGGGGGCGGATGGCCTCTGGCCACACACTCCAGTGCCACGGGTCTCCCAGCCACAGCCTGCACCAGGTATGGCCCTCCGTCAGCACCCTCAATGGTAGGTGGAACTGGGAAGGGGAAGAGGCAGGGCCGTCTCAGGGACCAAGATTTGAAGCTCTCCTCCCTAGCTTCACCCTGTTATCTAGACATTGCTCAGACATGGCTGGTCTCTCTCAGACCCTCGCTGGAAGAGCCTCATCTCCCCAGCCCCTGCTTGTATCTCTTCTGCACTCACTAACCACCTTGTCAGCAGGAAGAATCCAGGCTGCTATTGAACAAACTGATGGCTCTCCAGGACTCTAGGCTGCCACCCTTGGGAGTCTCCTTACCCTTAAACTGGGACAGTAGATCTGAGCCAAGACAGTATGATCTTGGGGACCCCTGATATTTGAAGTGGGCTCAGAGCTCCCTGCATCCTGGTGTGTGTGGTGTGGTGTGTGTGTGTGTGTGTGTGTGTGTGTGTGTGTGTGTTTGTGTATGTGTGTGATGTCCCTCAGGCCCTGAGTTGTGGAGCTGATAAAATCACCACTAGAAAACCCTGTACAGTCATGAATTTGGACTCAAGATGTGTCAACCCTTATTAGGGACCTGAGGCTCTTGGAGAAGGTCATGGACATGCCTGTTTCATTCCCCTCTAAAGGGTGACAGAGCCTCATGGGAGTCCCTGGTCGCAGGTGCTGAGGCGGTCCCCACCCTTTCTTTAGCTCAGCACCTCCAGACTCTGGTACCCAAACCCTTTGTTGACCCCTCAATAGAGGTCAAATGACTCCAATTGACTCTCAGGCTGTCCGCCAACTCCCCAGAGCACCCGGCTCTGCCTGACCTAGGCCTAGCCTCATCCTTTCTCAAGAGTGCTCCTCCTTTTTTCTGAGCTCTTTTTTCTGCTCCTTCAGGGTTGCCAATTCACAGATGTCTCTCTCTCTCGCAGGGGGAACAGAGTCCATGTGTCCCTGAGGTATGAGCCAGGCATGCTTCTCCCTCTCATGGGGACACAAGAGGCCACGTGTTTTCAGGAGCATTGGTCATAGGCCATGGGGCTTGCTCTAAGTCTTAAGCTACGCAGAGTTAAATCAGGGATCATTGCCACCTTGGGAAGTTTTGTGGGGGACCCTCACAGTCCTCCAGAAGCTAGACTTCCATGGCCCTCCTACCTAGGCCCTGCCTCCAGCCTCAGTTTCCTTGTTTGCATAGGGCAGGTAGAGAGCTGACATGAACGCTGTCCTTAAGTCATCCTGCTTGATTTGATCACGCCAAGTGGCCACCCCTCCCTGACCTTCAGAGACAGTCAGAGGTGACCTCACATTGTCCATACCAGCTGCCCACTGCTGCAACCCCCTGGCCGCTCACCATAAACCTCCAGACTGGTGGATCTCTCGGCGGTCCCTGCAGGGTTGCTGGCCTGGCAGGTGTAGAGGCCAGCATCGGAGTGCTGGGCCTTCTCCAGCTGCAGCTGCCGGCCGCCCTTGCTGTAAACCACTTCTGAGCTGGGGGCCAGCAGGGTCCCATCCCTGTACCAGATGATGTCAGGGGCTGGCATTCCTCGGGCCTCACAGAGGAGCTGTGCGGTGTGGCCCTCCAGGACAGTCACCTCGCCGGTCTCATTAGAGCCCCTGATGGTGGGAGGTGCTGGGGACAGAGAGGGGCATGCGGGTGGTCACAGACAAGCTGAGTCGGTGGCTGATGTCCCCCGAGCAGCATGCACACGCCCCAGGCTTCTCCTATGGGGACTGGCAGGCATGAGGGGTGAGGGAGGGATATGAGGCACAGACGGAAGAGGTCAGCTCAGGGACATGCCATTGGGGGGAGCAAACCCAGTCACTCTGGGTAGGGATGGTGCAGATGGGGAGAGGGGCCGCAGGCTTGAGCTCTGAAGCCCACAGGGCCTCTAACTCACTGTATGACCCGGGGTAAGTCCTTTCCCCTCTCTGGGCCTCGGGGTCCCCATCTGTGGAGGAACTTGATCAGGGCTTCCCCTAGGGCAGGGCACTCCCAGCTGGTACCCAGGATGATGGCTGAGGCACACGGGTAGAGTACGATATCACTCTGCCTCCCAGAACATGTGCACGTGGGTGTACACACACACACACACACACACACACACACACACACACACATACACACACACACACACACACACACATACACACACACAGGTCAAAGGTCAAAGGTCGACACCTGGTGTCTTCCTCTCTTAGACCCCAGCCCTTACTTTTTGCGACAATGGCTCTGGAACCCACCAGCTCAGCTAGCCTAGCTGGCCAGAGACCCCCCCAAGAGCCCACTTGTCTCAGTGTCCCCAGTGCTGGTGACTGTCTAGGTGAAGTGACCATCCCGGAAGGGCACACAGCACAGGCATGCAGCCACATGAGTTCTGGGGATTCAGACTCAGGGCCACAGCCTTGTGGAGTGAGTTCTATACCAACTGAGCCTTGTCCCTAAGCCCCCAACTCCCCTTCTTACCACAGAGCACAGAAGCAGGCCAAGTGCCTGTTGCTTAGCCGAGAGAAGGATCGCCTCCATCTCTTTGCATGTGCTTGTTGGTGCCTCTCCCGTCCTAACTCTCCTGTCCCCAATGGCAGTGAGGAAAGGCTCCCTCTGAGACCTCTGTGCTATCAAACTTAGGGTTTCCTCCGTCCAGGCGAAGGGATTCCATCTCAGAGCCACACCCCAGCTCTGGATGTATTCGTTTTTCCTGTTCCTTCCACTGATGCAGTGGACTCTGACTCCCCACTGACACTTGAAATACTATCTTGCCTTATTTGGTGTTCCCAGGTAAGTGTGAGTTCAACACACATCAGAAGCAGTGAGTGTGTAAAGTTGGTAGTGTGGGGAGACGAGGGCCATATGCCCTTGACTCCTGCTGTCGCCCCTCAGGCCCGGTTCCTGGCCTTACTCTCCCTCCCAGGCAGCAGCAGGAGGCAGGGAAGGAAGCAAGGGCCGGAAGGGACTGGACTCACAGTGAATGCTGAGCTGAAAGTCCTTGGCCTGCTGGCCGGCTGGGCTGAAGGCCACACACTGGTACCGCCCTTCGTCACCCAAGTGACTGCTGATGATTCTGAGAACCTGGCCATCCTCCTGCAGCAGGATGTGGGGGTCCCCTGGAAGGATAGGCCTGGAGGAAAGCCATCGGTTAGGTCAGGGTGCTGCTCAGAGGGGTTGCAGCTTACGATAGGAATATCATTCACGGCAGTCAAAGGAGGGAGCTCCCGAGGGCCCAGGAGAGGATGAACGGTATGTCGGCGCCCGCTCATTACTAAAGAGAAATGAGCTTCTGACACTGGCTGCAAAGAGACCACATCTCTAAAACACTGTGCTACATGAAGGGACCAGACCTCAAGGCCATGCGTGGCTTGGCTGACTCTGCTTGTCATGGTTTGAAGTTGAGTGGCACTATTAGGAGGTGTGGCCTTGTTGGAGTGGGTGTGTCACTGTGGGCGCAAACTTTAAGACCCTCATCCTAGCTGCCTGGAAGTCAGCCTTCCACTAGCAGCCTTCAGATGAAGATGTAGAACTCTGAGCTCCTTCTGCACCATGCCTGCCTAGATGCTGCCGTGTTCTCCCCTTGATGATAATAGACTGAACCTCTGAACCTGTAAGCCAGCCTCAAATATGTCATCCTTTATAAGACTTGCCTTGGTCATGGTGTCTGCCCACAGCAGTAAAGCCCTAACTAAGACACCGCTTATATGGATGACACTAGGCAAATCTGTCGACGTAGAATGGACTGGGAGCGCTGGGGGTGGTGGTGGTGGGGGGAATAGAGGGAGTTGGAGAGAAACTGTAGTGAGTATGTGTTTGGGGGATGGTAGAATGTTCTGGAACTAGATAGTGGCCACAGCTACATAGTGAATTCAGTAACTGCTTTCAAATAGTTAACTGTACATTAGGTAATTTTCACATGGGCCTCTGATTCCCAGAGTCAGAGAAATAGAAAAGATAACAGAGTCAAGGCAAGATCTTGCCAGAGTGGGAACAGGGTTTCCTGGGAATCGCCCACAGGAGAGAGACACCCATGCTGCCCTCCACGGAATGCCGGGTAGCACACACCACACCCGCTGGGCTTTCTCAGGCTGCCCAGCCCCCCACTCCACTGAGAGAGTCACTCACTGCCCGTCCTTGGTCCACTCCACCTGGGGCGTGGGAACCCCTGAGGTCTGACACTCCAACTTCACCTCAGCACCGGCCAGGCCCAGCACCTGAACAGCCCCAGCTCCCAGCAAGGAGGGAGGGACTGGGGGTGGGAAGGAAGGTAAAGGGGGGTGCCTCAGACTCCATACACCCTGCTGACCACAGGCTGGTCCCCTGACCTGTACACCCTCCCCAGAGTTATCAGCAGCCTGTACTGCTCCTGTGTAGCACCACATGTGATGGCTAATCTTGTCATCTGGATGAAAGTTAGAATTACCCATGGAAATAAATCTCCCGTTGTGTCTGTGAGGAATTTTCTAGATTGGGTTAACCCAGGTAGGAAGACACACCCTAAATATGTGTGGTGCCATCACCAGGCTAGGGTCCTGAACTACATAAAAAGCAGAAAGCCGGTGGATCACCAGCATTCATTTCTCTCTGCTTCCTGTGTGTGGACGTGACATACTCATGGCTATGTGAAGCACTCATGCTCTATGACATCCTATCAATACAATGGACTGTACCTTTGAACTGTGAACCCAGATCAACCCTTCCCCCCACAAGCAACTAAGATGACCCGGATGCTGCTGTTCAGTTAACCACGTGACTATCCCCTGTGTGGTCTGCTCTGTGGGCTCCCGAGGAAGGGGTCTGTGGTGGCCCCCATGTGCCCCTTGGTCTCTGCTGACATGTGCTTGGGAGTTTGGGGCACAGTCCCCACTCACTGAATACAGCAAGACTGAAGTCTCTCTGGGCACGCCCCGCCTGATTCTCAGCCTGGCAGGAGTAGAGGCCAGAATGGCTCTCTTGGATCCTTGGGAAGTGGAGGGACCGGGCGCCATCCAGGAGGCGATGTCCATTTGTCTCTGGGATCTGGGCACAAGAGGCCACAGGGCGTAAGTATGAACAACGAGGCCCATGGAGCTGGTGACCAGAGCGGAGTTCTCAATTCCCCAAGAGGACCCTCAGGAAGTCCTTTCAGGACCACAGTTCCCACTGCCCCCGAACCCGGGCATCCCCAAAGACATCCGTCACATTCCCACGCCCCTCCGCACACAGAGAAACATCTCTATCCTGAAGCGCCACCCTCTCCATCCCAGCCTCCCCGGAGTTACCCACCAGCTGACCGTCCTTGAACCATGCCACCTCGGGCGCTGGGAAGCCGTTTGTGTCGCACTCCAGCGTCAAGGGCTGCCCGGCTAGGCCCGACACGTTGGTTATGCGCCCCTCTTCCCGGATGCTGGGGGGCACTTGGGGAACAAGGAAAAGCAGAAGAGTTGCCCCCACTTTGGCTGCTGACCCGTGAGCTGAGCCTTGTGGACCCATCACCCACAGTGGAAGCTGCATCCAGGGTGCCAGCACAGAGCTGGTGGCCTCCAACTAACTGGGACTTTGGCTGAGTTTAGCATCTAAGGCAGGCTGCCCCATCCAGTGATCCTCAGACCTATCATCGGCCTGTCACTGAGACCCTGGGAGACCCTCCTGCCTTCATCTATCCTTGCCCCAGATCTAACCACAAGGGCACCCAGGATCTCAAGTGGGCACAGTAGCTTCTCCCTGGGACCAGCACACCCCTCCCCCACTGTGAACAGATGCCATATCTGACACTTTGTCTTTGAGGCAGGACATAGCCAGTTCTACTGGCAACTCTAGGGAGGTCCCCGAGTGGAAACTGCCAAAAGCCAGCCCCAGTGTCTATAACCAACCTCCCAGGGAAGTCACTCCCCAGAAAATCGGGGATGCAAAGTGGCTGTGAGATCTGTTCAGGCTGAGAGGTCCAACTCATCCCAGCAGCGGGGAGCATCCCCAGCCTGCCAGCAGCGGGAAGCACCCCCAGCCTGCCCTAGCTTCCCCCAGCACAGGAACGCATGTGGCGCCCCGAGTTTTGCATGGGTGCCAAGATCAGACCCAGGTCCTCACGGGTACACAGCAAGCACTTTAGTGGCTGAACTTTTGCTGCAGATTGAGACCTGCTGACATCCCAGAAGCCTCCACTGTCCCTTTAGATGTACCTGGTGAAATGGGGTGCCCCATGCAATACTGTCAAGCCCCACTCCTTCCTGGTCTCTTGGCGGGAAGGAACGGGTCCATAGTCTGCTTGGAAGGAAGCTTTTGGGCCCCGGAGTCCTGGCATCATCTCAGGTCTCCATGTGGGAGGTGGATACAGGCCTACCCCAGCCTCCCGCTCTAGGGCCTCAGCTTACCATAGACCACCAGCTTGGCTCTCCTGGATGCAGAGCCCGCCTCATTGGTGGCCTGGCATTCGTACTCCCCGCTGTCCGCAAGAGAGACCGAGGACAGGAACAGCGACCCGTCATCCAGCACCGTCACATCTGGCCGGCCATTCAGGGGCTCTGAGGACGGGCCCCTCCGCCATGTGACTCGTGGTTTTGGAGTCCCTGGCAGGGTATGCAGAATCATCAGGCAAAATGTCGGACACCCCTCTGTGCCTGCACTGTCCCCTCATGTGGCCCGCTGTGCACATATTGCTGACCTTCATGATGGGTGGTCTCAGGTCCTATGTCACCCCCAGGTCAGGAGGAGGGGGAGGAGGGGAAGAGGGAGGGGAGGAGGGAGGGAGGAGGGGGAAGAGGGAGAGGAGGAGGGGAGGGAGGAGGAAGAGGGAGAGGAGAAGGAGGTGGAGGAAGAGGGAGAGGAGGAGGATGGAGAGGAGGAGGAGGGAGAGGAGGAGGATGGTGAGGAGGAGGAGGGAGAGGAGGAGGAGGGGAGGGAGAGGAGGGGGAGGAGGATCTCTCTCAGATCTTCAGCATGTGTCAGTCCCCTGTCTCCACACAGGGTTGAGTGTCCACAGGCACATGAGCCAAGCATGCTTTCTGATTCTCAAGGAGGCCAGAGGTATCCTTCCAGCCACCTCCTGCCAGCCCTGAGCTCTCCTTTCCGCGACAACGCTGACTTTCAAATGACGGACAGTGCACTCCTGCCGGCTTTTATTTCTCAGCATCTTCCCCCGTGAGGATCAGGGTCTTCCCTGGCCCTCGCTATGCCCAAGCCGCCAGCACAGCCCACACATCCTAGGAACTGTGAATGAACAAGCCTGCAGCACTCTGCATGCTGCACCGTGCCAATGGAGCTGGACACATGCAGTGGGAGATGGCGACTCTGCCTGTCCTGGCCCTCCCTTCACTGTGACCAAATTTGAGATGGCCACACTCCTGGCCACGCTCCAGCCTTGGAGGAGCAGTGATGGTTTCCCCAAGTATTCCTCGTGCCCGGCTATGATGCTACTAAGACCTTTAGCACTCGGGCCCAGAGCCTGTTGCTGGCCACCCTTGGAAAAAGCGCCAAATACGACCTGGGGGAGGAGCAGTCCAGAGAGGCTGCATTACAGAGGGACCTTGGGTGAAGCCGGGAAAGCTAGGTTGGGTGGCTTGCCCACGGGTGTGTTCCTGCCTGCTATTCCTAGAGTCCAGCACTAGGTGGCACTGTGGTCAGGGCTCCCTGCCCCTGCATAGGTGCCTGTTCACAAGCCCCCAATCCTGCCTGCCGCCTTAGTGCTGTTCCAGGCTCTCCCAGGTGCTCAGCTGCGGGAGAGTGAGCTGGCGAGGGAGGACACGATGCTCTGCAGGCTCCCGCTGGCTTCTCTACCCACCTGTTGCTCATCTGTTACTCAACCATGGCAGAGATGGCTCGGTTCACCCACCAGTCATAGACAAGGCCAGGAAGGTGGGTCACTGTGGCAGTGAGGTCTTTGGAGCATGCAACCTTATACAAATTGCTTAACTTCTCTGGGACAGGATAACCCCAATACAGAGAAACTAACTGGGATATCTGTCCTATAGAGTTGTCTGGGTGACTCCGTAACCCAAGGAGGTCACTATATGGTGATCGAGTTCCCGGAACCCAGGCTAGCCCTGCTTCCCTAGCCCCACCCGGGGCTTGGCCTCACCTTGGGCAGGGCACGGCAGACTGGCATTCTCGCCGGCCACTCGCTCCAGCAGGTCCTTGGTCTCATTGACCCCCCAGTGTGGTGGCTCTGTGGGAGGTAGCAAGGCCATGTTCTTAACCTCAGGTCCAGCATTCCCTCCCAGTATGGGCTGGGAGGAGGGGGGGTCTCCTCCCAGAGCCCCAGCCCCCAGCCTCCCAAGGAGGCCAGCATTTGAGGCTGGGCCCCGTGCCTCAAACACAAGAGGTATAATAGTGTCCTGTCAACTGTGTCTTGCTTCCAGTCCCCAACAACAAAAATGCTAGAATATTCCAGAATATTCTGTGGGACATACATAATTTCTTAGTGACCTTGCCTGTTACTAGATCACCTTTCGGTTAAAAAAAAATGGCCTGAGTTACCCATGTGATAAAAGTTCCCTGTAGGGACTTTGCATAAGGTCCCTAGGGTCATAGGCCACAGGTCATCTGTACAAATCATGAAGCCTGCATAGTGACTCTGAGGATTTACTGCTTCAGACCCGGCAAGCAGAGCCCAGAACAGCAAGTACTCAGAGACGCGGGCCGTGGCGAGGGAGGGAGGCCCAGGGACTCACCGAGCACGCGCAGCTCCATCTTCCAGGCGTCTGTGCCAGCGCTACTGGAGGCCTCGCAGCGGTACAGCCCGGCATCAGAGGTCTTGATGGCAGCAAAGTGGACAGAGCCCGGGGGCCCCTCACCCTTCAGGGCCATCCCATCCTTGAACCAGTTCAGCTGAGGTTGGGGGTCGCCCTCCGCCACACAGTTCAGGTCAAGGGCTTCTCCAGCCAGTACCTTCAGGACCCGAGGGCCAGGCTGCACCTGAGGGGGAACTGGCAGGGTCCCAGGGATGGGCATCAAGGTGGGCTATCTAGTTAAGGGTCTCAGAGTCCCAGACCATGCTACAACCCTGATCTGAGCAAGCAGTGAAATCATCGCAGGGGCGGGGGTGTGTGTGTCTTAGGGTGGCTCCTTTTTGCAAAGCAGAGCTGGCAGGACCCACGTGGCATTCCCCACACCCTGAAAGAGCAGAATCCACCTTCCGCCTGGACACCTGAATGCTCTCAATGCATCTATCCCCTGCCCTCACCAGTGTGCCCTGTGCCATTTGAGACATGCCATCTGGTCTATACCAGGGTAGTGGGCATATGGGGAAACTGAGGTACTGAAGGCAGGACAACCTCAGAAGGGCCTGGCCAGGTTGGAGCAGTACAGTCTGAGCAGCTACACGATCCCAGCTCGGTTTCTTCCCCACCCCGTGGCACTATGCACCAGCTGAGCCTCAGTTTCCCCTTGTTGCCGTCAGAATGAGAGGTGAGATGCCCCCCCCCCGCTCCCAGCAGCCCCCAGCCGCAGCTATGGGCTGTGTTTGTATTTCTCAACCATTTTCCTACACTCTACCCTGTGAGTCCTCCTGCAGGGTGGAGAGTGCCACACCCAGTTTGAAGATGGGGAAACTGAGGCATGTAAAGATTTCTCTCCTCTTTCAGATGAAAGGAGTTGAAGACCATAGCCCTGGGTCTGTGTCTCTGAGGGTCCAGGCAGCTTTCTAGAAGGCCCAGCCTGTGCAGGCTAGGAGCATACGCAGGGCCCAGGCCGAGCTGCTCTCCTGGACCATCAGGGAAGCTGAGTAGAACCCTGATACTGTCCCAATTTCCAAGACACAGTCAAAGATCTAGCACAGACCAGCTGCCTGGGTGTGCTCGGAAGGGGCCCAGGAGCATGGAGATGTCCACACCACAGCCACTACACAACGCCCACTGTCCCTGTCATACCTTGGGCTGAACTGCTCTCAGCACCTGGCTGTACACGTATCCCTTCTAATGATTATGGGTTGGGCGCCATCATGGCCCCACTTCACAAGGTTCAGAGAGATCACACAGCACACTGGGAGCAGTGCTGACTGAGATTCAGCCTTGTGTGCCCTGTCCAGCTCTGCTTCTCACTCCCACCTTCACACTCCTCCTGCTTGCCGGGATCTTTCCTCTCCACCCCCACCCCAGGCCTCAGCCTATCTATCTGCAAAATGGGAAGCTGGCTTGGAGCAAGCTGGCGAGCATCTGTGGAGGGTTGGAGACCCTTGATCTCGAGGGCAGAGGATGTGTCTAGCCGCCCAGCTGGGGCGTGAGGGATGTAGATGAGACTTGCAGCTGTTTCCCATTACCCATAGGCTCTGAGCAGGGATCTCAAGTCAGTATCAACGATGTGGAACGTCACTGTCTCCCCACCCTTCCCCCTCGGGCCCTGTGAGAGGAGCACGGGGGCCATGCTTGGTCCTGTCTTATGGTCTTCCCGGGGCTCTTGTGTGTGGCTGGTTGGGATGACTTCTTTTGAATGGGACCACTCCAGGGAGCCCCTAAGTGTGCTGGGGACCAGGACCACAGGCCGTGTGCTTTTAGACCTTGGCTACAATGGGACAGAGGGCTACAGTGGTGGCCGGAACACCAGGAGCCTCTCCCGGGGCCACGGGCCTGGTACAGAAGCATGACTCCAATCAGACAGAGGCCCTCGGAACCACTGCCCCTTATGTGTCCCCAGGCTTGGTCCCCACTCAGCCCTGTCCTTGGTGGCCCTCTTTTAACAGCCCTCCCAGGCCCAGAGTCGGGAGAGGAGTGACTGGAGCACTGTAGCGCCCGAGAGTGTGTGGAGGGAGAGACCAGGCATGGAGATCAGGGATGGAGTAAGAGAATCGCCTGTGGACCCCACCTTGAACTCTGAGGGTGTAGCGGCGAGATGTGGCCCCCGCGGGGTTGCTGGCTGTACACTCATAAAGGCCATTGTCACCCATCTGGGCCTGGGCCAGGCGCAGGGAGCCCGATGGGAGGAGCTCATACCTGTGGGGAGGAGGGACACCAGTGAGATCTCATTCCACCCTGACCAGAGAAAGGCTTGAAGACCCACCTCCAAGGGTCTAGCAGCTGTCTCCTCCAGGCAGCCTTCCCAGACTGAAGTCACAACTTTCTGGCTTCAACTCCAGCTCCTACTTGGCTTCCAAAAGCCAAGGCCAGACCCTCTCAGTGTAGTGAGATGGTTGGGTCCCAATCCACACTTCCAGCCTTTCTTAGCTGTGTGAGCCGGGGTGTGAACTGAGTTTCCATTTCATCATCTACAAAATGGGGCTGCATCCCGGGGCTCTGGCACCCCCACCTTCCCTGCATCACGGATTGGTGGCAATTCCCCCTTGTCCTCAGCACATCTGTTTGTCAGGAGGCTAGACTACCTCCGATTTCAGAGAAAAGCTCACCAGCTCCAACCCCTCAGTGTCTGCGTTCTCAGGCTCCTAAGTCCAGAACCAGGCCACTCGGAGAGTCGCTGTCCAGAGGCAGCTCAGGGACCCATGAGAAGAAACATTGCAGACCCTCCCCCACATCTGGCCCACCTTACCAGTCCCCTGACCCTCCCCACAAGGCTACAGGACACTAGCCAGACTCCAGCAGCTGGGATGGACCCCAAGGAGCCCTGCAGACATGATGTCAACTCCGTCTGTGCTGGCTCCAAGGAGCGGAGGCTGCAGCCTGTGGCCCCGACTAGCCCAGGAGCGAGTGCTCTCAGATCAGGGTTAGAGGACCCCAGGATCAACCGTCAACCTAGAGGTGGCCTCAGATCTTCAGAAGGGCTTCAGCCTGGTTTCCCGCCCCCTCCCTGCTGAGACCGGGCATCTACCTCTGCAAACTTGCATCCCGGGGTCCCTGGCAGGGTACATGGGGGTGGTGACCTCTCCCCACGCAGTTGCCAGGGTGCATGGTTTCCAACCACACCCAGGCTGTCATCACTGGCCTCGCCTCTATCCGCTCATTTGTAAGTGAGGTGATAACCTCCCTATCCAGAACCTTCTAGCTGGTCCGAGTACCCAGCAGGCATTGAGCACAGCTTTGGGAGACACACAAGCCAACGGCATGCCCTCTACAAACTGAACTTCACACCAGGCCCTCGGCACCTGTCTTCCCTATAACCAACCACAGTCATGTTTTCACAGACGTTGGAGGGGGGTGGGTGCTCACTGTATCGTAAGGAAGACATGAAGAACTGTGGACCCACGGTTCAGACAAGCGAGCTAATGCTTGCAGGGGCCGAGACGGCCTGGGCCTGCCCACAGGAGTGGGTTTTTGCTCAGAGTGCCAAGGTGGCCATAGTTAGCTCCAGGAGCAGGGCCTGGAGGGGTCTGTGCAGGGCATCCCCTCCCTCTCCCTCCCCACTCTCATCCCAGGCCCTGTCCACCCCCCCTCCTCCAGCTCAGGCTCCCTGACTCCTGGGATGCTGGGACTCCTCCATCCTCCAGGCAGGTACCACTTCCTCCAGGAAGGCTACCTCCATGCCTCTAGGCTGGCAAACCCATCTGTGGTCTCCTATGGCTCTACCCAGCTTGTGACACTGGGAGCCTCTCTGTCTTCCAGAGGCTCCAGTGGGATACCCTTTATCACCAGACCCTGCACAGGACAGTGTCTTTATGGCCACCCAGTGTGAGCTCCCAACAAGGCTCAGAGACAAAGTAAAGCCACTGTCCTGGGTCCAGGGCTGGTTAGACATGCTTGGGAGGTGCTGGACAGGGGATTCCGGGCAGTTTCCACCTGCTCCCCTCCCCCTCCCCCCACCAGTGCCTTCCCTGCCACCTTCCAAAAGGCTCATAGGGCCGTGCTGGCCAGGCCTGGGGGGAGGTGTACAGAGCACCAGACTCCTCAAGCCGCGAGCTCCTGGGGATGGGGGCTCCATCAGTAGGAGGGCTTCTCCAAGGCTCTGCAGCCAGATGACTCTTCACAGCACCCAAGGGAGCACTTGGATTCAAGGGGAGTTTCCTGTTTATGATGTCCATTGGCTGGGACCTTGCAGTCCAGGGCCAGGCATACACAGATGTCAGAGGGCTGGGATGGAGGACCTGCAGGGGGCCACTGACCCTGGGAGATCCTCCCAGGCAGAGAGCGGCCAACAAACCTCCTGATCTGCCCAGATGGTCCAAAGTACACCTGGTGGCAAGTGCACCTGGTGGAAAGTACACCTGGTGAGGAGAACACCAGGTGGAGAGTACACCAGGTGGAAAGTACACCTGGTGGGAAGTGCACCTGGTGAGGAGTACACCTGGTGGGAAGTACACCTGGTGAGGAATGCCTGGTGGGAAGTACACCTGGTGAAGAGTACATCTGGTGAAGAGTACACCTGGTGGGAAGTGCATCTGAATGAAAGTACACCTGGTGAGGAGTATACCAGTGGAGAGTACACCAGGTGGAAAGTACACCTGGTGGGAAGTGCACCTGGTGAGGAGTACACCTGGTGGGAAGTACATCTGGTGGGAAGTACACCTGGTGAGGAATGCCTGGTGGGAAGTACACCTGGTGGAAGCATCCACAGCCCACGCCTGCCTGCCCTCCCCATGCACCTCTGTCCTGCCAGTTCCCAGAGCCATTAGGACATTTATCACAGAAGTGATCCCTGACATTATCTGTGAGGAATAAGGTATGTCGAAGCTTCTACTTTATTGCAGTCCTTAGCACATAGTAGGTGCACATGAATATTTGGCAGCAAATTACAGCTGCTCCCTGTCCACGTGCACACTCTTTCCCCACCTTCACATACACAGTCTCCTCTCCCACAGTCTCTATACAGCTGTGCTGCTCCCTGGACCCCCTCAAGGCAGGACTGGCTCTGGCCCTTCCCTGAAGCTTCCCAGACACGCCCATGCCGGCTAATGTCCCAGAACCTAGCCTCTCCCGTTTATTCGTTCAACGAGAGTGCCCTTGGGCTCATAATGACTGAGGTGTCTGTGTTCCTCTTCTTGGGCTGTGGAGAATCTTGGCACTTGTCTGTCCTGGTCCCTGCCATTGCTACCAGGGTCATCTTGCTGCTTCTGGCTATAAAAGGTCATTCTGCAACGCTTTCGATCCTACCAAAGGAGTACCCAGTAGAACTGGAGGTTGGAGAAGCTGCCCTGTCCACTGCCCACACTTCTCAGCATGTGCCTACTGTGTGCTGTGTGTGCCGCAGTGTCTGTTGGGCCAGGGCATCTCTAAGCCCAGGGTGGAGAACTGTTCAGCCGAGTGGTACAACCCCTCATCAGGAAGTCACAGATGGAAGAGCTAAGCTGTGGAAACTGAGGAGAGGGGATGATCGTCTGGGGTGGGGGAGGGGAGAGAAGGGAGAAGGGGCCTGCTCCATGGCTACTAGGTCATGAGAATGCTGCTCATACTGCTTACAGGGACGGCACAGGCAGTGACCGACAGCTCTTGTGTGCTTCCTGTAGATATTTAGATAGCTGGACACCCTCTGGGTGACTTCCCATTTGACACTCCTCAGCCACACCTCAGGACAGAGCCCTCATGGGTACCATCGCCAGGCTTAGCAAAGCAGAGGTAAGAGAGACAAGCTCTGTTGTCGATGCCGCTCGGCTGACCAGAAACAGGGGTGCCTGGCCCTCAGATGGTGCCATTGTGAGTCCCCACCACTGTGGTGACCAAAAGGTCTGATAGTCAGTTAACAAAGGGAGCCACTGGTCATGGTAGGTTGAGAGCCAGACTGGCCACCAGCACTAGCTCTGAGGCTGCACCAAGGCAGAGCGCCACACCCGGCCCCTTAGGTAGTCTGTCCTCAGCCACTGGCTCTCATCAGTTAGCCCCATAAGGAGACGGGTGGGTGGGCTGGCTGTCCTTCAGGGCACGATGGAGTGGGCGAAGAATGAAGAGAGACTGGAAGCCTGGAGCAGCCATGTCCCCTCACTACCACCCCCCTTTTGGAATTGGGGATCTGGCCCCGTGTGGGTCCCTGGCTTGATGCCTTGGGAGCAGGAGCCAGGATCACTTCCAGCTGCCCCCACTCCACAGCAGAATCCCTAAACAAACATTAAACACTGTTGCCTAGCAACACGCCCCAGCCCAACATCCCAGCTGAGGAGAGAGATGCTCTCAGGCCACCATCACAAAGTTGGACCCTTTCACATCTCAGATGGGAAGACTGAGGCCCGAGGAAGAGATGTATCTTGTTTGAGTTGGGTAACACTGGGCAGGGTCCCCCTAGGTCCTTCAGTGTCTAGTTTGATCTGGCACAGAGCCAGCATGAGCTGTCCCCAGTCTGTGCAGCCTGCTTTAGTTTTGCATTGGTGTCTAGGAGGCTTCTGCAAAAACAACAGTTCCAGGACAGTGAGATCAGATAGCCAAAGACCATATCTTAGTCTTGTCCTTAGCTGGTTGCCCTGGGGCCTGATCCCCAGCGAGTAAGCCACCCAGCAGCAAGCACCATTTATAACAGTGAAACTGTTGGAGAAGTGTATGTCCCAAACAGAAGAACAGCTCTTAGTAACGCCAGGGCAGCCTGAATGCAGACTTGCCCTGAGATAGCATATGGTCACACCGGCAGGAGCAGGGCAGAAAGACCAGGCGTTTGGCTATGCAAGAAAGAACCCAGTATCCGGGGCAGAAGCCAGACTCACCAAATTCATATAGGAGCATGTATGTATAAGGCCATTGGAAAGGAGGGGGACTCAGGTGGATGTGGATGTCAGGGTCTTGGCTTCTTCAGCCCTGAGCTGACTTGGGAGGTATTAGAGACACCCCTAGTTCATGATATTCTTTTCTAGGTACCTGGGAAGCAGTGTCCTCCTAACCTGCATTGTGTGTGTGTGTGTGTGTGTGTGTGTGTGTGTGTGTGTGTGATCGCTATGTGTGCATCTGAGTGTGTTCATATCTGTATGTGCTGTCCCTGTGTGTCCAGCCAAGGAAGAAAATCTCAATCTAGTTCCCCCTCCCCCAGTCCCTGGTTTCCTCTCTTCCTCTGTGGCCCCAGCATGACGACATTCACCGCACCCCACTCCAGGGTGGCCTGCTTTCTGGGCTGACCACTCCTGGCCAAACTGGGATAGAAGAGGCCGTAGCGTCCCAGCACATTCTGACTCCAACTAGCCGCTTCCATGGTGTCACCAGGGATGCCAAGGCAAGGCCAGGCCATTCTAGGAGCCAGATCTTTGGGCCAGGCTTTGCTCAGAAAAGGAAGAACATTGAAGGCAGGGAAGGGGCTGCCAGAGGTATGCTGAGACCAACCTAGTCCTGAGGCAACCAGATACCTCCAGCTCACAGAAGGAGGTGAACTCTTTGGTTTCTAGAATGGGTCCGGAAACTGAGCCTTGGGGCTTTTCCAAGAAGGAAGAGGAGAAGGTAGAGGAGGCGAGGAGGGCTGGAGGAGCACAGACAACAGGTCCACGCCTGTCTCACCTTCAGTTGCTGGGTGTCTCTTGAGCCTTATCAATCTCTATGTAGCGGCTGAGTGTCTGTGGGGCGGGGTGGTAGAGCTGTGCTCTGTGGCTGTGAGTGGATACACGCTCAGCTTCAGGCCCCAAGAAAGCGCAAAGAACCTCAAACACACACGCGTCTTGTTTGTTTAAAAGACAATTAAAATAACAGAGACACTAAACAACCGCCCAGGGATGGAAACACCTGCAAGCCATTAGCTGGCTGAGCAGGTAACAGGAATGTTCTAGAATCGACTGTGGCGAGCGCTGCACTATTGTAAATGTACTAAAAGCAAAACCCACTGAACTGGGCAGGTGACAGAAGGGAGCCCTTCTGTGTTAGAGGGGCATTTCCAAAAGCTAGTCATGGGACAATTCCAAGGACAACAGACAGGGTGAGATGAGCATTGCGTGTGGCGTGTGTGCACGTGTGTGCACACACATATGGAAGCCAGAGGTCAGCCAGTGTGTCTGCCTATCATTCTCAACCTCAGTTTTTGAACAAGCTCTCTCACTGAGTGTGCGTCACTGATTCAGCTGGAGTGGCCAGTGAACTCAGAGATCTTCCTGAGTCTGCCTCACTCCCTGCACAGGGTTACAGTCTCCGGACACCACGTCTGACTTTTACATGGGTACTGAGAATCAAATTAAGTTCTCAAGCAGGCACTTAACCCACTGGCCCATCTCCCTAGGCCCAGGATTGTCTTAAAACAATTTTTAGATTGTGTGTGTGTGTGTGTGTGTGTGTGTGTGTGTGTGTGTGTACGCAGTTCCCAAAGAGGCCAGAAGAGGGCACTGATTGCCTGGAGCTGCAGTTAGAGAAGCTTGTGACCCACCTAATCTGGATGCTAGGAATTGAATTTGGGTCCTCTGCAAGAGCAGTATATGCTCTAAACTGCTGTGCTATCCTAGCAGCCCCAGGACCACAACTGTTTAAAAGCCACTGGCACTGCCTTGGTGTGTCTGTGAGCGGAAGCAGCAGGAAAGAGGTGTAAAGCTAATGGCTCTCTCACCATCTATGGCATCTAAGCATTGAACAGCCATCACAGCAGGAGAGCAGGATCTGCACCACGTCCACTTTACAGATGTCAAAAGTGGCTGAGAGTAGCTGAGGGCCACCTGAGGGCCCAGTCAGAACAGAAGCTGGACATCTAGTGTCTGCCCGGGCCTCAGTTCTCCTCCGAATCCCGATCCTGGGGACACTGACTGCCTTAAAGATGAACTCCCAGAGTCCCTCAAGTCCAGAGAAAAGCAGTGGGAATCTTCCAGAAGGATGCCAGTGAAAGCAGAGGGAGAGAACACATTCTGTGACCGCTCTTGCTCGGGAGGCCCTGGGAAATTTACGGCTCCCTGTCGGTCCATTATCGGGCTGGAGAGGTCAACAACTGGAATTTGCTTCCCATTTCAGTAACAAGCCATAAACAAACATCTCCGCCACTGCCGCCGCCGCCGCCCAGCAAGAAGAAAACACTAGCTTTTCGGGGGAGGGGATGTGGGCTCTCCCTACCGCATCCCCTCACCCCTACCCCACCATCTCATCCCATGGCGTGCTCAGAGACACTGTGCAGCCCGCCCTGAACCAGCTCTCTGAGCTCCAAGTGAATTCAGAGATACACGGCTGTGAGGTTTGGAAGGATTCGGGAAGCAGATGTTCTGAGGGACACGTGGGGGCGGTGGGGGTGAGAGCCAACTGCTGGAGACCTTCTCCGTCTGAGCCTTCTCAAAGACTTTGCCAGGGCTGATGTCACCCAGCCTGCGCTGGGGTGCCTCTCCCCCGCTCCAGGTCAAGGACTCCAGGAATTTAGAGACTCATTTACTGGTTGGGAGTAGCAATTGACAGCCCCTCCTGAGGCAGAATTCGGTGCTGCTAACAGCCCCTTGCAGGGTCCCCAGTGAATATAAGCAGGACAAGCCACCAGACACCTGCTCTGTGTAGTGGCTGTGGCGGCCACTTATGTATTAGTCAGGATGTATCTCCCACCCTAGCTCTGATCTTTCTTACTCCAGTGACCCCGAGGGTCTTACCCCAGCCCAGGGTCCCTCGGCATCCTGGTGTGACTCAGACATCAAGCGTCATCAGGTAAACAAGAAACAAGATGACCCACGGGACCTGGGACACAGGGGCTCGGGTCTGCGGCTCAGGCTATGGAGGCCTGTAAGGTGTGTGCTGGGTCATGAGCCACATTTGCAGAGGCGCTCGAGGCTTCCCCGAGTCTTAAGGTCACAAGCACCTGTTTAAGTCACGACCACCTTGACGCCAGTCTCTTTCCAACCCAAGCTTGGCCTCTTTACTAACTCCACGCGCTGGGACTGGGTACCTGCTGGTGACAGGCAGCAGGGGGGTGGCATCCTTGGTCCAGGTGACCAGTGGAGTCGGGGAGCCTTGGGCCTCACAGTCCAGGGTCACCTCTTCACCAGTCTTGACTGTCACTCTCAGAGGGGCATCCGCAGCCTGGGAGTCATTCATCTTGATCTTGGGCTTGGCTGTTGGGAAAAGTAGCATGGGGGGGGGAGGGTTGGCAAAAGCAAGCGGCTAGAGGCTGGCTCCCTCAGAGAGCAGAGGGTGAAGTCACCTTTACCTTTGGAGAGGCTCAGAGAGCACGTGAGACCAAGGGACATTATAATTGAAGGAATAGGTTTGGTCACTCAGCCCGCCCCCTTGACTGTCCATCACTCTGCTCTGCCATCTCCCATTGGCCAATCTTCATTGCCCTGATAGTTGCCACAGAACACAGCATGAACTCTCCCTGGCTTCTTCACACCCTAGAAGGGGATTTATTTGGGGACCCCAAATCCTCGTTGTCCTGTAACCTACACATGTGACAGAAAACAAGCAGCCGTGGCCCCCGGTGGTTCCCACTCCCTGAAGGCCCAGCCCTGAGGGAATGGTTGGGAATGACACCTACACTTGTCCAGTGTGCAGGGGACACTGGGTCCCAACTGACCAGTACGCAATTGATTACGTAATCTCAGTAATGATGGGGGTTACTGAGGGGGGTGTCCCACCTAGAGTTTACAACAAGACGGTTTGCTCCAGCTTGGGGTGTCTGACACGTGAGAGAAGTCGGTTGGTCCCAGAGGAAGAAGCGCATTGAGGGAGTCTTGTGAGTGAAGGCCCCAGGCAGGTTAGAATGTCAGAGACCAAGAGTCCAGGAGGGGGGGGAAGAGGAGAGTGGGGGTGGGGGGCAGAGGAGGGTGGGGTGGGGGAAGAGGAGGGTGGGGGTTGGGGGAGAGGAGGGTGGGGTTGGGGGCAGAGGAGAGTGGGTGTGGGGGGAGAGGAGAGTGGGGTTGGGTGTTGGGGGAGAGGATGATGGGGGTGGGGGGCAGAGGAGAGTGGGTGTGGGGGGAGAGGAGGGTGGGGATGGGGGAGAGGAGGGTGGGGTGGGGGGCAGAGAAGAGTGGGTGTAGGGGGAGAGGAGGGTGGGGATGGGGGAGAGGAGGGTGGGGTGGGGGGCAGAGGAGAGTGGGTGTAGGGGGAGAGGAGGGTGGGGGTGGGGAGAGAGGAGAGTGGGGTTGGGGGGCAGAGGAGAGTGGGTGTGGGGGGAGAGGAGGGTGGGGGTGGGGGGAGAGGAGATTGGGGGTGGGGAAGAGGAGGGTGGGGGTGGGGGAGAGGAGAGTGGGGATGGGGGGAGAGGAGAGTGGGGGTGGGGGGGAAAGGAGGGTGGGGGTAGGGGGAGAAGAGGGTGGGGTTGGGGGCAGAGGAGAGTGGGTGTGGGGGGAGAGGAGGGTGGGGGTGGGGGGAGAGGAGGGTGGGGTGGGGGAGAGAAGGGTGGGGGTGGGGGGAGAGGAAGGTGGGGTTGGGGGGTAGAGGAGAGTGGGTGTGGGGGAGAGGAGAGTGGGGTTGGGTGTGGGGCAGAGGAGAGTGGGTGTGGGGGGAGAGGAGGGTGGGGGAGAGGAGGGTGGGGGGAGAGGAGGGTGGGGGGAGAGGAGGGTGGGGGGAGAGGAGGGTGGGGATGGGGGCAGAGGAGAGTGGGGGTGGGAGGTGGGGGAGAGGAGGGTGAGGAGAGAGGCAGATGAGGGTGTTGCAGGGCTGGTGGGTCCTGAGTCTGCCCCGGGCATTGTACTGTGAGCCAGCTGGGCGTGGAGGCTGAGTGAGCCCCTGTGGTCCCCTCCCAGAGGTGCCTCTCCCATCAGGACCCGGCACACTCACTGTTAACAGACAGCCACATCTCCTGGCTGGAGAAGCCCACACTGTTGGTGGCCGTGCACACGTAGACACCAGCATCCTCCGGGGACGGCTGGACAATGACCAGGGTACCATTTCTGCTCACACTGTGGTGGCCGCTGGTAGACAGGGTGTTGGTTTCCTAGGACAGACCCACAGTGACAGCATCAGAACTCATGCTCTGTCCCCGGGTGCACCAAGTTGGCCTCTCTAGCTCCCCGCCCCTGTCCCCAGCCCCTGAAGGCCACAGGCTCCGCCTACCTTGGTCCAGGTGATGGTGGGGGTGGGGACCCCTGAAGCGATGCAAGGGAGGGAGGCTGGCACTCCTTCCTTGGTGACATGGTGGGTGGCAGTCGGATGGATTCTAGGTGGCACTTTTATAAATAGACCAATTTTTAAAATGTTATAAACCAGTGTACCTAATGACCAAGGCCCAGAAGCAACCCAGATGTTCCCCAGCAGTGACTTGATAAGAAAATGGGATGTGTGCCCATAATGGAATAGTACTCAGCCTTCAAAAGGAAGAAAATTGACCCTAACACTGACATTTCAAAAAAAAAGAAAGAAAGAAAGAAAGAAAGAAAGAAAGAAAGAAAGAAAGAAGGAAAGAAGGAAAGAAAGAAAGCCAGACCTGGACGTTAGAACCATCAGTGGCTTCTGGGTGTTAAGAGGTGGGGGTGCAGAGCACAGAGGGCTTTTGTTTGTTTGTTTGTTTGGTTTTGGTTTTGTTTTGTTTTGTTTTGTTTTTTGTTTTGATTTTTTAAGACAGGGTTTCTCTGTATAGCCCTGGCTGTCCTGGAACCCACGCTGTAGACCAGGCTGGCCTCAAACTCAGAAATCCGCCTGTCTCTGCCTCCGAGTGCTGGTATTAAAGGTGTGCGCCACCACCGCCCGGCCAGAGGGCTTTTAAGACAGGGAAAACATCCAGTTGAGACCACCGAGGTGGGAACAAGTTGTGGCAGATATGCACAAAGCCGTGGACCTGGCGTGGGAGGCCAGGCCTGGGCCAGCTGTTAGTACAGGCCGCTCTGAGCAGTGACAGCGGCCGTTGACACTGCGGGAGGCTGAGGGTGACAGGAAGGGATACAGGGGATATCTTTGCCTATCTGCTTAATTTTTTTCAAGAAGTCTAGTTAAATAAAAGCAAAAAATATAGTCTCTCCAGGCTTTGTAGACTAGGTACCCTAGGAACCTTGGAGAGACGGAGCCGCGAGGACGCCGAGTTCCCGCCTGCCTGGGCGATACAGTGCGAATCTGCCTCAAAACAAAATTAGAAAAATTAGGGTTGGGAGACACAGCTTGTGGCAAAGTGCTCTCGTCTGTCAGGCACACAGCTCTGGGGCTTCGCCTCCATCACTAGGAAGAAAGGAAGGAAGAGGGTGGAGGAGGAAGATGGGGAAGAAGAAAAAAAGAAAAGAAGGGGCGGAGACTGGGGAGGTGTTCAGTCAATACAGTGTTTGGCGAGCATGCGTGAGGAGCAGAGCTCAGTTCCCGGCACCCACACACAAGGTCGCTGTGATGTGCGGAGCCCTCTGACCGGCCGATGCCCCTTAACATGGACGGTGGGGGAGACAGAGGAAGATGGTCATTGTTAACCTCTGACTTCTTAGTGCACACACACTATCAAGTGTACATGCATAATGAAAGGAGAATGCTCTACGCTGGGCATGCTGGTGCACACCATTAATTCCAGCACTCAGGAGGCAGAAGCACACAGATC